>CM065668.1:10165187-10217687 GCA_033220385.1 Triplophysa yarkandensis
AGAGAGAGAGAGAGAGAGAGAGAGAGAGAGAGAGAGAGAGAGAGAGAGAGAGAGAGAGAGAGAGAGAGAGAGAGAGAGAGTTGGGTCTGATTTGAATCCAGGGATGACTTTTAACCTTTTAACCACACCATTGATGGTGATGCAAGGGTTTTGTGTCTTTTTCGCTCTTTTTATCTTCTACGCAGGTTAGAAGTGTATTAGAATCGTGTGTATGGAATAAATTAAGATTCGAAACATAAAGATCATGTATAAAATGGTCTCTCAAATGTTGGAAAATGTGATTCCTGGGATTACGACAATTTTATTGATATCGTGATATCGGAATAGCAAAGTACTCTCAACACTTAACCACATGGCTGTGCTAAATGATAGGTGTTTCGGGCCTAGAGATCGCCTGACAAAATAAAAGATGTTGCCTTTGTGAAGGTCCGTCTGGTGCAATAATATTCTTTTATAAAAGGGATTATTTGGTAATATAATATGTCATACTATACATAATACAACTAAGCAAAAGTTATGGTTAGAGGATAAACAAAAGAGGACATGCTGTTATTTAATTTGCATTGTTCAATAATTGTTTTATTAACACTACTCAAAACGTCCAAATCATCATTTGTTTTATTTAGATAGCGCAAAAAATATTGTACCGCAGAATCAATACAATGTATTACCGTACCGTGAGATTTTGAGATTGTAACTTTCCTACTGATTTCCAATTAGTTCAGGTTATGAGTCATGGTTTACTACACTGAAAAATACGCTGTTGGAATTAATTTCATCATTTACATCAGCTTCACATGATTAACATTCGAAAATTTTAAGAGAAATGATCAAGTCAATTTAATTATGTGGAACGATGTACATGATAAAATGAAGTATTTTCAACAACCCGTCTTTTTTCAGTATAGCAAGGTGTCTGTATACTGATGAACTGTTACATTGAGACTGAACATTGCTGTGAGATATTGTTTACATTAAGCCAGTATTGTCAGCCTATAGGCCTTAAGCTTCAAGAACAAAAGGTCTGTCCTCAAAATGAAAAATGCATTGTTTCCAGAAGGCTGGAAACAATTGAATGTAGACAACATAAAATAGAAATAATAAAAAAATATGGGGAAAAAACTTATATTCTTTTTGTGAAAAACTTCCACTCTGAAAAACTGAGAAACGTAAACATTTCTTCATGCGCATGAAGGTTAATGCAGACTATGTTAAGTGTTTATGTATATATGTGGATGTGGATCTCCTGGTGGAGGCCATGCTCTCTCGCTATGTCGACTGCAGTGAAGGATTTTTGCAGAGCTCCATTCAACATTGATGACTGAAGCTCAAGCTTCAGAGTACCACAAGCCCTCTGAAGTACCATGCAGTCCATTTAAATATGTCTGATACTGTACAATAATACTGTAACCCACTGGAAGTATCATATAACATGGGAAACCGTATCATTTTAAAATTGATTATTTATTCAGTGATCACTTTATATATTCAATCAATCAAATAATGTTTTACTTGTAGACGACTTGTTACAGTTGACTTATCCTTAAGATTTCTTTTATCAAAACCAAAAGAATTGCATAAAGCCCTATTTATTATACAACACTACAGCTAGCTGCCCTAAATTGTGATTTTATTTCGACATTTTTGGTGTTTGCTCTATTCTCTTCAGGATTCAAAATTTCAGTGCAATGGTAGACAGCCTGTAGGCCAACCATCCCTGTTGTGGTCACGTTCCAGCTTTATGTAATGGCTGACTGGAAGGACCACATAGAGAGCTAGTTATGAAGACCCGAACCCACAAAGAATCGGTGAGAGCAACACTGCACATTAAAATTAGTCTCAACTCTGGTCCGCGAGCAGACCGTGGCTGTTCTTTAAAGTTAAAGTTACAGTCATCTAAAAGGGCACAGATATTTGACATCAAGAAATACCTGAATATCAAACTTCTTTTTTCTTTTTTGCGTTGGCCTTAACATTGTTGATTTGTCTTGCTTCATTCTTCATTTTTTTCCCTTCTTCGGTCATGCTGGGCATGGTCACAGATGCCTGCACGCAGTGGACGCAGAAGGGGGGGCAGCGAGGAAAGGAGGGGAAGGCGTCCGCACCCCAGTCCCTCTCGAGCAGATCGCAATGAAATACAAACAGTAATATCATCTTGTTTTTTCTCCTTTTGACCTTATTTGCATTTTTTATGAATTTTAATACTGTTTTAAATTCCATATTATTATTTATTATTATCAATATTAAGTAAAATAATATTAAATTAAAATCTATGTTGTTGTGCAAAACTATATGGATATTTAATTTTTATATTCATTTGTGATTTTGAATATAAACTGCCTCACAGCATGATTAAAATTGTACAATTAAGCAAAGAACCTCTGGAGAGGAATTGTCTGCTGGGCGTTTCAGTCGTCGATCTCAAGGCCATGATTCGTCAGAAAGTGAAGGAGAGGAGCATGTACCCCCACCAAAAAGACAGAAAGTCCAGGTACAGATTTGAAATGTTAAATATAACTTAATAAATTACACAATAAATATGCCTATTTATTACCTTTTTTCGTGCAAATTTGGTTTTCCTATCAGGAACCATCTTCTAATCCCCCAGCTCCACCTCTGTCAACTAACTCTGCAACTTCAGCTCCTCCTCCAACTTCAAGCAACAATCAGTCAAGAGAGAGTGACAATGAAGATGGCCAATCGCAAGGCAGCAGGAGCTCAGTAGGAGGCAGCTTAGCCAATAGTAGCAGCAGCATAAGCAGTGGTCGGGACATCGACCAGGACAATCGATCCTCTTCTCCAAGTCTCTCTGCTTCTCCATTGGCCAGTTTGGACTCTGAATCAGATTCACCTGATTCTCCAAAGCAAAGTGATAAAAGCAAAGATGGAGGTGCATCAAAATGTGTGGGAGAGGATCAAAGAGGTTCAGGGAGGGTTGAAGAGGGCAGTGCTGTGGACCATAGAGACAGTGAAGGAGCAATGGAGGGGGATTTATCTCCTCTAAAGTCCCCATCATCTCACTATCCATCCCATCGTGGTATGGTGGACTCTACAAGTGATACAAGTAGCAACAGGAAGTCGTTCTTCCCCCTAGATTCTAAACTTGAGAGAAAATTAGAGTACACAAGTACCAGTGGCACTGAAATGCAGCACACCTCCACCCGCATTTCCAAACCGGGCACTCAGTGTGGGAAACCCACTGTGGGAGGGTCTGAGTATTCCCATGGGAATTCAACTGCAAGCCATGCTCCAACTCTCCCACCTCCACCTGCTCTGAAACCTCTAGAAGTGGGGCAGAACACTCCTGGTGGGGAAAGTAAAACAGACAAACCAGACAAAGGTGATAAGTCTGCTCCACCCTCCTTGGTTCCACAAGGTAGCACTATTCCCCAGCAGCCTCCACCACCTAGCACTCACCATTACACCCCCACCAGCTGGTCAGGAGGACCGCCAGGCAACTGTCCTGGCAACTGGGGTTACGTACGTTACCCAGGTAGCCACCACCCACATCCAAACCAGCAGCCCCCGGTGCAGCAACAGCTTCCTTCAGTGTATAATTCTCCGTCGACCACACGCCATGCCTCCCACCCACCTTACCTGCCTCATCCCCACCCACATAAAGACTACTTGCCTAGGTATGGCACTGCAGCTGATCGAGAAAGGGGCGGGAGGGAATTCAGCAACAGAGACTTCCCTGTTAATAATAGCACTAGCGGTTCAAACAGCAGCAGCAGTAGCACTTGTAGTGGTGGAGGACCCAACTCTAGTACTGGACGGGAGTTCGGCAGCCCATTAGCAGGACAGGCCAGAGAATTTGGTTCAAATCGAGAGGGACCTGTGGGAACACCAAGTGGTCGGGAATACGGATCTGGATTCAGAGAACGTGAACGGGGGAGAGAGTTTCCTTTACAGAACCAGCAGCTTCAAGCTCAGGGTAGAGAGTTTGGATCAGAAAGCACAGGAGGTGGAGGACCTCTTTCAAGAGAAAAGGATGGGCGATGGGGAGAGTTAGCAGGACAGGTTAGAGAGGCAGGAAGGAACAGTTATCCTAGTAATGCCAACCAGACACCCGTAGGTGCCCCATCGTCTGGATTACCTACGACCACAGTAAATCGTGACCCATCTAGTTCACCACAAAACACCCCCAGTCATCCAACATTTTCCTCTGCAAATTCAAACCCTCCCAGTAGAGACTATCCATCTCCTATGGACGCAAATGTACAGCAGACACTGCAAGGACAGACTCCACAAGCACTTTCCAATTCTGCAGACCTCCCTCCCCCTCCACACTATTTGAGAGAGTACCCTCCACAAGGGACAAAGGACTACCCAACCGCTGGAGCAACCTCTGTCCCACATTCCAGGGATTATCCAAGCCCACCTGGATTGGCCCCAAACCTTGCACGAGAATATCCTGGAGGACCATCACATCCGCATCACAGCCACTATCCTGGCCAGACTGCCTTACCTATGCAGCACAGAGACAGAGAGAGAGAAAAGGAAAGCACTGCATCCACTCTTCATTCAAATCGCGGTCACCCACCAGCTCTTTCCCCCTCGTCAGCTGGGACTGTACACGGACATCCCACTTCTACTTCTTACCCTCCACCTCCACCACCTCATCCCCCCACTAGTGCACATGGTCCACCACCTCCAACCACATCCCTTACAGGCAGTCATGTTCGCCAGGGACCATATCCTTCATCCAATCAAACTCCACCAACACCACTTTCTCCTCTTCCCAGCCCATCAACCAGTCAGATGGGAGGCTTTGGTCCTTTTCCGTCCACCGCTGCTCCCGCTGTACAACTGCCTGCATCAGGTGTGCCCAGCTCCTGTCCATCAAGTTGTAGACCCACTTCTTACCATAGCACTTTAAGCAGTCATACCCCTTTTAGTAGCTCCTACCATGGCAACAGTCCCCATGGGAATGCTATGGCTAATAGTAATGCTCCCAACAACAGCAATAGCACTAACACTCAATTGCACTCTCCTCAAAACTCTAAAGTACCACCACAACTCGGTAACCAAGGGTATAACAACACTGGTTCAACCCCGGGCACATCTGTTGGAGGTAATGGCCCCTCTGATTCATCCTCTAGTGCTTTGCCAGCGCCTGTCATCAAGGAAGAACCGGTAGAGGAGCGAGAGGAAATAGAGAGCCCACCTCCAGTTATCAGAAGCCCATCCCCAGAACCAAAACCTGTTGACATTCCAATCCATGCGAGTCAGTCAGCTCGGTAAGTCTGCCTAAAATAGAAAATATAATTAACAAAAGACTTCTTGCTAATTCTGATATGTATTTTCCTAAGGAAAAGATAAACATTAATATAATACTATACATAATCTTTTTGTAGTTTTGAAAATCAGTATTTGTAATACTGAGGTGCTTATAACCTTTACTGTAGTTTTAGTTATTAGTGATTTAAACGTATGTATTTGCGGCTGTCGTATGTATTTAATTGTAATGCTTCACAGTATAAGTGCGTTATAGGGCGAGGGTGTGCTAAACAACAAAATTTAAATACTTTGTCTTTGATTAGTCATCTCAAGTCCAATAAGAGTGCTTTTCTCTAATAAAGAAAACCAAATCATGTACGCAGCTGATCTATAAGGATCTAGCAATACTGTGTGGTGCATAATCTTTAACCTGAGAGACGATCACTGCCATTCCTTTTCCAATTACCATAATATGATTCTGCTCTTTTTGTTGTATTATATAAACAATGATTGTTAACTCAAAAACTTTGCATTTAGGTTTCACAGGGTTCTGGACCGGGGCAGCGGGAACTCGTGTGCCCGAAGTGATGTGTTGTTTGTTCCCCTTGATGGTTCAAAACTTTGGAAGAAGAGAAACGAGGCCATAGAACGTGCCCGTAGAGAGGTAGAACAGCGTGCAAGAGATCTGCGAGAGAAAGAAAGGGAACGAGAGAGAGAAAAGGAAAGAGAAAGAGATCTAGACAGACATCTGCAGGTAAGAGAGAGGATGTTTGCCTGAGCAAAACTTTGTCCCACATTACTATAGGGTTGTTGACAGAGGCTTGTAAAATTATCTGAAAACAAGACAAATAAACCAGTCAATATCTTTATGTATTACACTTAATTATATGAATTATTCAGAAGAAACTATTTAGAAATATAAACGTTTTGCAATTTCAGCATACAGACTAAACTGCAGTCATGAAAATCAGTTAAATTTTTTTTTCTTGTAAACATAATTTTTTTCTCTTTTCAGCAGAAGGAGAGTGGCTCCAGTACGGGGTTGGGGATGGCAGGCACACGCCAGGGCTCTTCGCTCTTTTTTCCTTCTTCATCCTCCATCCTTCTAGACCCTTCATCGTCTTCTTCCTCCGTTAACCCCTCCCACCCCACAGTCCATCCACAGCACCACCCCTCCCATCATCCCTCCCATCATCCCTCCCATCCCCATCCTCACTCTCTTCACCCCTCACACCCTTTGCATCCATCTCTCTCTCACTCCATACCTCATTCCCTTCTCCTCCCCACCATGGCAGGGGGACCTGGAGTGGTAGCAGGCCCTCAAGGTGCTCTCGGAATCGGGCTTGGGGGTCCATATCTGGGCCCCGATACCCCAGCCCTGAGAACTTTGAGTGAATACGCCCGTCCTCATGCCATGTCTCCATTAGGCGCTGCCAGCAGAGCGCAGGCACATCACCCCCACCTCCACCACCATCACCACCACCCTCACCCACATGCACATCCCCACATGCACCCTTCATTTTTCCTGTCCCAATTCCAAAACCCAGCCCTCGCGCACCCTCACCACCTACCAGCTGATGCTGCCACAGCGGCTGCCATCCTAGGCTTTTTGTACGGTGGTGGGCTGGAGGGAGGCCCCGCGCATCCAGGGCCTGGACCAGGGCCCGGTGGGCTGACTGGGGCGGGGCTTGGAGGAGTGGGATTCCCTCATGCTGTAGCGGCTCATCGAGACCGAATGAAGCCCGGATTTGAGTTTAAGAGTGAGGAGCGTGTCTACACAGCCGGAGGGTTAGCCGACCCGGCGCTGGCTTTGTCACACATGCACTCACACGCACACTCACACTCCCTGCTGCTGGGGGGTGGAGCAGGAGGCGGGGCAACTGGTAACGAGGTGACCCTTTATGGTACGACTCCACCTCCCGCTCCACCCCCTCAAGCTTTGGCCACAGCGACTCGGAATCCCAACCCTGCCCCTCAGCCTCTGTCAGTCCTGCCCACCTCGTCCATACTCCCTGCAACACTCCCTACCACACTCCCCACCCACCAAGTTCCTGCCGGAGCCCCGGTGACACCCGCAGCTTCTGCTGCACCCCCTCAACCTCCTCCCCCTCCACCTCCAACAGCATCTTCTATTCATCACCCCTCTCCACTCTCCAACTTTCCAAGTACACACCCGTCTTGTCAATCCACCCCCCTCCCAACTCAGGCCCCAACCACTGAGCGATATCCCACCCCTGTGCGTACTCCTCCGAGCACCGAGCGTGCAAGGAGCGTGGAGAGGGAGAGAGAGAGGGAGAGAGTGATACCAGCATCAGAGAGGGAGAGAGAAAGGCCGGGGACAGGTGGAGGAGGAACAGGAGGAGGCACAGCTGGTACTGGAGGTACAGGAGGAGGAGATTCTCTAGGACGATTGCAGATGATGAACGTGACTCCTCATCATCACCAGCATTCACATATACACTCTCACCTTCATCTGCACCAGCAAGATACAGGTATCCACCATACATACACGCACACACGCACGCACACACACACACACACACACACACACACACACACACAAAGTTTTGCATTATAAGATTAATAATATTCAGACTTCATGTAGACAGTCACGTCAGTCCCTACATGTGCTACCCTTATTAAATTTCCCACTTTTGTTTCGTTACGTATTTGGGTGGCAGCCGCGGGAGGGGTACACCCCCTAATGGATCCGCTGGCATCAGGGTCTCCCCTGGCCCGTCTGCCGTACCCCGGGGCTGCTCTTGGGCCCCCTATCCTGGCACACTCCCTAACTGACAGTGAAGTGCTGCGACAGCAGCTCTTTGGTAATATAATTTTTGTTTCGATTGCATTTCATTGTTCTCTCTGGTTTCTGCATTTACTTGAATGTCTCCTACAGGTGGTCCTTTTCGTGATATGCCCCAGTCCTCGTCTCTGGGTGGATCCATGTCTGCAGCACACCAGCTCCAGGCAATGCAGCAAGCTCAGAACGCTGAGATTCAGTTCCAGAGACTCGCCCTGGAACAGCAGTGGATCCACCACCACCATCACTCCCTCACACAGGACGAGTACTATAGGTGAGGTTACATAAAGCGGATCATATGTTTTATTTAAAAGTCAATTCTTAAGTATCAAACATAGAAATACTTTAAAGGGATAGTTCACCCAGAAATAAAAATCTGTCATAATCGATTCCCCCCCATTTAACTATGTTGACTCTCTGTTTTTTGGAACACAAAAGAAGATATTTTAAGAAATGTCTTGTGTGGAAGTCAATGGGGGCCAGTGTTGCTTGGTTACCAACATTCTTCGATCTCCGTATGCAGAAAAAATCAAGGGAAAGTTCTACAGGTTTAAAAAGACAATATGTTTTAAAATTACAATCTAACATGTTGCTCAATGGTTGAAGCATGGCGCTAACAATGTAAAATGTATAATGCAGTGTAAGTCGCTTTTGGATAAAAGCATCTGACAAATGCTAAAAGATGTAAACACTTTTTGGGTGAACTTCCTTAAGAAGGATCTTGGCATACAGGCACAGAACTGCAGACTTCAACCTCACAATCTTTGACCTTTTCTTTCTATTTCAGCCACCTGAAAAAAGAGAGTGACAAAACTCTGTGAGAAACACAGAGGAGAGGACAAAAAAAATGAAGAAGGGATGAAGTGCAAATAAAAAACAATCATTCAAAAAGCAGCACTGATCGACTGAACAAAACCAGATACATATCATTAAATGTGAATTGAACAGTAACAAAAAATGTGTATATTCCAAAAAGGTTAAACGTATAACTTTGGTACAACCTACATACTGTGGCACTAAACCAATATTCCCAAACTCCCCAGGGGATTGATTTCTCATTGTGTTTAGTACACCAGAGCTGTGGTTCTGTCTATGTACATTACGTCGTGCCAGAAAGAATGTTTAAAAATGAAGTCTCCTTTTATGTATTTGCATGTAGCTAGATACAAGAGCCCAGTGGGCTAAAACTCTTGTTCTGTTTTTGTTTTGAACTCAAACACTCTAAAAGAGTGTGTTAATGAGAGGGTGCATGAGATGACAAGCTTACCTTCATATTCAGTTTCTTTTTCGTGTTCTTATTAAATGTCGTTTGTTAATAATTATATGATTATATAAACATTATTTTTATTATTTTTTTACATTTTCATGGTACCACATTTTTTATGTTGAATTTACCTTGTGCGGAAAAAATGCAAGATAAAAAAATAATGAAAAAGAAAAACCTGGAAATAAAATACCATTTTTTTCTAGATGTCTATGTATTGTGATTCTGTATATCCTCAGTTGATTTATAAGAAAATTGTTCTTTTGAATAACTTTTCAATCAATCCAAGAAGTTCATATGATATCTTTTATTCTTTTATTAAAGTGAGGCCTTGAATTTTAATACTCTTAGGTTTATATTTACTGACAGTTTTCTACACATGTAAAGTATATATGTGAAGTAAAACTGCCGAGAGCCCCTAAATGCAGAATATACTGTACAAAAATATTCCATTTTCTCCTTCTGCTCTTTCTCCTCCCTTTTTTCTTTTGTTTACGCATAAGGAATTGCACAAGTGCAGCTAATAAGAGACATATGCAAGCACGAGACTGCAGTGAGCAGCAGTCGGTGTGGGAGGCACAGAGTAGAAAACAAAACTGGATCAATAAAGACAATACAGAAAAGAAATGTGATTTTCAATAATTTAGCTTTGGGTTTTACTTTCCCCCCATTTAAAAATTTACTAGAAATGATCTACAGCATTCCAAGAAAGCATGCATGAACATTTCTAACATGCACCCATTTTTCTGTATTGAATTCACATAGAAAGACTTTCAACTGCGTAAATTGCAGTGTGTGTGTGTGTGTGTGTGTGTGCGTGCGTGCGTGCGTGCGTGCGTGTGCGTGTGGTCTATGCAGCTACTTATACAGAAAGGTCAATATTGAAAAGTACAAGAATTTTAAAAGGAGCATTTTTGCTCGAAATATAAATAAACACATAAAAAATACTACTGTAGAACAAGTCATTTGCATGATTCTTAAAGACTCTTTCTTAGACTACAGTACATTCACACTTATGAATTTGGCACATCCAACCACAGAGAGTGTAACATTAGTATACTGAAGATTGTTACAGACTATCACAAAATTACAACAATCTAGAGTCAATTTGCCACCAGGACATGACCGAGTTATAATTTCATGCACAAGACAGCAAGTTATGGTTCTTTTAAAACAAATGTTGTGTTTAGATTCCAGTAAAAATCAATAGTATTGTATTTTCACAACTGCATAGATGGGAAGCAAGTCATTTGAGCTCCAGCGACTCTATGACAGAAGAGGAATGTACACAATGATGACATTATATATCACAGTATTTTCTTTGCCCTCTATATGAAGAGCAAACTGAAATGTGGGTCGATCAGCACTAGGTCACCTTGAAGAAATGTGCCAACATGTATACATCATTTTCATGGTTTTAAAACAGGTTGATTCTGTTTTTGGGGGTCTTTGGAATATACCGATGCCTCAACAAATGTAAAATTTCAACAGATAGGATCATGTTAATATAATGAATCTTTTGTCCAGGAAGATGACACAACAAGCAGACCTTCTACCCTTTACTAAACCTAAACATGTGGTTAAACTCATGTTTAAACAGTATTACGGTAATTTCATTATAAACCGTTATTACGGTAATTCCTTCTGTTAAACCACTAGATGGCACAAAATCATGGTTAAGTTGCACTGACCAACTGAGATTTTCCTCCTCAGAGCTTTTACTCAAAGTAGATGTAAATCTAATTCAAAACATTATTTACTAAAAAAGTAGAATTCTTGAAGTTCATTTTAGAAGTAATGATCAACTATATCTAAAAGTATTCTTTATTTAGTAAGTATACTAACAGAAGTATACTTGTTAGTATTCCAATGGTGGGACTAAATTGGCCCACTTTCTAGTTTATTAAAGTATACATTCCTTTTTAAGTTTAAATGATGTATACTATAATATCTAAGAGGGAAATAACTTCTTTAACAGGGTCAAACCTGACGGTGTGGCATATAACATTCACATGGATTTGAGTCAATTAATCTAAACAATCAGTTTTCTTCACTTCACTTTTCCCTTCCTTTTCAGGTCATGTAGGTGTGAAGGAATACTTGAAAGCAGAAAAGAATATTTCTTAGAATGCGTGTAATTACCCGCATGACAGTTTCCAAGTCTCACGACCAACAAGTTGAAATCTGCACTGTGCCTGTAACAGAAGGTACTTCCCAAACTTTAACTAGGGTAAAAGATGAGTAAGCAAAAGGGGAAACCCTAGAAAAAATGTTGTTTGTTTAAAATTGACATTCCAATGGATTTACTGTCCTTATAGACCAATTTATATAAAAAATGTTGTTGGGCTTGGACCAAAACCTTCAGAAAGAGACAATAAGTTTTATCAGTTGTGTTGAGAGAGCTTTGAATGGTAGGACCTCAAAAAGCTGTATGATAAAATACAAAAGAATGAATAAAAAAGACACAGAAAAATCGAAATAAAAATATATCAATGAATATAAATTGACCAAAACGTAGTATTCGTATAAAACGATGTAGACCAGCTTGGCAAAGAGTAGGTGTCAAATAACTTTGTAGACTATTATTTTTATATGATCAGCATGTTGTATATTTTGTCATGGAACTATATGGCAGATGCAGGATTTAGATAAAGTGAAGGTCAAGGCACACACTGTAGTGAAGTGAACTGACGTGACGTATTGCCAAGTATGGTGCTCTGCATTTCACCCATCCAGTAAGTGAACACACACCCAGAGCAGTGGGGGGGACGGTGCCTTGCTCAAGGGACTCACCCCAGTCGTGGTATTCCCGCTGGTTCCGAGTCTCGAACCAGCAACCTTCGAATCACAAGTCAAGACTCGAACCACCAGGCCACGACTGCCCACATGCCTAAACGAGGATTTGGGAAAAGTACAGCAGGTGTAAAGCAAAATCCTTTCAAGTGTAATGACGCTTATTACAAATTTTAAGATATGACTGCAGTTAACTTACATAATAAAGCATATTTCCAAAATAGAAAATATTTTAAGAAGCCACGTGAGATATGTTCTGAGATAAAGCCTTCTTTTAAAGTTTGCGTTTCAAAAAAATATCTCTGATGACTCATGTTCTGAGTTCTAGTTAGCAGAACACCAATGTGTTCACGTATGAATGTCCCAGCAGAAGGTAGAGTAGTGATTTTATTTACATCGTGACCATTGACACACACACTTACAGTATTAGGTGTCACTTAGGCATGTTAGGAATTCAAATACCATTGGTAATAAAACATGAACGTGAATAATTGAAACATGAATTCTAGTTTAAATACCAAGTGTAAGCATATTACAGACACAAAGTCCAAACGAGAAGTGAATCTTTTATCAATTTTATTCAGTTAATAAAATATTAATATTGTATCTGTATACATGATACAAGACATGCATAGAAAATGACTAGACTAATTAAGAAACAGCTTAAACTAATAAAGGTTTGTCATTTCACTGTTGTAAGAAAAAGCAGATGATTACAGATACGTCTGTTTTGTTAGCTTTTGTTCTAAATACTTCTTTTGTAAACCTCATTTGTAAGTTACTTTGGATAAAAGGGTCAGCTAAATGACTAAATATAAATGTAAATCAAAAAATAAGAGTTTGTAACAACAGTATTGAAAGTTTTTGTTGAATTATTAAAATGAATACATGAACATATGTAAATACATATACACAAGTATATGGGAAAGGTCAAATATTACACATAGATCACCTTTCCAAATAAAATATTATTATTATATTATTATAATAAAAGGTTATCTATTTAATGAAAGTTTTTTTACTGTTACTATTAATATATAGTGATGCAACATATTTTCTATAATGTATATCATAACTGAATAATATATTGTTGTATTAGTTTATAATACCAATTCAATATTGTAATTATATTATTGATGAATATATTAAAATACAATATTTATAATATTTAGAGGTCTTCCACAGACCTTGCTATAAATAATAAATCATTTGTCATGACCTCACATCTTTTTCTTCAAACAAGGATGATTTTAACAGTCTGTCCCATCAGACTTCATTTTGAGGTGAGGTTTCTTCATTTGGCACAACACTCCAAAATTCCCTGAAAAAATTCAATATGACAATGTTAAGTATATAATATGTAGCATGTATTAACAGATTACATTACAGTACACAAGAAGAAATAAACATTATTCACTTATGTATCTGCATGTTCAAATATATTCATTAAGTAAATAGTTTATATTTACCCGAATTTACAATTTGATCGAGTATGGTGCTTTATGCCAAGGATAACGATGGGTATGATGAAGATGAAGAAAATGATGATGCAGATGGATATAATAATAAGTATTGTTTGTGGAGGGTCGGGGGTGGCTTTAACAAGAGGATTACAAACCAGAAATGCATGTTGTATTACACAGATGTGCTTGTATGATAAAAAATTTTATTACTAATGTAATGTTCTCTTTTTATTATTGTAGCTGGTAGCTTACCTTTAATAGGGACATCAGGAGTGGCACAGGACTCTATAAACATGTAGGTATTGAGTCAATATATGTATTGATCACTCAGACAATCTTACTTTTTTAATAATTTGTATCAGATATCAATATCTTACTCAGAAAATAACAAAAACCAACTTGAAACCAAATTACACATACAATCTAATCTCAAATATAGCCTTTTCAATTTATACGTATCTTTTATATTTGTTGAAATTTTGTTTAAAGTGAACCTTATTTTCACAAGTGTTTTAAGAAATAACTAACAGAACATCTTACCGTTACACATTCCTTGGTAGGAAATCTGTAAAATCACAAAAAAAAGGCAGGGATATTAAACTGTCTCGAATCTATAGTTTAATGATATGAAGAATTTACATTTATTTTATTATCAGTAAAAGTACCCCAGAGGATGTGCAGTCCAGGCGGAATGAGACATTTCTACACATGTTCTTCATGATCAATTTCTGTGGTTCATGATGTGCAACAGTTTTAGTGTCTACGTCTCCATTTTCATCCACCGCAACTAGACCCTGTAAAAACAAACCATCTGTTGACAAAATCTTTTTTGTAATATGCAAATACATACCGTTTTAACGTTAATTCCCTTTGATGGTCAGAATATCTGTCTCAGGACAATTTTACAGTTACTTTGGCATACAAGTTTTAAATAATAGCTGAAGATGTGCACTAACGTTGCAGGACCATGTTGGGTTGCAGGAAGGTCCAGGTAGGTGACTGAGCTGATAGGAAACAGAGTTGTTCTCCAAATCACTAAAGCAACACTTTAAGCTCGAACCTTGCACCTTTGAAGCATCAATAAAGATCCAGAAAACTGTTCATGAAAAAGAGAAAAACTATTATTGCACAAATAAAAATATAAAAATGACGCCAACCACACACGAAATCTAATCCAATTTCAACACAGCTATCAGCCTTAAACAAAAATACATTCTTTTACAACCTTGACAGTAGAAACATTATGTAGATTATGTATAAAACATGTTTATATTGAAAACGAGTAATTTGAAATTAGATTTTATTCTTCTGGCTAAATTTGCAAAGAAGGATTCATAAAGGATCCTATGTCAATCAATAAATGGTTACAAATAAAAATATACATGAAATAATATGTTAAAATATAATGTTGAGGAAATAAGAGATTTAAGTTACGTAAAAACATTGTGTTTTAATTTACATTTTTTTCATTCTTGTTGTTATGTTTATATGTTGTTGTGTTTGAACAGTAAAGGTTGTTTTGTGTTATCATGTTTAAATAAAAATAACCATAAAAAAAACTCTTCATTGCCAAATGAAGTTATTTAAACAACACAAAAAAATTATTGAATTAAATTTTTTTAATTGAATTTTCCCACATGCAAACGACTTTATAAACCTTGGTTAACAGATTACATAACCTTACATCCATTACAGGAAGTGCTCGTGTTATAAAGAAAGCAGTGACGGGAAAGAGGAACCTGCCCGCGGGATAAGAACACACACCTGCGCAAACACTTCAACACATTTCACACAAATTACCCAAACTTCAATAAAAGAGACGATAATAATGAAGCAAAACACAAAAATATCGCGTTTAATTTATTTACATTCATTTAAGAGTTTAAAGTGATATTACAGCATTGAACCAAAAAACGTTACTTTCACTTTGTGTAGCTTTAGATCAAAAATATCGGTGCGGTTTTGTTTTACTTTAATACAGAATTGCGTACTTACATGCGAAACTAAACGTGGAGAACTTTCGAAGCATCTTGGAAGCAGACCGACGTGCGGAATGAGTTCAGATCCTCACCAAACGTTTATAAATGGTATGACGTCATATGTAGGCGTTTTTACGTCGTTGGAAAAAAGGGGCGGGGTTTAAAAGTAACGACATTTATGTATGACGTAATTCGCATATAAAATAACGTTATTCATGATATGATATAACAAAATGGATTCTTTGTTTTTTCCGAATTTTACATATTGGAAGGTTCAAGTATAAAATATAAAATTAAGCCGCGCCTTCTGAAACACTGAGACATGGTACATGTAAATATAATATGATCCATATCTTCATGTTTACATTGGTAACATGGTATATTATTAATATTAAATTTAAAGTACAGAAATTTATTGGAAGGATATATTTTATTTTTTATATTTTTCATTTTAACACATAAGGCGCGAAATGTCGCGTGATGACGCGCTTGAACATTTAAGTTCATTCGCTTCATTCACGCAGGGGGAGGGGCTTTTGTCAGGGGGAGGGGCTTCTACATTTACATTTACATTTAGTCATTAAGCAGACGCTTTTATCCAAAGCGACTTACAATAGTCGAGGAGACAATGAAGCGGTAAATAGCCGATACAACAATAGGTCAACAAGTGCTAAAACAATGCTACCGAGTTACACAGAGAGTGAAGTTACAAAAAGTATATATATAAATATATTTTTTTTTATTTATTTTTTATTTTTTGATAGAGTGAGTAGGTTAGTAAAGTAGTGAGTTAGTGAGTTAGATGTAGCCGGAAAAGATGAGTTTTTAGGTGTTTTTTGAAGATAGAGATAGAGTCTGACAAGCGTGAAGCCAGAGGCAGATCGTTCCACCATCGAGGAACAGAAGCAGAGAACGTTCGAGAGAGAGATTTCTTTCCCTTTTGAGCTGGTACCACAAGTCTCAGCTCATTTGCGGAGCGCAGAGATCTTGAGGGTCTATACCTTTGCATTAGTGAGTTAAGGTAAGTGGGTGCTGAACCGGTGGTGGTCTTGTAGGCAATGACAAGACATTTAAATTCAATGCGAGCTGCTACCGGAAGCCAATGTAGTTTTATGAAGAGAGGTGTTACATGGGTTCTTTTTGGTTCCTTGAACACCACTCTTGCCGCTGCATTTTGAATCATCTGCAGAGGTTTAGTTGTGCACAACGGGAGTCCAGCAAGCAGCGCATTGCAGTAATCTAGCCTGGACAGGACCAGAGCTTGAACCAGGATTTGTGTGGAGTGTTCTGTGAGAAACTGTCTGATCTTCCTGATGTTGTAAAGCATGAATCTGCAGGATCTGACAGTCGCGGCAACATGATCTGTGAAGTTGAGCTGATCATCGATGATTACTCCCAAGTTTCTCGCAGACCTGGAGGGCACAATGGTTGATGCTCCTAGTTGGATCGAGAGATCGTGACGAGTCTTTGGGTCGGCAGGGATGACAAGAAGTTCCGTTTTCGCAAGATTAAGTTGTAGGTGGTGTTGCTTCATCCAGAGGGAGATGTCGCTCAGACATGCTGAGACTCGGGTCGAAATCGTCTGATCTTCCGGATGAAACGCAAGGTGGAGTTGCGAGTCATCCGCATAACAGTGGTAGGAGAAGCCATGCTTACGAATGACTGATCCCAGTGATGTCATGTAGACCGAGAAGAGCAACGGACCAAGAACTGAACCCTGAGGTACACCGGTGTCAAGGTGTTGCGGTTCTGAAACTTCACCTCCCCACGAAACCTTGAAGGATCTACCCGAGAGGTAGGATACGAACCATTGGAGAGCCTTGTCGGAGACGCCCATTTCCTTGAGAGTCGAAAGGAGAATACTGTGGTTAACGGTGTCAAAAGCAGCGGATAAGTCTAGCAGGATGAGAACGGATGACATGGAGGCCGCCCTTGCCAGTCGTAGGTCTTCAACAACTGAGAGCAGAGCTGTCTCTGTAGAATGTCCTTTCTTGAAGCCTGACTGGTTGCTGTCCAAGAGGTTGTGTAGAGTAAGATAGGCCGAGAGTTGATCTGAGACGACATGTTCCAGGGTCTTTCCGATGAAGGGCAGTAGAGAGACTGGTCTGTAGTTCTCTAGAAGTGCGGAATTCAGCGAGGGTTTCTTCAACAGCGGGGTGATCCGGGCTTCTTTGAAAGCAGTAGGAAATGTGCCTGAGTCGAGCGATGAGTTGATGATGTGAGTAATTGCAGGAATGACCGAAGGAGAGATGTCTTTCAGGAGATGGGTGGGGATGGGGTCCAGCAAGCAGGTAGTAGGGTGATTCGACACGATGATTCTCGCAGCATCGTTTTCAGTCAACGGAGAGAAAGAGCGGAGGGAGGTGGTCAAAGGAGCCGGAATATGGTCCAGCGGTGGTGGAGCGGAAAACCGATTGCTGATAGCGGTGGTCTTCTTCACAAAGAAGGAAGCAAAGTAAATTATTACCATTTACTTCTGTCAGGGGAACTCCAACTAACAGAGGAAAAGTAATTTTATTGTACAATAAAGTGATAAAACTTAATGTGGCGGCTTCAGTTATAGTCTCAATATGTGTATAGAGCTCAATTTGAGTAAATATAATTTTTTCTTCACTTAATTTCTTCCAGCAAATGTCATTAAGTATAATGTGGATTTATTTAGCGTGGTAATAATTTAGTTAAAAGGAGCGGCAAAGCAAACAAATTAAACGTGCAGACTAAATACAAAGTACAAGTTAAATCATTATCATAAATTTAAATATTTGGACCAGCAACACTCTTTTGTCTGTTCTTGCACACACACGCACGCACGCACGCACGACCCACACACACACACACACACAGGGCCGGCGCGTGCCTATAGGTGAACTAGGCAGGCGGCAGCTCAGCCAGGGCAAGAGAGAGAGAGAGAGAGAGAGAGAGAGAGAGAGAGAGAGAGAGAGAGAGAGAGAGAGAGAGAGAGAGAAGACTTTTTGTTAATTGATTTGTTAGTTTTACATTAGGTAACAATAATCGCACTTATATCAACAGCATTTTCCCACTCCATTAGTATAAATTTAAATCAACTTTAAATTTAGAATTAAAATTCTGCCCCCTCCCCACTTAGAGCGGCTGGTTTATTCGATTAGCAAGGACGCAACGTTTTTTTTTTTGTTGAAAACTTTTTGTGAAAGCAAGAGAAAGTCTGCTCTGGCTAAAGACGGAGTTAAAAACTTGAAAAAATCTCTCCAGCAAACTGAATTCACACGAGAAGTCAAGTGAACATCTGGAGTGTTTCCATGAATGGAAAGAGCTGGACACTCAAAACTCAGTTGATGCGCAAAATCAGCGTAAAATATTATTCGAAACATTACTCTGGCAGCAGGTGTTGGGACGTTTGGTGAGTATTGTGAGAGTAATGGCGATGCAGAACATGGCATTCAGTGGCAGCACAGTGGCAGCACAGATCATTTATATCAGTGGTTCCCAAACTGGTGTGCGCGCACCCCTAGTGGTGCGCAGACTGACCCCCGGGGGTGCGCCAGAGAATGTTTGTAATGGCGGGGAAGAAGATTGTCTCTTTATTATTTTGACGCAGACATCCCAAGTGTACCGGAAGTTGCGGGAGTTTCCCGCATAATAAAAGCGCCTCCCTGATGCCCGCAAATGAGTTAAAATCTTCCGGAATCAAGAGCAAGAGCGCGCACGCGACAGTGTTTCAAATCGTGCAGCGCGCGCACGGTAGAGAGAGAGAGAGGGAGCGAGAGACCTTGAGTGTGTGCGCCTAGTGTGCGTGTGGGCGAAGCGCTTGCAAGACAGAGAGCATCCTGATTGGCCTGTTTCGGCAAATCAACCAATCACTTGTCAGTGTGGGCGGGCTTTAATCTCTTCTCACAGATGTATTGTGCCAAAGGTTTTGAGAGAAGTGAGACTGCAGGAGATAGATGTGAGCAACCCTGAAGTTTAGTGTCCAGATGAAGAACTTTTGTTGGGTTCTTGACGAGGAGGCTTTTGTTAAGTTAGGAAGAACTCTCCACTCACAAGACAAAGCAATTCTTCAAAGATGACACAACATTCTATTTTACATTTACATTTAGGCATTTAGCAGACGTTTTTTTCTAAAAGCGACTTACAAATAGTCGAGGAGACAATGAAGCGGCATTCTATGTCAGAAGCTTTTAAAAAGAAAAAGAAAAGTTCCCAATGAGACACCAAATGTTGACAAATCTGTCCGTGGTCAATCCAGAGAACCCAGATGATGTGAAACCAGAGCAAATTTTGACTTTGGCAGAGAAATTTCCAAATGTGATGAAGTTAGATGCTAGAGAACAACTCAATTTGGAAATCCTGGATTATGTCTCAAGTAACCCGGAAGCACTGGTACCAAATGACAAGAATTTACCAGTCGATGAGTTCTGGTAAAAGCTGTAGATGTTGTCCAAAGTAAGATCTGTGATCTCAGGGCACTTGAGATTTATGGAGATCAGTCAGCTGAGGAAGGTGCTGTTGGTGCTGCCAGATTCTATCTGTGATGTGGAAAGGGCCTTCAGCATTGTGTGTCATATCAAGACAGAATTTAGGAGTAAGATGTCTCACCAAGCACTTGTCAATCTGATGTCTTCATTGACACAGAGTGCTATGACAGTAAGGTTTCTGGAAAGTTGCTCAAATCTGCGAAGCAAGCATCATCAGAGTACAACGAAAGTTGGGGGTGTGCGGGGGGGATTGGGGGTTTGTGGGGGGAGTGCTTCTGGATACTTCCCTGAAATGACTTTTTGCAGGTTAGGATGTCTGTTTACGTATTTAAGGTAAACTTCACACGCGAAAATTTTATTAAGAAATAAAATTTAATTTAAGCTATAAATTACTCATGATTTAATTTCATTGTACAAGCACATCTGTGTCACAATGGCCCCGCCCTGCCCATATTAGGCGCTAACTTATAATTCGATTATTTATTTTTTCACTTACTACATTTATCAAAATGTACACCTGGTTAAAACATCGACAAAGACTAGATGCTGAGAATGATTTGAGAGTAAAACTGTCATCCATTACCCCGAATTTTGATGATCTGTGTGCAAACATGCAGGCCCATCCATCTCACTAAAAAAAGGTAGTAATCTTTTGTATTTATAACAGATTTTTTTATGTTTTCTAATCTACAGTGAATATTTGTATTTAGTTATTGCAATTAAAAATGTGAAGTTTAACCAGAGTAAAGTGTTGGGGGGTGCTTGACAGCACTGTTTAAGGGCAGTCGTGGCCTGGTGGTTCGAGTCTTGGACTTGTGATCCGAAGGTTGCTGGTTCGAGACTCCGAACCAGCGGGAATACCACGACTGAGGTGAGTCCCTTGAGCAAGGCACTGCTCCCCGGGCGCCGTGGCATGGCTGCCCACTGCTCCGGGTGTGTGTTCACAGTGTGTGTGTTCACTTACTGGATGGGTTATATGGAACACCATACTTGGTAATACGTCATGTCACTTCACTACAGTGTGTGCCTTGACCTTCACACAGGTGTCAAACACTAGAAAGGGGTGCATGCTGTTTGGGAACCACTGGTCTAAGGAAACTCATGTTCATTACTCTGGCAAAGAGATTCAAAATGAAATCATAGGAATGCACGATCTCAGATTCAGCAGGAAATTCTCAAAATCCTCAAATCAGCCAAATACTTTTCATTAATCTTAGACTGCACACCTCACGCGAGGTGAACGGAACAGATGATTGTTGTGCGCTTTGTGACAGCACTGGCAAGTTGTGTGGGGGTTAAGGAGCATTTCTTAGAACAAGACAGACTCAGTGGACTTGCAACAATTTCAATTGAGCACGAACTTGCTGAGAAAGTTCAACTCGAGGACGCAATCAAAGCTTTGCCGCTGGGAAAGGCCGAAGCGCACGCTTCTGAAATGTAGACTATTAGTGATGTGAATGTGTGTTTGTGTGTATCAGTCAAGAAAACATCGAAACCTCCACTGAGCTAAAAAGTTGTGTGCATATGTTTAGTTTTATTCTGTACACTATCTATAATAAAACAAAAATCATATGCAGCTGTCGCACTGTGTAATTTTATAGATAAAGAAAATATTAATTTGTTTACATGCATCTTAAGGATACCTAATTGTGAGTGTGAGGTGGGGGCGGCACGATCGCATTTAAGCTTGTACCGGCCCTGCACACACACACACACACACACACACACACACACACACACACACACACACACACACACACACACACATACACACAACCACACACACACACACACACACACAAACACAACCAAAGACACACACATACACACACACACACACACAAACACAACCAAAGACACACACATACACACAACCACACACACACACACAACCAAAGACACACACACAACCAAAGACACATACACACACACACACACACACACACACAACCAAACACACACAAAAACAAACACAACCAAAGACACACACACACACACACACACACACACACACACACACACACACACACACACACAACCAAACACACACAAAAACAAACACAACCAAAGACACACACACACACACACACACACACACACACACACACATACACATACACACACACTGTGCTCAATACACTTCCCTATACAGCCAAGGCTTCAGAAAGTTGTTTTAAAATATTCCACTTAGAGATGTCATTAAATCTCAGGTTATATGCCACCCATGTACCAGTCAGAGTGCGGAAAGGGACGAGCATCAGCGTGCACCTTCAGCAGAAAGCCCTCATGAGGAGATTGGTCTGGAGAAGTTCTGCTCATGGTCCACCATGCTCAGCTTTGTGTTACTTCTACTTTAAATACACGATCGAACCATTAAAAAAAGAATCTTTAAACAATGCAAATGAACTCCAAAACAGCTTAAGTAGACACTTTTTAAAATACAGTACTTATGTCACAGCAAGTACTTTTTTCCCAAAATGTATAATTTATTTGGAACAAGTGACAGAAGGGATCTTCATTCTATACCATAAACCCCTACTTGTTATCACTATAGGTGAAAGAATACAGGTTAACTGTGACATTTAACTATAGCTATTACATTCAATTGTCTGTCATTCCATCTGTACTTTCACAAACGTCTTGTTTGAAATGAAGTATCACACACAGAACTCTCAGAGAGAATAAAGCTGCTTTAATGTACAGTTAAAGCTTAGAAAACAAAATTGCATAGATAATACAGCAATGACACCATTACATCATAGGCTCCTGTTGATGGAAGATAGAATCTGTATAGCTTGCAAAATCTTGTGGTGAGGACAAAAAGAGAGACAGCAGGAAAGCAGCCAAGTGCAGTTAAACTAATGAATTAGATGAGGAGATATGAAGTATATGTTATTGAAGCAGACAGATTAAATGCAGCAAAAAAAGAGTCAAGAGTCAAGAGTAAAGAACAGAGTCATCGAGAAAAAGAAAAAAAGGAAACAGACGATATAGATCATGAGTGACAAATTCAGGAGTGTCAAACTCAAACTTCAAATTGCCCTTCAGAGTTAAGGATCACTAGAAGCTCATAAGGAGTTGAGGTTTGAGCTTAACTTTGCCTGACACTGGCCCTTAAGGAACTGAAAGGAAACAGGGAGGGTAAGGAAAAGGTTAAGAAAAACAGAAAGGCCTAAGACAAAAACCAAAATGTAGACATGAAAAGACGAAAAACAGAAAGAAAGGTAATAAGAAATAAAAAAGAAAGACATATATATTACATATATATATATATATATATATATATATATATATGCAAAGGTAAAAATAGAAAGGTAGGTAACAAGAAAAGAAAGAGTAAAGAAAGAAAGAAAGAAAGGAAGAAAGAGAGAGAGAAAGAAAGAAAGAAAGAAAGAGAGAGAGAGAGAGAGAGAGAGAGAGAGAAAGAAAGAAAGAAAGAAAGAAAGAAAGAAAGAAACAAAAAGAAAGAAAGACGAAGAAAAGAAAAAGTTAAAGGCATCGCTATTATAGATTGTAATTGATTTAATATAATAACTTCTTAACATGTTGCCTGTGATCCCATAAATGCATATGCATAAATGGGAAGAAATAGAAAGGAAGGTAACAAGAAAATAACGAAAGAGGAAAGAAAGAAAGAAAGAAAGAAAGAAAGAGGAAAAAAGAAAAAAAAAGAAAGAAAGAAAGTGTAAAAAAAAGAAAATAAAAGAAAGAAAGAAAGATAGATAGAAAGAAAGAAAGAAAGAAAGAAAGAAAGAAAGAAAGAAAGAAAGAAAGAAAGAAAGAAAGAAAGAAAGAAAGAAAGAAAGAGAGAAAAAGTTATAAAGACATCGCTATTAGATTGTAATTTGTTTAAGATAATACATTCTTAACATGTTGCCTTTGATCTCATATAAATGCATATGCTTGAATAGGAAAAAATAGAAAGGAAGGTAGCAAGAAAAGAAAGAAAGAAAGAAAGAAAGAAAGAAAAAAAAAGAGAAAGAAAGAAAGAAAGACGAAGAAGGCACAGCTATTATATATTGTAATTGGTTTAAGATAATAGCTTCTTAGTTGCCTTTGATCTCAATTTTAGTTTTGATATTGCTTTGCATTTTAACTATAATTCTAGAAATATTAATCCTTAACCAAACTTCATAGTTCAAACTTCAGTTCAGTTGTGCTTAACAAAATGACCTACATCATTTCAAGACATTTCTTACATAACAACCTTTCTACAACAGCAGAGAGTATAGGATAAAAAGTGTGAAACTTTTAAAGAATAAAAAAAAAGTTTTTATTACTCATAGCATTTGAAACACAGCAGAGAATTAAAAAGTAGGATGAAAAGCATACAGGAAATGAGTACTGACAAAGCTCAGAGGGGAAAGCACCAAGAGAAAGGCAAAAAAAAATCATTGCTCTGCAATGCATTCGTGTTAATAAAGCTATTGAAATGTCTCAGAAGGAATAACAGGAAAAAGAAAAAAAGATACTGGCTCAGAGGTAGAAATATAATGTGTATCACACAGGTCAGTGCCATTGCTGTATGTCACAGTATTGCTTTCAGATCTTCAAGATAAACTACAACACTCACAAACACACACAAACACAAAGGCACGCCAACACACACTAACATTAACACAGATCTATACACACACAGGTTCAGTGTTATCCATCTGTCACGCAACAATTATATGTCATTGGATATCGTCATTCAGTAGTGCAACCTTTAAAAAAGGTTTTTAAAATTTTTAAAGTGGTAACAAAGAGGCCTAAACTTGTTATGCAATGTCATGAGGAGTTGAGTGTTAACTACTACTTTCTCTTAGACTTAAATAATGATTATATAATAAGGACTAGATTAGATTAATAACTAGAATAGACTATTTCTAATAACTAATCTATTTATTCCTGCCCCAATAAATAAAAAAGTGAGTCACAGTATTTACAATCTTAAACAGTTCCTTAAAAGTCAGGAAGGAGCATCTCGTCCTTGATTGTACACGTTTCCATTTTAGTATGGAGTAAAGCGGTTGTATCCTCCGCGGTACAAACTTGCCTGTGTTCAAACAAAAAGAAGAACTTAGACGCGGGATGATTTGAACAAACTTTATCCAAATAAAAAGGGTGCACAAGAGTTTTACAATGTTCTTACCATGGTTCCAACCCCATAAGTAGTGGTAGGTCCCACTGAATGATGGTATGGGTCTGTTGTTGTGGCATACACTCTTCCATACCTTAACATGAAATAAAATTCTTTGTTTAAAATCAGTATGCTTATTATGATCTTTTAGTAGATCAAATGTGCGCACGTTTCATGTTGTTTGTTGAATGTGTTGATGAGTTTTTTGCTTACCCATCACTGTATGTGGCTGCTGCTGTCGCAGAGGCAGATTGTGCTACTCTGTATGTGGCTGGATATCCCCCCTAAAGACAAAAAGGGTGGTTTAGAAAAAGAACAATTATCTGTTTTGTAAGCTAAAGATCGAAATGACTCAATGCAGTACTGGTCAAGTTTTGACATGACAGTAATTATGCCTATGCAAAGAGAAACTGTTTTAAGGCAGCCAGCAGTATTCAAGTTATTTCTGTAACTTAAGGTCAACATTTATCTAAAATTACCTAAAATATATTTTTTTAGAATCTTATGAATTGGAGAACTAGTTTGAAAGTTGTTTGAAAATGAAACACTTATGTGACATCAAGTTGACTGTTTTGTGAGGGTGTAAAGCACAAGCACACTTACATAAACCTCAGCACCATACAGTCCTTCCTGATACACAACTCTGCAAAAAGAGGAAAGGATAAGCAAACAAATTTTATTAACTGTGAAATTATAGTTCACTTAAAAATTTGATTTTTTTTATTGTTTACTTTTTTCTTCCTTAGACCCACGAAGAAGATTTTCGTTAGTCAGTTGGTCCCTTGCACATATGCATTTGCATTGATAAACTTTTACTTTCATAAGAGAGTAGGGGAGGATATTTATTCTCACAAGTAAGATTAATTTAATCTAGTAAATAAAACAGAAGTGTGAACAACAACTTGTTGCCTTGGCTCTATCTGACAATTTTAGTCAAAATGAGGTTATTCACATGTTCTCACTATGTGAAGTTCAAAGGTGTGACGTTCTATTAAAAGAAATGCAATATAATTATCAAATCTATGTAGTCAAAGGTGTATAAAGATATTTGATAAACCCTTCTTTTTTTACTACCTAGAATGAGCCATTTTCAAAAACATTCACTGAACAAAACGTAACACGTTTGTTTTTGCTCCCAATTTTTATGAGATGAACTCAAAGATCTGAAAAATTTTCAACAACATAACCAGGATCTCGTCAAAGAATTTTGGCGCATTCAAAATTCTTACACTAAAATGCACCTGTGTTCTTCATTCATAACATAAGCCTGCCCATACCATAACCCCACTACCACCATGGGCTACTCGATTCACAACATTGACATCAGAAGACCCCTCACATACATGACACCACATACGCTGTCTGCCATCTGCCCTGAACAGTACAAACTGGGATTCATACATGACGATAACACCTCTCCAGTGTGACGGTATCATCAACAAGCATGCAGATGAACTTCCCTGAGATGGGTTCTGACAATTTGTGCAGAAGTCCTATGGTTATGCCATCAATTGTTTCAACAGCTGGCCGAGTTTATGGTCTGAAATGATCCTACAGGTGAACATGCTGTATGTGGAGGTCCTGGGCGGATGTGGTTATTTGAAAAGCATCTTGATCAATGAACTCAATATTGTGTTATTGTTTGTTCATTACATACTTCTTTTATTTAGTTTACTATTCAGTAATTGATATTTAAAGTTTGCTTGTCATGGGGAGGGGGCGGTGTATCCACGTGTCTCATTATTTTTCTCTTCACATGAGGTAATAAATGTAATTCAGATAATACATAAAAACGCTAAATGTCTCTGAATACTTCGTCTTGAAGGGGCAGTTTCGATATGGTGAAGTATTGAAATCGAGTTGTATAAACAATAAAATTAACTCTTAAGCTGCTTTCTAAGTTCTATCTGCATTTATCTTTTCTGGCTACATCTAGCTCACTAACTCACTACTTTTCTTACCTACTCACTCTATCAAAAAATAAAAAAAAATTTTTTTATATATATACTTTTTGTAACTTCTCTCTCTGTGTAACTTGGTATCATTGTTGTAGCACTTGTTAACCTATTGTTGTATCGGCTATTTATCGCTTCATTGTCTCCTCGACTATTGTAAGTCGCTTTGGATAAAAGCGTCTGCTAAATGACTAAATGTAAATGTAATGTATTGCAGTCCAGAAAGTTGTGTATTGTACAATATCATGTGCAACAAGAAAGTTGCTGGAATAAAAATTAAAAGTTAAAGTTAAGTTTCAATTTGTTTAAAATATTGAGATGTATATCTTCTTATCATTAACCCTGCATCGAGATGTAAGGAACCATAAGCTGAGTGTGTCATTATAACCTACTCTTTACTGTGTGTTGATGACTATGCTGGCAAGCCACATAGGAAGTCTGAAACCAATTTTGATCCAGGAAAAACCCTGAAAGAAACTTTAAACCCTTATATACCTCTAAATTTTACACAACTAGACCTTTAATCTTTGTGTACATTTAGAGACTTTTTAAAAATACAAAAAGATTAATCTTTTGTCATTTGATAGGGGTGGGCTTCAATGCCCTAAATTTAAATGGTATTTAATAGATCTTAACTGCTGCCCAGTTAAGATCTATTATTTTTTCTTCTCAACATCTAATGAACAACCCATGTGGGTAGAAATGGAAAAAAACTATATTCAGAATAAAATGCCCTTGAAATGATATTTATGATTCGTTTAGTCCCTGAAAGGAAGATGTAGGTTTTAAGATGTGGGCAGAAAAGGGTATAAAAAGTGTAAAAGATTATCGAATTTCACCAAAGATGTGCTTCCTTTTGTACCAAAGATGTTTTTACTGCATTTGTATCCTAAGCTTAGTCAAAAAGAAATTATCTTTATCACTATGTGTATCTTACAAGCTTAACGCCGCATTGCATTACGATGGAAGAATCTAGAACCAACTAGCATGAAAAGGTCATATAAGAACATATATTATTAAAGGAAAGGGTAAGATTGTGAATGTATATGTTTTGAAGATGTTTGGAAATCCTTTAGATCTTTCATAGACAAGGAGGATAGTGACATGTTTAAGGACACAATTGAATATATATGAGAATATAGGAATATAGGAATATAGGATGTATCTATAACTATAAGGAGGCCTTAATAGTTTGTGGGTTTTTTTTAGGGTGTGTGTTTTAATTAATTTGTCTTGAGGATGTGAGTCCTGTAAAAATTGAGATATACTATGTTGTAATGATGCAAAGACACCAATATGTGTCTATACTGCATCTTGTATTTTTGTTCTTGGTGTGTGTGTATAATATATGTTTTTAAAAAGTAAAAAAAAGACTAATCTACAAGGCCAATGCAATGCAATGCATTTGCAAAATCATTGTATCTTACAACTGTTCAGCATTAATATGCAGAAAGAAACAAATTATTCCAAGGCAATAAACAAATAAAAGTAGCAACTGACCCTGGATAGGCTTGAACAGCAGTGGGTGTGGCCGCTGCTGCTGCAGCTGAACGGATGGTATTATAAACAGCACGACCACGACCTCGGAGGGTAGAGCCTCTGTACGCCAAGGCTGGCGTGGGCATGGGATAGGGGAAGCTGGCGACTAGTAGACCAGAACAAAATTAGGAACGGAAAACAACATTTTTATATTTTTAATACATCATCATTTTAAACACCAAAGAATTCACTCCTTCAACTTTTCTCTTTTTATCATAAACGAGAATATAAAATAAAATGACTCCTACCTGTGTAAAGTTCAGGAGCATACATGGCACCCATTACAGGATTGATCTTCCAGCCAGCGGCTACACCAACACACATACAGTATATAGGTGAGGACTTTGAACATGTCAAGCAAAGGATTTTGCTTATCTGATTTTATTATGTTCTGTTATTTATGATCTCTTAATGATTCGAGAAAGTACTTACGATTTACTAAAGGTGTCTGAGGTTTTTTTGTCACCACCCTGGCTGTGGCATTGTTCACCTGAAAATGAGTCATATTTATTGTTTTATAGTCATTGGGGATCACTCTTATACATTGGAAAAAAAAGCTTCATCATACTTCAATCTTTCTTCCTTCAACGATTGTTCCATTAAGCTTTTCTCTCGCTCGGTCTGCTTCCGCTGCACTCTCGAATGTCACAAACCCAAATCCCTTGAAAACGAATGAACTCCTTTAAAGTCATTTTAACAGAGAATGAAAAAGCAAGCAAATGTGCAAATATTATTGTTGACTGACCTTTGACCCTCTCTCATTAAAAATGATCTCCACATCTAGAATCTTGCCAAATTGCTGAGAAGTGAAAAGAGAAGTTGTCAGTTGACCGTTTGGAGCTGTCTTAAGGTATGCCCAGGAAAAAACATTGAAATTTAATTTTGGATAAAATGAATCCTCTTACTCCAAACATTTGCCTTAGGTCAGGGTCACGAAACCTAAAAGGAATATTGGATACGTGAAGTCTTTTGGGTTGCGCCTTCCCTCCACCTTCCTCATCACTTCCTCCACCTGTTCCACTTCCACTTGCCACAGAAACATTAAGAGTCTGTGTGTCGGATGTAATGGGAGCCAAAGAATTGTCCTGTGAGCAAGAATCGAATGATAGAGGGATGTTGGGGTTGAGATACAAATGGAAGCAAGAGGAAGGACATATGCGGACAAATTGAGGAAGAAAGAGAAAGGGGGAAGAGAAGATTAGAGAGAGAAAACAAAACCAAAAATTAGCACACATTTTATGTTTTAACTAGTATTTGTCTAATCCAAGATAGCTTGTCAAACATATTTAAAATTACTGAATCGTATTTGAACATAAAAACAATTTTAAAGTGACCACAACAAAACGCAAATGAGCATTCCTCATCCAGTGACTCCTCTCAAGCAAAAGTGAGGACACGTGATCAAGTTTCCATTTTAGTGAGCTGTCTAAATACATGCCTGTTAGAAATAGAAAAGTAAAAAACTCAATTTTTATTGAAAAAAGAGCATAAACACATTTTACTTCAGTGAAGTCAATAAATCAGCCGCTGAAATTAATTAAAGATTGTAAAGAAGCATACTCAATGTAAAATGTTTGAGGGCCGCTACTGAAAAACTGTAAAACCACAATCATTTGTTACACAGCATTTTCCACTTACTCATTTTTACACGACAGAAAAGTCCCCATGCACATCACTAAAATGCAACACGATGCTAGTTGGCATGTCTTGCAAACTCTACCTCGATAAATGCCAGAAAATGGTTACAATATACGGTTGGATTAAAAAGTGTACTAAGTACATTGATAAAGAGCCAAAAAGCCAAGTAGCCACCATGTGACAAAGACATATATGGAGGAGGGGAATAAATGCAACAACAAAAAGTTTTCAGGAAAAAATATTACGGTAATGTGATTCATGTTACGCAAAGGAAAAGAAAGGTCATTAGAACAAGCAGTGGATAAACAGAAACAGACCCGTCCAAAAAAAAAAAACAAGGCCAAATAAACACTAAACAATGCCAAAAATTGCTTTTTCAATAATCCAACACAAACCTGAAGTAAACATTACGGTAATGTTACTGTATTTTACTGTCAGATCCAACAGAGCAGCTTGAATCTGAACGAAAAAGGGTGCACACAGTTTAGCACCATACTTTTGTTTGATTCCACAATTGGGCCTTCTTTGTGTATTTATAACAAACATCACATGTGTATTTACAGTAGCTATACAAAAAATATAATGTGATTACTGGGGATGCTCGTATTGATCGGCCTGAGTTTGTAACTTATGATGGCACTCACTGAACTTGTCCGAACTAACCTACCAGTCTCAATGTGTGAGGATGTACATGATAATATTTTAGTAGTCATTTAGCTCTCTGTTGAAACTAAAGTTACATTATATATATTTCAAAATTACTTTAAACAGCTATGGTATTACTTTATCTAAAAAAGGTTAACGGTGATCAGAGAGCTTACATACAGTTTCAGAATAAACTTAAGGATCACAATCAGTATCAGCAAATCATGACAAATAAACTCCCCACGTGGCAAGAATCCTGACCGGAGCATCCCTAGTGATTACATTGTTTAAGTCCTTAGTATCTTGAAAATGTGGGAAAACATGAAAAATCAACCCCACAAAATGTGTTCACCTAGGATAAAATGTATCCACTTATGTATCAACATCAGTTCTTTCTCTTTTTCGCTCATTTCCTATTCATATAGAAATGTGTTCCTGTTTTTTAACCAATGTTTATTTATCCAAAACAACAGAAAAGGGAAACAGAAAGAAAGATTGCTATATTTAGAAATAGTCCCCAAAGATTGCAAAACAATGTATTAATAAGAAAGTAAGACAAGACACACACCATCAGAGCTTCACACGCGCACACACACACACGCAAACAGATTGTTGTTATGGTTACTTCTGAGCTTGGCCGGGCTGATTGCTAGCAGTAATAACTACAACAGCAGGTCTCACACAGGAAATACTTTCAGAAATACATCATCATCATATACATCTCATTCATCCAGGCCAGGGTGGGTGCTGGGTGGAAAATACAGGTGGGGAAAGAGTGATGGGAAGGTATGTGATAATATCAGGACACGATGCAGAAAGCTTGTCTGACTGGACCTGAGAAACATAGTTGGGGAGAGGGGTCATCCCGTCTGACCTCCCCCCCGACCCCTCCCTCAATGGCGACGTCTCATAGTCCCAATATTCGACCTTGTAACTCGGGTGAACTCTAGTGATACAAGCAATGTGGCCACAAAAGAAAAATTTCGATGAGATGCTGTGACAAGTAAAAATTCAACTCATTGCATGAACCTTTATGGTAAAAATCAATCTCACAATTCCTTCAGCACATGAAAATGTATGATTGTTGGAAACCATGTTAATTGATAACGTTTTGGCATTCTATATCAATAGCATCTGATGAGCCATAGTGACAGTCAAAGACTCAAATATCATAAAATATCATAAATATGCTCAACCCAAATATCATAAATATGCTTTCAAAAGCATCATCTAAACCATGGATTGCAAAATAATGCAGTCATTTAAAGAAGATATTTCTTCTAGTTTGTCTTATTGGCGGTGCTTTAAAAATACTTTCTTTAAAACTGATGTGCATTGGTCATACAGTAAAAACCCCAATAAACGTGATTTATCTAACATTTATACAGAACATAACACCCTTGGTTTGTCCACTTTATCATAACATGCATGAATATACTCTATATACTCTAAATGTAGAATACAAATCCATTTGTTATTATATAAATATGATCAAAATATCAAAATAATATTTCATATCACATTAAATACTGTTAGATAATAACAGCAGATCATAATAAGTGAAAATATAAGGAAGATTGCACATTCATATACAGGATGTGTCACATACTATGTGATGTCACAAGCTAAATGTCCATACATGGACATGGCAAAGGAGGGCATGTACAGGACAGTTATTTTAAGTCTAGCCAGGAGATCCCAGAGGCCCAACACATGAGATTGTATATCAACAGTTCATATATATGCCCTTCCTTTAAGCATAGATTAAAAATGGATATTACATTTCTTATTAAGGGTTCACTTAACAATTGCAAAGGCAACTGAATACATTTATATATTTATTGTGGTATGATGACTTATTGTTTAAGGTTGTGAAATTACTAAAATTACTTTATTTTATAGAATGAGTTATCATATGCTAGTTGGTATGACCATGATTTTGGCACCAAGAGGTTAAGATAATTACTCAGTTATTTATGGATGAATTAATTTATCATTATTTTCTTACTGTGGTATTGGCAGCTACAGACTCTGTCCCATCATGCTGAGATGTCTGGTAGACTCTTAATTGATGATGATCGGGATATTCTGAGCTGGGGAGAGTCCCACTGAAATCAAGGGGTGGCAGCCGGGCAGTAGGTGTGGGTGGGGCTTGTCCAGGTGGAGGGTATGAAGGGGGTGGGGCATAGACCTGAGGAAGGGAGGGGTCGCCATTGCCTGGCCCCGCCTCTTGGGCGGCAGCCCCCTATAATGAGACAGAGATGCTGTTAACTATTCATAATATTAATTCTATAGGTTATACATATACATGATAATTCACAGAAAAAAGGCCGCTTGTAGATATCATTCTGAAAATGTTAATTTAGAATCAATATTTTAATACAAATACAGAAAAAAATTTCCACAAATGTTTTCCAGAGAACACTGAATGAGTTTGAGAAGAAATGGAATTAAAATATGTACTTTAACTTACATTATACAGTTTGTTTTGAACTTAGCTTAGTCTGCCATATATACATTAAATTCAATTATAGATCAGAAACACTTAAAAACATACCCAAACCTGGTAAAGCTCAAGAAAACTGTAAAAGTATAAAAGTCTCACCCCTTCAGTGCATTCCGCAGGCAGCCCAATACTCACCAACAACTGATGCATGCTTTAATGCAAGGCCTTTGCCCTCCCACCTCACCATAAACCTCTCAAACCAACCAATCACAAACCACCAAATCTCTCTCAAAGGGCAATCTTTACAGCAGCTGTGTTCATTTGGCCATGTCAATCATCTAGCCATTCCCCCATCCTTATCTATCCCCCCAACAGAAAAACTGGATAAAAGTTTATTTAAATGCAAACTCTATTTCAAGATTCTGATCAGTTTCAATAAAATAAAAACAAGTTTTGAATGTGTCTTTGAATAAACCCCATATATATTTAAATTATATATATAGAAAGAAAGGTTTTGTTTTATTTAGTATAAATGCATCATGTTTATTAATTTGTTGTGCGAAATGAGAAAAGGAAGATTTCATATTTCATGATTGACAAGCATAAAGAAATAACACACCTAATGTATAACTCTACTTCAAAAACCCACATGTTTACTCTTATCAGCACTTTAACCCAACAGAGCAGACAGAGTAATTTTAGACTTTACTGATAAACTGTGACACACAGAGGAACAACTCTGATTAAATATCACTACTACATTGAAATTCCTTAGGGATAACAGAAGCGTCATCTTACAAGAGAGTTTACATTTTATCAAAGGAATGATTCATCACTGTGATATAAAATCACAATATATTGACAAACAACAATTCACAATTCCAGAACATGAGAGCTTACTTTCATTTTTCATTCCATAGAAGTAACCAGACACCCTTTTGAGGTTTGAAAACAGGTGCGGATTGACCTTCTGCGCAAAAACAACAATCTGCTGACAAAACTTCACACAGCGTTGTAAACCATGTCGTCTAAAGTCAAATATTTAATTTCAAAAATAAACTATATAATTTTAAAACTAAAAATTGTAAAGATATCAAGTTTATACTTTCCCTAATTCCCTTGACATTGTGCATGATGGTATTATGCACCATAACTGGGTTTTCACAGGTAGGGTTCACCTATGGTCTGAACAGTATATTAGAGAAGGATGTTAAACATGATGCATGTGTTAATATTGCTATCATTTTCCTTCCCTAGGGAAGTATTTAAACAAGGTTTCTGTGAGTACCTTTTACCCCAACACACACACTGGCCTCTTCAGCTGTCAGGTTTGGGGTTAAAGATCAGACGCAGAATGCCAGGTGCCTAATCTGACAGCTGGGTATAGTTTAAACACACAAACTTATTTCCCCAATGACAAGCACTGCTTTATGTATCTTGTATCAATCATGTACAATATCAACTAAACAGTGTAAAAACCTACTGCATCTATCCTAATTGTACTCATGTGGACAATAATTTTGTATTTTAAACAAAAAATACACACATACATGTATATATAATAAGGAAATATTTAGATATATTATTTACATTTATAGTAATTCAGTTTCTATAAAATGTTTATGAATTTGTATATTTTATGTTTATATATTTAGCTGTTATTGATTTCATTATAAACAGATATTTACTACGTAAACACAAACTTTCATTCTGGATGCAAATAATCATGTATAACTGTTTGACAGCCCTAGTTTTGTCCCTTTAAATTCCCTTGGATTGCATCATGTTTAGATTATTCCTATCTCATTAACTCGTCCATGAATAAACAGGCATATAGAAACAACAAACATACATACCCAAATAAAACAGTGTATGATAACTAAACTAAGTCAATTCTTCTTGAAAAGGCATAATCTGTCACTCACTTAAGATAAGGTCGGCAGGCTAATCTGTGTATGTCAGGGAATTTCATGCCGTACAGGCTAAAAATACTGCTAGTGTGACTGAGAGAAAAAACACATACACATCTCTTATCAGCTGTCATGGTATTCTCTTTCTGTCGCTCACTTGCTCTCAAACAAACGTACAATCTCTTACACACAATTACACACTGAACCTCGCAGAGACAAATATAACTAACTGTGGGACACAGTGTCCTTCCATGATGGAGAAACACATATGCCGACCTCTGTTTAGACTTGGTTAAGGACAAACTTTTAGGACATACAGAAGCCTTATACTTGGTTGAGTTATTTACTTGTTTGAAAATATTTTCTCCATTGAGATCAAGCAGAAAACGTGTCCTTACAGTTACAACCCTCAAATACAAGTGGTTATTTTTGTGCACTGAAAGTATTATCTTCAATTTTACTTGACAATGAACTGAATGCTACGCACTGGATTGTTAGGCCTTAAAACATGAAACATTTAACATACAAAAAGATAGAGGAGATTTAAACACAGAAACTGACCACACAAATTGTGATAAAGGGACATGTTTACCTGTACTAGGCTGGGATAGCAGGAAGCTGTCTGGGGATAAACAGGGAGTCCGTAGGGCTGAAGGATCACAGTAGGGGAGGAAAGCATGGTGCATAGCCAGAAAAAGGAACCGCTTTAAGGGACGGGAAAGAGAGAGGGGAAGGATAGCTCTCCCAATTTCAAGAAAGTACCAGACTGAGAAAGTTTGGGATCCAGGTGAAGAAAGAAAGAAGAAGATCCAGAGATGTGAAAGAAAAGAAGAGTGGGATGGCTGGGGTCACCACTTCCAAACGAAATAAACAAAATGATAGAAATAAGAAAGACAAATGGAAGACCCTCCACAAAAGTGAAGTGTCTCACAAACTGCAGAAGGGATCAGGAGTGAAGGATCTCTGTGGGGACACGGCATGTGTGTGTGAAAAGAGAGAGAGTCCTTCTGTTTGACAGACAGAAACACATGTTCAGAGTTGTGTTACACTCCTATATAAATAGTCCCTTCCTGGTTTAGTTGTACTTTACCACGAATAGAAACTAAATAGAATTAATCATTAAATAAATATTTAAAGTTATGGGAACTGTGTGAATTGGCATCGGCCTAGTGTTTTTTTTATTGTGTTTTCCCCTTTGTTTGCCAAAAAAGACACTTAACAAACCAGTATTGTTAGTATTTAACGAAACTGAAATATGATATTGCTTTCACTTAATATTAGTGCGACTGTTTTTGTACCTTTAAGCAATACTAGTGTCGTTCAATTACATAATGCAAATGCTTAAATTATGCTTAAAAAGGCTCCGTTATGTTAGAGGCTTTACAGAACAAAGTTGATATATGATACATTTATCATCAAGTTGATAAATTATCAACTAACTTAACCAGTCACTTAACCATGTTCATTAGTGATATGTCGTTCGTAAACAAGCCGACTCTAAGAGCGGATTCTTGGTAATGAACAAGAAGAAACGACTCCCATCAGGAAGAGCAGAATCTTGATCAGCAGGTAGGGACAGGACTTTATTTGGATAGGACACCATGCATGGAAAGAGGGACTAACATCATATCATAATGTGGAGCGGGGAAGGGGACTACATGGTCTAATAATAGCATTCAGAGTTATTTTTATAGGTAAAATGTATTAAATTATTTTACATTTACATTTACTCATTTGGCAGATGCTTTTATCCAGAGTAACTAACAGTATTATGCAGTAGTCAATCATCACTGCAGAGCAAACAGGGGTAAGGTGTCTTGCTCAAGGACCCTTGATCCAGTCTGTTGGCACTGGGATTCAAACCCACAACCTTCTGCTGACAAGTTCAAATCTCTGACCGCCAGGCCAAATCTGATCCATGTTTTTTTATTTTTTTATTTTAATAATTATGTTATGCACACATGTTGATAATAGTCAGTGTTATAGAGCACCAGAGAGAGGCCGAAGAGCTAGATTTTAGTGTGGGTGAGGTGAAATAAATTAATAAAAAAAAAATGTATTTGTTTTAAAATTCTAAAAATGTTAACATTTTCGTAGGAATTGTGCTTTTTCTAACAAAAAAGTATTTCATCAAAAAAATGGTTAAAAATATAATTTAAACACATGTCATTTACAATTGTTAAACAGGGATACAATAGAAGGTGAGACAAATCAAGAGCGATTTGAGAGTCATGAGAGTCGACTCTTCTAAGGAGCCGAATCAAAAGAATCGACTCTTTAAAAAGATCCGAGTCTTTAAAAAGAGCAGGGGCCTCATTTATAAAGCTTGCGTACGCACAAAACGGAGCTGAAAACATGCGTACGCCAGTTCCTGCGCAAAAGTTGGGATTTATAAAGAAAAACTTGACGTGAAAACATGCGCACCTACACGCAAACTCTGACCCATGCGTACGCACATTATGAAGACAAAGCAGTTTGGCGACACTGATGGGGAGTTGAGGAACTGACTGTGGATGAAGGGAATTAACCCTTTGCACAATGGCAAATAGTTCCCGGTTACAATAAAAAATACAAATAACATTAAATGACCATTATGGGTCCTAAAGATACATACATGCATGTTTAGTTTAAAGACATAAAAGGAACTATATGCTGAGAGTACATAAATGTAACTTCTTTCACATCCATCCTTAAATGGATGTTCGCCTATCACTCATGTGATTAACATGAAGTTGTTAATGATTAAATATGATCACTGAAAACATAAGTAGTCTACTGCAGCAACACTTCAATGCATATTGTGTGATGGATGCGCTGGCACTGCTGGCAGATTATGCCAATGGCAGACTTCAGAGGGACCCATAACACCAGCGTGAAGAGCCTGACCCCCCCCCCAAAACATGCAGGACATCATCAGGGAGCAAGACTCCGTCAGGGAGTAATGCGCAGTTTGTGAAGAACAACAGTGCAAAGGTCCTTTTTTAAACAAGATCATTTAATGTAGATGCAATGTCACCCAGCACAACCCTTATTTGCTTAAGCTCATCTGCGATTACAGGCATTGCATTTGGGTCTGCAGTACAGCCTCAGTCTGCACCCGTCCACTTCCAGCCGTGCGTATGGCACGGGACGCGCCTGTGCTGGGGACCTCGGGAAACTCCAGAGCCCTGCAGACTCTGCGCTGGGAGTTTCATCACACTGGTCTCCCGCAGACTCTGCGAGAATAAGGACTTATCCATTTATTAAAAATGTATTTAATTTAATTTAATTGAGCACGCAAGCATTAAAGTTATTTACCAGGTTCCCCTGTATCAGCAAATGTGTGTGTCTCTCTCTCTCAGACAAAATGCCACACACACTGGGTTGGCAGAGAATCGGGGGCACCTTTGCCCTCACCAGTCACCCACACATTCTGTCAGTGAGAGACAAACCGATTCTTTATTCCCATCTTAAGATCGGAAATACTTCTCTTTTATATCTGGATCGTTTTTTTTACCGCAGCAGTGATGTGTCCACACTCTGAATATTATTTTTATTAGTAATTCCATCATATAAAATCACCTTCATTCATCCACCTCACTCACAAGAATCTCTATTTCTGCCTTGCTCTCCATTGCCGTCATGATTTTGTTTTAAAAACACATATTTTTATATTTCCTTGCTCTCTTTTTAATATGCAGGGCCACTGAGCTCATTTGCATTGTCTATATATGGTTAAATGTGGGCGGATAGAGGGCGGTACAAGAGATTTTTTTGCGTGCGCAGATTATCCGCTAGGTTGTGATTTATAAAGTGAAAATTGCGTGCAGGTGTGCGTACGCATGCTTTTATAAATCTGAATATTTTTTTGCGTACGCTCTTTTTGGCTTTTGTGCGTACGTAGAGTTTTAGTAAGGATCCTACGCACACTTTTATAAATGAGGCCCCAGGGGCCTCATTTATAAAGCTTGCGTACGCACAAAACGGAGCTGAAAACATGCGTACGCCAGTTCCTGCGCAAAAGTTGGGATTTATAAAGAAAAACTTGACGTGAAAATATGCGCACCTACACGCAAACTCTGACCCATGCGTACGCACATTTTAAAGACAAAGCAGTTTGGCGACACTGATGGGGAGTTGAGGAACTGACTGCGGATGAAGGGATTTGACCCTTTGCAAAATTTACTTTAACATACTTCAATATTTACCAGTTGCTCATAGGTCCCGGTTACAACAAAAAAATACAAATAACATTAAATCACCATTATGGGTCCTAAAGAAACCCAAATGCATGTTTAGTTTAAAGACATAAAAGGAACTATATGCTGAAAGTACGTAAATGTAATTTCTTTTACTTCCATCCTTAAATGGATGTACGCATATCACTCATTATGTGATTAATGTGATAAGTTGTAAATGATTAAATATGATCGCTGAAAACATAAGTAGTCTACTGCAGCAACACTTCAATGCATATTGTATGATGGATGCGCTGGCACTGCTGGCAGATTATGCCAATGGCAGACTTCGGAGGGACCCACAACACCAGCATGAAGAGCCTGACCCCCCCCCCCAAACAAGAAGGACATCATCAGGGAGCAAGACTCCGTCAGGGAGTTATTTTATTTAATTGAGCACGCAAGCATTAAAGTTATGTACCAGGTTCCCCTGTATCAGCACATGTGTGTTTCTCTCCCTCTCAGACACAATGCCACACACACTGGTTTGGCAAAGAATCGGGGGCGCCTTTGCCCCCACCAGTGCCCACACATTCGGTCAGTGAGAGACAACTGGCGTACGCAAGTTTTCAGCTCCGTTTTGTGCGTACGCAAGATTTATAAATGAGGCCCTAGGACATTTCATCACTAATCACTAATACCGCTTCATTGTCTCCTCGACTATTGTAAGTCGCTTTGGATAAAATCGTCTGCTAAATTACTAAATGTAAATGTAAATGTAATGTTCATTGGAATAACATTGTAGAGAATCTTCTGTGGGAAAAAGTATGTTCTTTGTCTCATAAGTATCTCCTTACCAATAAAGTAAAAGAAATAACATTTAAATTAATTCACAAATGTTACCCAACCAAAACATTTATAAGAAAATGTCAGATATTGAAGTGAACTGCTGTTTTTGTCTCCTCTGATGAAGATGTGTTGGCAGTGTACCCACACAGAGAAATCTGCTCAGATTTGTTCATATTTATCCAATCTAATTTTGTAAGTGACTTTGCTTTCTGTTTTAATGGTGTTTTCTTTGGTTTGTTTGATTAACCAAAACAGAAAACAGGACAATATTATAACATTAATTTATGTTTCATTCTAGCTAAATTTCACATACATAAGCAAACATTTACTGGCTCTAAACCTCTCTTTTCTCTATTTAAAATGATCTAGACAAATACATTTAAACTATTCAAAGCTCTGTTAATCCCAAAGCAATGAAAACTGTATCTCTATATTCATCCTTTATGGCCTCTTAAGGTAAATGCATCATCTTATCTTTTTTTGTCACCCTGGCAACTTAATTGTGTCTGTGTATTGTTTATTTTATTTTATTTTTGTCATTTCTTATTTTTTCATATTTATATGTATCGATCTACTGCTTTGTTATGTCAAAGAAATTATAAAAAATAAAAAAATAATAAAAATGTTCATCACTGATGTTCATGTGTGTCTCCAACCAGTAGACGGTGTCATTTCAATATCATCCAATCACGAGGCGTTCACTCAACCCTATGCTTTCTGGGTAATGTAGTTTAGAGTTAACACATAAATAACCGGAAACCCCGCCTGCACGCTCTCTTTACTTGCGAGCCTGACACAGACAGGTAATGGCGTCGCCGTTCTTGTCATTTCGTAACTGTTTCTCACGGACTATATCAAACATAATAAATAATGTTATATAAATATCACTATAAGATACATATATTAAGTCTGTATTGTATATTTTTGTGTTGTTAATAATATGAACATGCTAGTTGTATTGCCGCTTAGCACAACGTGGTCAGGCTAGCACAGGATTTGTGGCCTAGCCCACATGCACTCATTTATCTATATATATATATATATATATATATATATATATATATATATATATATATATATATATATATATATATATATATATATATATATATATATATATATATATATATATATATATATATATATATATATATATATATATATATATATATATATATATGTACACACATACACATGTATATGTATATGTACATACTCAAATAATATCCCATAAATAAACTGCTGTATTTGACATTTTAGCATTTATATTTTTGTTCAGCCACATTTAGATTTATAGTGTAACAATTTTGATACTCTGCACAACAATGTTTACAATTTAACAAAATTATAATGTCTTGTTTATAGGCGTCATAAGTCGCCATGCCCGTTGCCAGGAGCTGGGTTTGTAGTAAGACTTACGTCACCCCCAGACGTCCCTTCGAGAAGTCCCGTCTCGACCAGGAGTTGAAACTCATTGGTAACTCATTGTCTATATCCCTAATGTTGAGATATATACTCTTTGATTTTAATAGTATTTTGATTTACAGGTGAGTATGGTCTCAGGAATAAGAGAGAGGTCTGGAGGGTGAAGTTTACTTTGGCCAAGATCCGCAAGGCTGCCAGAGAGCTTCTGACTCTGGATGAGAAAGATGCCAGGCGTCTCTTTGAGGGTATGTATTTGAGGTTGGCCATGTTGTATTGACGCGTTCGAATGGCCAGTGATTTAAAAAATGTGGTTCAGATTGTCAGTGTTGTCAAGAATTCCTCGTAAATGAGGCCGGGAAATAGACCGGTTAAGCCCTTGGTTGTTTAGCACTTCTTACCATGTTTTTTTTCTTTAGGTAACGCCTTACTCAGGCGGCTGGTGCGTATCGGCGTGCTGGATGAGGGGAAGATGAAGCTCGATTATGTTCTGGGTTTGAAAGTGGAGGATTTCTTGGAGAGGAGGCTGCAGACTCAGGTCTTCAAGCTTGGCCTTGCCAAGAGCATCCACCATGCCCGTGTGCTCATCCGTCAGAGGCACATTCGGTAAGATGTGAAGAATATTAAAACACTGGTTGAAGAGAGATCGTGAACTGGGTACAGCACATCCAAAACTTGCTTTAAAGGGAGAGTTCACACTAAAATGAAAATTGTAATTACTCACTAGTTGTTCCAAACCTGTATACATTTTTGATTGTTTTAACACAAATATCCTAAGTTCCACCAAATGTCATCTTTCAACAAAGAAATTGTAATTTTCTTTAGAAGCTAATGGGTTCTAAAAACTGTTTGTTTACAAACAATTTTTAAAATATCTTCATAACAGATTTGGAATATCTCTTGAGATAAATGTCAATTTTAATTTTTGGATGGACTAACCCTTTAAGGGCATGTTTAGAACATTAGTCATTTTTGTATATGTGGATATCTAAGGTTGTCTTCCTGTTTCATTAGCTGATCATATTTAAAGTCCTCCCGGTGAGTGGGAATGAAAACTTTCTGCAAGGTCAATTCGGTCGTCAAACCGTATACCTTTGCTTGTAATAAACCCAAAGCGTCCTATGATGACTGGGTGCTTTGTTCACAAAACCATGTCTTAAAGGTAACGTATGTGGGAACTATGTTAGTTTGTACTGTTGTAGCTGCACACCCAGTTGGCCGATGATTTAAATTAAAACTGTCAGATTGTCAGTGGTGTCAAGAATTCCTCGTGAATGAGGCCTTTAGAGATTGTTCATAACTCCAAGTGTTCATATCCCTCAATACACTGAAACATTTATCCCTTGTCATCTCATAGGGTGCGCAAGCAGGTTGTGAACATCCCGTCTTTCGTGGTGAGGCTGGACAGCCAGAAGCACATTGACTTCTCTCTCCGCTCTCCATATGGTGGTGGTCGCCCTGGCCGCGTAAAGAGAAAGAATGCCAAGAAGGGCCAGGGTGGTAGCGGAGGTGGTGATGATGAAGAGGAGGATTAAGCTTATTCCTCTACAGGGTTGAAGGGATTCTGCTTCTCTTCTCTCTGAAATTTTCAATAAAATGGTTTATTCCAATTTGTGTCTTTGGCCTTCATTTCAAAGTTATAATAAATGTAATGAAACATCCATATGGGGATGTGTTAGCAGAACTATATAGTGCTGATGCGCTAAAGCTTTAGGCTGTAATATCAATTTAATGTAATAAAAATTTAAATAGAGAAACTTGTGGCTAGTAGATGGAAAGACAAATCGGAATGTAGTGTGATACTTAGATACTTGTGATGTGCAGCTCTTCTACAGTGAGAATCGTAGTATATGTAAATAGAAATCCCATAACGGAATTTATATACATTTTTCAAGTGGTAAATATGGTTAACCAAGAAATGAAAATTGTCATCACTTTCAAATTTTGGAGATTGCTTGTAAGCAAGCAGTTCTTGGACGCAATTTTGTACTATAGTAGGATAATTGAAACTTGCTATTTAACATTGTAAAAAATGTTTCTCAACATGGGCATTATTTTCCTACGGAGGTTGTTTTTGGAATCCACAAGCTGTTTTTGATAAGCATTTCCCATCTTTCTGTGTTTATCAAAACAAAAACATGTATACAGATTTGGACCAACACAATGGTGAGTCGATGATGACAGATTTTTTTTAATTATCCCTATAATTGTGTTGCCAAGTGAGTGTCTTACCCATACTATGTAAATGACTCGATACACAAAGAAATTTATAAGCAGATTTATTGGTTCTGTGATAGCACATAATTATGAATACATTTGAAATACAAAGCACAATTTACTGGTTAGGGTGGGCAAAGTTATTAAAAAAAATGAATCACCTCTCACATAGGTAGAGCTCTAAATGGCCTTTGAGGCAAAGCTATGTCATTTTAAAAATATTTAATATACAATCTTACTGCTTCTAGAGCTAGCAATAACTTACCTTAATATACAAACAGTTCTAGTAAAATGTACTATTTATTTTTGTGTTTTGCACTGTCACTTCAATAAAGCATATTTAGGTTGATGCTCAGAAATATGTTGTCTTCTACTGCTCTTCCTGTGGACTCATTTGACTTTTCACCTCAGAATATCCGACATTATCCGGTCTGTTTGTCTGGTCACTGTAAGGTTAAATATACAACCATAAACATACATTTTCAACAATACAGTCCACACATGTTCTCAGTACATTGCAATATAGTTAATAAATATGTTCTCACCTCTCACCATCCTTTTCCAGAGTTTAAACAGTTAGCAAAATAAGAAGAAAATGATGGTCATACTATAATCAAAGATGTAGGATTTATAATTAACATTTAATATAGTAATTTCCATTTAATCTAAGAAAGTTTCAGGTGTTACCTTTGATCTCTGTCCTGCCATACCGCCTGCTTTCTTGGGTACGCCCAGGGTATCGAACGAGTGACTACGTACCCTAATAGCTCTCTAAGACAAAAAGAGAAACAGATTGATTTATGTTATTTAGTGTCCAAAACCAATTAAACCTTTTGCAATCCTTTAACAATGTAAAGGCCAATCCTAGCTGAAATAAAAATTCTGTCATTTACTTTTCCTCTTGTCATTTCTAGCCTCCAAGACATTCTTTCTACTGCACATGACAAAAATTTTTTTTTGCTGAAAGTTGGTAACCAAACTGTGCCTTCACCTCAATGGTTTTGGCCCAAAACAATGCACCTGGATGGTTGTGATTTCTATTTTTTACATTTCGAATTTGGGTGAACTAAATGTTCATTCAACTTAAATGTGAGTGTGTACCTTAAAATTCTCAATGAATCCCCCACCACCTTCTGGAACACCCTTTCCTCCTTCAGCCATGGGAATGCCGGGCTGTGTCGGCTCTCCCAGCATGCACTGGGAGCGAGAGGACAGTTCAGACCGCAATGCTTCCAACAGAGATGAACGTGTGCGTAACTGGAATCATACAAAATGTGAAGCAAAAGCAACATTCAAATAGAATAGAAAATGAACATGGCCAAAACTGACAGATCATCAGGATGCTTCGGTTACCTCAAGTCGACTGAATTTCTCAGCTTTGTAGCAAGAGATTTCCGCATTTATAAGTTTGGTCAAGAGGAACTCTCTCAAAACTGAACCCTGTAAGTCGAAATCAAGAGCTCCATCAGGCACTGATTAATAGGCCACACATAGAAATCTATGAATATCATTGCATTGAAAACAAAACAAGTGTCATCTTAAAACAAATACTGAACTCGTTTATTTCAAACCAAATGATACAAATTTGGATTGATGGCTTTTCACCTCTGTAAAGATAGGTGGTGAAGGAAGAGGTGGGCCAAATGGGGGCACATCCTCCCTGGCAGTAATAGACACCTGTCAACCAAACAAGTGGCTTTGAAAGAGGTGTTTGACTACATGTTGATCAAAAGGAATAACTGCCTTTACCTGAAATGATCCTCCATCCCCTCCCTCACTTTCTCTCTTTATCCTTCGCACGGCAATGAAACAGTGCAAGAAGTGGGATCTGATCACATCTGAGATAAAGGGAGTGTGCCCCTCCTGGTATACCAATGCAACAATATCATTGCCAATGTGTCTCTTTCTTTGCAGCTGTAAGGTAAAATAAGTCGAGTGAGGTATTTTTAAACAATGACAATATAATTTGTGATTCCTTACATACTACACTTTGTCCAGACACAATAAATCTTACCTGTTGTGTGTCACCTTCAGTGAAGGGGAGCTTAGTGGCAACATGGAACATGATCTCTCTTCCATGGAATGAGGTGAAAACGGCCTCTTCTCCAGTCTGGCCATGAGATACGTCCAGACCTCCTCTAAATCTAGAGAGGAACGTAGTGTTGTTTAAAAAAAACAATTCAAAATAGTTTACTGGGCTTTTAAATTCTGCATGTCTTACCCAGTAAATCCTTCCAGTTTAACTGTCTGCCCCAGTATAGATAGAAATTCCAAAAACTCCTCACTTTCCTCATTGTTAGTTAGAATATCTTCCTCGGTTAACTACATCATATACATTAAAGTATGACAAAGAGTGTAAGTGTAACACAAAACCACAGATAAAGGCTATTTGTTATAGTCGAACATATTCTATAACAAAAATAATTGAACTAAATGTCTCATAATCTAATTATATGCATTGTCTGTTGCTTCGCATACACATTTATGCCTTAGAATATTAAGGTTCTATCTGTGTTCTCAGCTGTTTTGGGATATTGAGTGTCAACTTTTTGAATGTCATATAGCAAAGATGATATGAGGAGCAAATCTCGTTGGATATATGTGAAAAAGACAGAGAGCCTTAAATATTCTAAATGTACAATATATCAACATTTTCAGAATTTAGTAAATGGGGATTTTTGAAACAGATAAAATCACTTTCTCTTTAGAATTATAAGGTTTTATCTGCAAAACATTCCTTATAGCAATACATTTTTAAGCAACACAAACAATTAATTTATCATTTTGTGTTGAAACATGAAATCCGAGTTGTTACAATTTGTAAAAAAGTTACACTTACATGGTTTTATGACACTAGTTTCTTATTTTAAAAGGCTTATTTTACGCTCAAGTTGGGCATAAAAGCACAGCTTAATGTTGTATCTTAACGTTTTATTCACAGAAAATGAGGAGAAATTACTTTCTAAAGACTATGACTGAAATAAAATATTGTAATAGAATACACAATAATATTGCAAAATGTAAGACATTAATTACATTAAGAGGGTATATGTGAACACATGAATTATGAAGCTTGTGCTGCTGGCTGTTCAATAAAAAAAAAAAATCGAAAAAAGTGGTTTGAGTTGCTCTCAAGAGTTTTGCTTGTCAAAAGTATGCATGAAATAAGCACACCTCAAAGTTTCTTTTATACATTTTTATATTCCAATGTTTCCTCAGACACTTCCCTCTGTAACTGAGGAGACAAAGAAAGCTGATCCTGATTGGTTCTCTTCAAAATATTGATTGGTTTACAGATAGAACCTTATTGAACAAATTAATAATTACATCTTATATATAGAACCTTTTTGTTTTCTTAAATAGTCCCAAAATGCACATGTTTAAAAAACAGCATAATGTAATTAAGTCAAATTACAAGAATGTATGAATAACTGAATTTCAGATAGAACCTTTTAGTTCTAAAGCAACAACACATCTGCTAAATGTAGAAATGTCTTTCATATGTAATAAAATCTGTTCATCAGACACATAATCTTAATAGGATATTTCAGATATAGTACCTGTCCTTCTCGCTGATATAAGACGCCAAATTTAAAGTTTTGTGACACCCTGTGTTCATCAAATGCCATTATGAGTTCAGGGGCCTTAGATGACATAAAAAGAAAATAAAAAAAAATATATAAAAATTATATAAGTAATCATCTCATAGTCATGCCTGGTTTTCAGGGGTGCAAAGTACTGGTGTACTTCTACTCTATGTATTTTTCTCAACTCAAGTAGTTTTTTCAAGCATTTATATATTTTGTTTTATTACAGAAATAATTTACTTAATTGTCCTATAAAACATGTTAGGGCTTTTATTTTCGATTCAATTTATTGCAATTAAACATTTTGACACCCCAAAAATCAATATCAAACATTTTGTACATTTATAAAGTAGATCATTATCTAAAATTACTCTTCACTTCACTAAGTAATATTTAAAGGGGGAAAAAAACAAAAATATCTCTACATTTCTATGCACCTAAATATTAAAGGGAAAATCACATGTATTTATAAAGTATATAGTTAAATAAAGTTAAAAATACACACTCAAGTATACAACATAAAATCAAGGAAGTATTTACCTTTAAATAACTCACAGGCTCAAAACTCGACACACTTACACCTGAACATAGCATCTAAAAAACAAACGTAAATATCTATAAATATTTATTTGTATGTAAAATGTGTACAGTTGTTCTCAGACCTTAGCCAGCTCTACAGCTGTGGGAAAATGTTGAAAGAGAGAAACTGAGAAGGTTCCATGAAGAGAGCACTCCTTCATCCTAATATAACAAAAGAAATGAATTTAATTGCTGATTTACTTGAACTTAATTAAACAAGGAAACAAAATGAGAGTACCCAGATTGACGACTAAAAATGAAACACACCTCAAAATGACTCTTAGGCGATTTTCTTCTTCTTCAAGGCAAACAGACAAAACTAGGGGTCCAAGTGAGGGGTCAGATGCTGTAAATGAATGATGATACTGCAGCAGAGATAAGAAAGATGTGATATGCTTAGCTTTTCAATGGTATTAATGATACATCTGTGTGCTTACATTACCAATTTGCTAATAAAAAAAATTACTCTGTGGCGGAAGAATTCCTGGTACATTTTAGCCTCACTGTCTCGTTCCATGATATCGTAACTCTCCAGGCCAAACCCCCCTTGTGAGAGAGTTGGGCTAGTCTCCACATGCCGGTCTAAGGGAGGGTCAATCCAATAACCTCCAGATTTTGGGGGGAGGATGAGAGGCAAACCATCTCCAATTTTTAAGAGCTGCGTCTGGGTGATCAATTGTAACTAGTAAGAGGAAAATGCAAACTAATTTCTTTCTTCATGTGGCTTAAGAAACAAGTATATTTAAATCTGATTTTGAACAAAACAATTTTTTCAAACAAAGTAACCAATGACTTATATCATCTAGGACCAGGTCTCTACCTTCAAAGGTGGTGGGAATTCACAGCGCTGTTCATCCAATCTGCTACCCTGCAGACAAACCCAGCAACAGAATTTCTTATTGACATCAATGAGCTAAAAGTAATAGTTCACCAAAAAATGAAAATGGTGTCTTCATTCACTCAGACTTTAGTCATTTCAAACATGTATGACTTCTGTATTATACAGAAAACAAAAGAAGATATTTTGAAAAAAGTTGGATGCCGAACAGCACTGGCACACTGGCGTTCACCTGTATTGTATGGACACAAAACAATGCAAAAGAATGGGTTTGTGTTCTGATTTTAAAATGGCACAAGGGTAAGTGAATGATGACATAATTTAAAATTTTTGAGGGTTAATATCAGAAATATTTTGCTTAAACTTCCTGTTGTCTTGGTTCTTTATTTTGTCTTTGTATTTAGTTAATAATTATCTTAAATTTATATTAAATATACTAGTAAGCTACCTTAGAGTGTGGAGAGAGAGAGAAATAGATGACATTACCTGAAGCTTTTCAATGATCGCAAACAACTCTGTCACCTACAGGAAACACACATGTACCCTTAATAATTTGTAATTTCACCAAAATGTAATCTTAATAATATAGTTTCTTTCTTATATTTGCATTATTTAAAATATGAAAACATTGTTATTTTATCTCCAAACTTTTTAATATATCTTACCTTCTGGCTGGATGTGGCAGGTGTGAGATGCTTTGCTTCACTGGAGGGAGAATCTAAAATGTCCAGTATGCTGTGACCCACAGAATCAACACAGCTGTAAAACACACATACACACACCTCTGGAAAACAGATAGATCTGTATGCATTTATATTTACACAAATGCAATCAGAAGACACTTTTGTCTTAACCAACTTACACTGCATTATATTTTACATTGAATTCTGAGTTTATTTAAATCTGGCATTGGTAGAACAGTTTAGTATTTTAGTTTTCACGCAATGCATGAATCAATATATCAACGTATGTCTGACCTGCTCTCAGTTCCAGTGATGAATTTGTCAATCCTCCAAAGAGATAAACAATAAAACAAAATGTTTCATTGAGAGTTCACAGCAAAAGTCATGTTCTTTAAAGTACAATAAGTTTAATTTGTTGATTTCACTCACCCTCCGTAAGCTCCGAATGTGAAACTTCTTTTTCTAGAGAACAACTTCTCATTTCCCCTCTCCATGACAGTGTAGACGTGCAGCCAACGAATTATGCTAACCAGGCGTGCAGGCCATCACTGCTCATAGTGAATTAACTCTCTCTCTCTCTCTCTCTCTCTCTCTCTCTCTCTCTCTCTCTCTCTCTCTCTCTCTCTCTCTCTCTCTCTCTCTCTCTCTCTCTCTCTCTCTCTCTCTGCATCTCTCTCTGCCCCCTGCCACTCTCTCATTTAATCTCTCTCTGTGTCCTTCCTTCTCTCCTGCTGCCTGTTGACTGACAGTAACTCTTGCATGCCCATTCCGTCACCAACATCATAGGCCCCTGAACTGCTACACACATACAAATAAACACAAAGACTGTAAACAGATACATTGGTTAATATTCTCTCTGGAATCGTTTAAAGTGTTTGTGTGGTGTTTGTACAGCGTTTTTAAAAACCTGCCCGGGAGAGGGAAGAGATTCATGGGAATGGGCAATTGACTATTGCTATAGACCTGTTACCCTTTCAGTAAGATAGATTCATCAATTATTGACCAAACTCTCTTAGAGAGAGGAGGTAAGACAGCAGGGGAGAGAGGGGTGAGAAAGGGAGGGAGAAGGGAAAACGGAAGAGAGAGAAGGGTTGAGAGACTTAGCAGATAAAGGAATAGAGAAATGAAACCGCGACTTGGGGAAAAAAGTTGTTTGAGAGAGGAACCCTTATTTGTGTAGGCCGGTAAATGATGAATGTTTTAAATTTTCTCAGTTTTATTCATTTTACAGTTCATTATTTACAGTGCATCAGAGTGTAAAAAAGTCATGGATTGTCAGACATTTACATGTTACAATATTAAATGGATATTTCAAGATCCAGAATAAAACATACAACCTCTTTTTTTGGGGGTTTCCCATAAAATTCAGAGATCACTTGAAATCTTTTGGTCTTTATATTCAAAGTACTATATTTTGGACTACTTCGGGCACTATTTAAAGGTCCTTTCGGAGTGAAACCCATATAAAACAAAATATATGGGGGAAAATAACAATGCAATACTAAATTATACATTTCCATTTACTGGAACCATGTGTTAGAATGATCTTATGTATTATTACACAATATAAAATAAATTATTTTATATGTAAAAGATATTTCTTTCTGTATGGGAAAGAAAGAAAAACATAAAGTTTAATAATTGCAACCACGGTTATGCTTTAAACATATTTCGTTTCATTAAATGTAAGGCAACATTTCAAATTCTCCTTCAATTTTTCTCCAATAATTTTTATGCCAATATAGGCTTTTACTTCAATTCATAAAAACATTTTCAAAGCTTTCAAGTTTTAATTTTTAGCTATTAAAAATTAACATTGATTGCAATTGAATAAATAAAAAAATATTTTCACATATATTAATAAAGACCTAAATAGAATGATTGAGCATTGAGACTTTTGTTTATCATATCTCTGGCTGGAATATCAGATTGAGAACAGCCAGAAAACAGGCAAGAACCTCCTCCTGACAGAAAGCACAGAGTTCATCAATCTGTTGCTGTATTGCTTCATTCTTCTCCAGGAAATTCCAGTAGAAATCTCTAGGTTCTTGTCCATTCTTGTGATAATGTCTGATCACCATAACAGCCCTATCTGAGATGACGGTTTGTGTTTGTTCTGCTGACCGATTTAAGATGTACATGTAGGTCTGAACCTGATAACAATACTCATGTGTTTCCTTCAGCTGTGCATGTCGATCACCATTTTTAGGTTTAGTGAAGAGTTTTCCTACCATGTCCCCTTCTGTTCCTTTACATTCAATTACAAATTTTTCTCTATCTATCGTACGTTTTTCATTGACATTGAGTCTTGTAACTTCTGCTAAGAAGTCCATTTTGCCACTGAGAAAGCCAAAGTCTACTTTGATATTTCTGGTATACCTCAAGTTCTTGTTGTTGCCTATTTCACCTAACTCATGAAAAAATTTGAGACATTCAAGTTCATCGAATGGGTTCTGGAAGAATTTGCCAAATCCACCTGTAGAAGGCGATTTTGGTAGAGTGGATTCATCACAATATTTTCTGTTCTCAATATCATGAATTTTAACCATAGTCCCAACACAAACATTTGCAAGATTGTCACCAACTTCTAAATGTTTCCAGCTCCTTGTTTGTGTTGTTGCATACATAGCAGGGGTAGAGATTGGTTCAGTCTGGTATTTGTGTCTAAATCTGAATCCACAGACAGTGTTTGAGGTATTTTCCTTCCACCTGGCTCTAAGTGTTTTCTCAGCGTCTTTTCTTTTTTCAAAGAAAATCCTCATTGCCATTTTAAAAACTTTACCATTGTTTTTCAGTGCCAGTGAGTTCTTAACTTCTCTGCAACCGAGACGTGGCACTTTGTTAAACTGGATTTTAAAGCTTTCCAGGTCATTGACAATATCCTGGGCTTTCTCAATGATATCTGCATTTTGTGAGATCTTGATGACTTTAGGGTTC
>CM065668.1:10222687-10426619 GCA_033220385.1 Triplophysa yarkandensis
AGTAAATTTTAAGGTCCTAAAAATTAAAATATTGAAAGATATGCACAGGTGGAATGCAATTCTATTCCTAGATTTAGGTAGATATAATAAAATTATAATCAATTATTAGATATGATTTGGCCAATATTATTAAAACGAATATGCTTCCTATACTTCTATGTTTGTTCCAGGCACTCCTTGCAAAGATCTCTGAAGAACAACGTATGGAATGGTTCTAGTGTCATTCCAGGTTTTTGAAAAGGCAAAAGCCCAGAATTCTATATAAGACTCACCAGCTATCCAAAAAAAATAGAGGGGGTTGGCTCTACCATCATTTAAAGACTTTAATTTAGCCGCCCAGTTGTGGACCATGTTTTTCTGGTGTAATTCAGAATACGAAGCCAGATAGAAAAGATTGAATGCTCCTTTTTTTCAGAAATAATAGTTCAAGCAAAAATTTAAATGTAAAATTATTAACCTCTTACATTACAAAAAGACACCCATGGATTAAGACTAATATGGAAATGTAGGTCAAAACAGTTAAAGAATATAAATAAGAAAGTCTTTCAAAAAAATCTTGAGGTGCATATGATACTGACTTTACTTCAAGTAAACTAGACTGGAGAAAATGTTACATGTGTAATGTGTTATGTTTTAGTAATTTGGATGTACAAGAAGGTCAAAACCAAGAGTGTTGTACTCAAAAAAACAAAAAAAAGATGACTGTTACTTTTTATCTGAGAATTATATTTGAGATGCATGGGATGGATCGCTTACTTATTCATTAAGACTGAAAAACAGAAGGGAGTGAATTTGTGGAGGAAATGGATGGATTTCGTGGATGCAGAACAATGAAAGATCTAGACCTTAATAAACTGTATTTAGCTCCAAAACAATATGGAGCTATGCAAAGGGATATTGTACTGTACTGTGTATATAACTTTTTTTATATACTTTTAGTAACTTTTTTATATACTTTTAGTTTAAAAGTTATTGTAAAATCAGGGCTAACACTTTTTCACATCAAGATTTTTTATTTGTATATGATTGCATGCTTGTTACCTTAATTGTATTCTAAACTTTTATTTTATTTTGTCACTTTTTCAGGTGCAGAACTTGGCAATGCGTTGTGTGACCACCCCAAGAGTGGCTTCTGTGAAAACAGAGTTTGCAGACAGAAAGGAAACTGGTGGTTAGCATGCACAATGTATTCCTTTTATCATCAGTTATTTCTGCTCTATTCTTAACTGGGAAATTAACACAGTGTCTATATTTTTGAAGGTTCGTACCCAGTTAGCCAGCAGACACAGCAGCAGCAGTTTGGCCAAACCGCTCAGCAGGTCCAACCACAGGCACAGCCGCTTTCCAACACCAAACTCCAAAACTACTCCAACACTGCCAACTCAAACATGTCTGGCCTCAACATGAAGGGCACTAACCAATCCGTTGTCACCCCGCAACAAGCGGGAGGTTCTTCCAACCCTCCTTCCTCTCCTTCGCTTCCCCTGTCCCAGCTCCTCATCTCTCAATGCCAGGCTCGAGGCGTTCCTGCTGCAACAGCCACCGTTACCCACATTCTGGTTCCCACCTCCAATGTTCCCACTTCATCCCAAGGTTACCCAGTAGGCACAGTGTCAACCAAATCAAACATGGGTGCCCAGACATTAGTAGTGCAGCCTCTCCAGCAGACAGGAGCTAATATGAGCACAGAGAAACTGGGTCACGGAACGGGGCATGTCCCCATCCAGCCAAAAATGGCTCAGGGCCATCGACTGCCAGTGCAGATGCCCCCTCGCCAACCACCTCCGATCCTTCCGGCACCACCCAATAACAGTCAAGTCGCTGGAGGCCATCACCCACCCCATATCCCAGTGCAGCTGGTCGGAGCAAGGCAGAGCACCCAGGCTTTAGCGGTGGCCCAAGCTCGACCATGTTGTACCCAGCAGGACGCCGTAGCCCCTGTCAATAACCCCAATAATAATGTAGTTACAATGGTGGCGACAGTGGAACCCGGTGGAGCGAGCATGTGCCTTAAAACAGCCCAAAGTGTTCTTCCTCAGTTGCAGACCAGTCAGAAAACAGGACTGAATCAGGGGAATTCTGCTTCAGTCGCTCACTCAGAGGATGGACAGAATAACCCTGGAGCACACCAAAGCGGAGAGTTTGTGTTTGGACCAGCACAGGTTAGTGAATAAACGATGTGCAGTCAATCATGAGTTTGCTCTATACTCCGAAACACAACCCTTGCTCAAGCTCTTTCTTCTCTCATAGACAAAGCCTGTAGTTGGTCCTTTAAAACGGAAATCAGAGTCAGATGCAACACATGAGATGACTGCAGAAATCATCAATGCAAGTCAATCACTGCAAGACTCCGCTCCTACCCTCTCACCAGCTCCCTCGCTAGACACAGGTGAGCGATACTTTGTAGGTCAAGACAAGTTTTTTAACAAAAGCAAATAAGTGTTTCTATTATTTACTTCTTTATTTCTTATTTAGTTCCAGAGACGGCCTTTTCCACACCTCCTACTCTCTCGCTTTCTCTTCCTCTCTCCCGTGGAGGAGGGCAGGGCGATCGTGCCCCCGTCCCACAGGCTGTGGTCAAACCTCAAGTTCTCACTCACCTCATTGAAGGTTTCGTAATCCAGGAGGGAGCCGAACCTTTCCCTGTGAGTTTTCTCGCTTTCTTTATAAGTGTAAGAAAAAGTGTTTGGATGTTTTAAATGGTGAAACATGCTTTCATATCATAGCATTATGAATAATTTATTGGTTGCTTGATTTCTCTAAAAACTTTATAAAAGTGCTGTCAGCTATGTTTGGTTTCTGTTTTAAAAATGTTTCAAGTGTTAAGAGTTTATGTGATGTAAGTTGATTACTTAGCTGGTCTTTGTGATTGATAGGTGTCTGGTCTTGTGAAAGAGCGAGCAGAAGGCAATCTTCCTGTGGTTGTTCCACCCATCCTGCATCCAGAGTATCGCAACTCCAACTGTAAGTTTGTGTGTTTTTGGTTGATGAGATTTGTGAAATACAACGTTCTAATTTACATGATGTCTTTCTAACATTTACTTTTTCTTCCTTTGTCTAACACCTTCTTTCTGTGTCTTAAAAGTGTTGAAGTGTGAATACTGTATGAATTTTGCACCATCCAGCCAGTTCAGAAGATCCAAACGCTTCTGTTCCAAAACATGTGCAAAGAGGTATGTAACCAACAACTGGAAACTAAGAGTAGAACTGAGGTTCTTATTATATCCTTCTTTAATTACCTTAAAAGCATTCATAAACTGGATGTGTACTGTATATTTAGATTTTGGTCTTGTTATAGATACAATGTCAGCTGCAGTCATCACTACCGCATAAGCCGGGGAATGGAAACTGGAGAAAGGCCCACAGGGGGCCCTGAGATCCAGGATATTATGGCAAGACGCCGGGGTCCTTCCAGGAGCAGTTCTGAGACTGCCTGTGCCAAAATTGCAGGCAGGCATCTTCCTGTAAAGGTGAGTTTGATTCTAGTAATCCTAGTATGTAAATGTAGTAATACTCATCTTATTTAGACTTTGTGTAAAATCAAAATGTACAGTTACATTTAGTCATTTAGTGGACTTTTTCAAATATTACTTGTCATATTAGTGTCAGTCGGAATCCAGTCATTCTGAAGACAACTTCAGCTGTGATGGTGAGGAAGAGGAAGACTTCCTGTCACTTTCTCCCAGCTCATCCTTCTCCTGTCCAAGACCTGCTCACTGTGGTCCGAAGCTGGATGATACTGCACCTGGCAGACTCCAAGTGGATGGGAACCACTTCTTATCTGGCAACCCTGCTCTTTGGAGTGTGGATGAAGTGTTTCGGTTTATCTCTTCTCTTCAAGGTAGGTTTTCTTATCCTTCCTGGTCAGTTAACTAAAATGTGTAATCTTTAATTTAGTTCATAGATCTCCTCCATTATCTCTTCGTGTCAGGTTGTGAAGATCTTGCAACCCAGTTCCTGTCTCAGGAGATTGATGGGCAGGCACTGCTTCTACTAAAGGAAGAGCATCTCATGTCCACCATGAACATCAAACTCGGCCCTGCCCTTAAAATCTGTGCTTCTATCAATAGTCTGAAGGACTGAAAATGGAAAGCATGATAAGAGCTTTATTTTTCATCACCAGCCTGAGAAATGAAAGAGAAAAAAGATGAAAAGCCATTAGATTTGTTGGCTTACCTGGAAAATAAGCTGAAGGAATTTTAAAATATGCGCACGAAAGACTTGAGAGAAACATGCGATGCCTTAGTAAAATCTAGGTGATTTGCAAACAAATTTTCTTTAGTATTAGATTTGTATGACTATAATTGTTTTATGATTTTATGATTGCTAGATTTGTTAGTTCTCATTTAAAGGGATAGTTCACTCAAATATTAAAAATATTATCACTGGCAATTATGTATGGCTTTTCGTACAAAACTTGTGTATGGTGACCACATCTTGTGTCTACACATGGAAGGTCCTGGAACTATGAGAGATGTAAAGTTTGTCAGTTGTTGTTATCTCACTACACCATATTACTGAATGGACATATGTGGGTTGGAATTGATGAGGGAACTGATCTAGGAACATTCTCTATTGTAGGTTATTGTAGAATTTTATTACAAAGTAGCATCATTTTTTGAGTGCAGTTCACCAGCGTTGTGTTAGATGACAGAAAGAAGCTTTACCTGACAACTTTGCAGCACTGGTAGGTGTGATAAAGTAGTCTGAATGTATTGACAGTGAGAATTCTTTAAAAGACCTTGCTCTTGTCTTGTGGCTGAGTGTATTTGTATCCATACATCTAAATAAAGAAGGGGCTGTTAAATGAAAAACCTTTCTTAAGACTTTTTATAACAGTTATTTTTGAGAAATCAAATGTACAGTTTAGTTTCTTAATACATGATGTGAGAACTGTAAATTGTGTGTAAGTGTTACTTTATCGTATACAAGAAAAACACAACAACAACGAATACTGTAGAGGATTTTTATATATAAATAATTTACTTTCACCTTAAGACCTTTTGGTGTACTACAAACCATACTTGTATGTTAGAATAGCAATAAAGCTATACTTAATTGGGACAGTGCCCAAGTATAATGTATTTAGTTATGGTATAACATTCACAGAAATACAAATTGACTTCACATTTTCAAGAAAAGGGTTTTGTCTCCTGGTTACAATTTATCTTAAAATAACATGAACCTCTGTTTCATAAATCTGTCAAATAAAAACCTGGTCAGTTTTCTTTGGATAGCTATAAATTCCACCAGCCAGGGTGGTTCACATTTTCAAATTTTTTTCTAACTATACAGTATAGAATTTACCTGAATTAGATATTCACCCTATCTGTTGACAGTGCTAAAATGTCAATTAAATACAAGACAGTTGTTTGCTCATCAAGGCAGTAAGTGTCTTATGTCCCCCCCACTGTGGTTGATAGTTTCATTACTTAAAATAAATCTTTGACTATTAATATGACATATTTTTTCTTTGGAAAAATCTTTTTTGGCCTTAAAATAGATTCAACTTTACACAATAGCTTCGTTAGTATACGCAGATACATGAATGTGCAAATTGGCCCACCACCAAACAATTACAATTGTTCTTGGGTATAAGTAGCAGCACCTGTTGAGCCATAAGGTCAAACGAGTTGATGTGATTGGTTGAGGGTTTATGATGTCTTTTCCCAATGCCACTTTAAACTGTCCAAACTTTGGTTTTATGGCGAAAATACTCAGCAATGATATAAAATGGTCCGTTTGCACATCATTTTCACATAAATCTTAAACCACATTAAAGCCGCACAGTCTTACAGAATTTTGTCTTGCATTTTTTTGCATTCTCTCTTATTTTTGTAGACCCTTCTTTTTTTAGCACTTCAGAAAACTGTGTAGTTGTTGGATTCTGCATATCCCGCCTCCCTCAGATACCGCTCAATATGGATTGGCTCAGGTACCCGAAGAACAACGCTGTCATTGGCACTCTTCTCTCCCGATTGCAGTTTACGCCGGACCTCAGCCAATGAGGGTCGGTCTTGCTCCTTCCACTGACAGCAAGATTTGATGATTGAGTAACTGGAATAAAAAATATCAACCGTCATTTTGTTGATATAGAGAAGTCTTAACAAAAAATGCATGAGTATGTTATGTTTGGGGACAGATTGAAAAAGAGACCAAATAAAAGCAGATGCATTTACAGTGAGTTGGAGCAGTTGCCTGGTTTCTTCAAGGTTTTGCCTCTTTGGTGATACTGTAGAAGTTCAGTCACAGGGATTTCTGCAAAAGGGACATCACCTGACAAACACAAACATGTCAAAAAGACGTTAACATAAGTTTAGTTTGACATCAATCAACTTCAATCTCAGCTCTCAGAATAAAGACTCACCAAGTGTCACCATTTCATACAGCAGCAGTCCAAATGACCAACTGCAACAAGAAAGATATCGAAAGGGTGAAAATGCATTCAAAATGAAAAATGTCTTGACTCTTATTACTTACACATCACTCTTTGGAGTGGCGGTTCTCTTGGCCAATAGCTCAGGTGCCTGCCACTTTTTTTTCCCTGGATCATCTTTGACCTCGGCGTTGTCTGAGGTTCTTGCATATAAATCTCCCAAACCCCAGAGCTTCGCTGTAAACATACGACTGACCAATACACTGCGTGCCTTGACGTTGCAGTGGAGAAGATCTTTGCTATGGAGATAATCCTGAAAAATAAGCAAGGAAATTTATGTTCACTATGGAAGAATGCATCCCAAAAATATGAAATATGTACACTGTATATGTTAAAATATTTAATGACAGCGTTAGTGTCCAACATTTAAAGATGCTTCAATCGGTGATCATATATAGGTCATGTGATAAACTGTATGAATTAACTTGTCCCTACCAGTGCAGTGGACACATGTTCGGCCATAGTGAAGATCTTTTTCTCTGTCATCTCACAAATTCCATCTGGTCCAACTTTATCCTGTATCCAAAACAGTGAGAGATAAATGTTATTTTTTAGGGCAGCCTTTGACCTTAAACCTATACCATAATGGTGATTGCTAAGTTTTAACAAACACATCTATTTGCGGCAATAAAAGATCATCCCACCTCTCTACACCTCCACAAGAACCCAAGCAGATCTCTGTTCTCCATCTCCTCCATAACAGTAATGAGAGGAGCACGCACAGATACAACTCCCAGAAGCTCTGGTATAAAAGGATTGCGTCCTAGTTTAGCAAGGAAGGCTGCGAAGTCCAGGAACGATTGACATTCCTGTTGGTTAGCTGAATCTGAATGTAAAAAGGCGAATGAGTGAAACATCTTCATGGGAATAAATTATAATGATGAAAACATTATAAACCACTCTGGCACCTTTAAGCACACGCAGCATCACATTTCTGTTCTCCATACGAGCCCTGTAGAGTGATACAGAGGTGTCTGACTTTAAAGAATATGATGCTGGGAGATGAGACACCCCTTTAAAGTTCTCTGGCAGGTGTTGGCGTGGAAGTTCCTTGGGCTTTAGGAAGGCTGTAGCCGCGACACCAAAAGAGCCTCTTCCATTACTGAAGGCCACGTTGTTGGAAGTGTGTTCAGATCTGTATTGTTCTTTTATTGGTGATAAAGGGGTGAAGGTCATGTAGGAAGTGGTGTCCAACGCTATGCGCTCACCCTCCAGAACATTTAGACCCAGAGGAGCTACAAAGAGAATTTGACAAAGAGTTTCAAAACATTTATACAGCATTATTTACATTTTGAAGATAATGTATTATGTAAAATGTGACAGACAGCTTTACAGCAATAAATAGTTGAATATGAAAATGTAAGTTAAAGTATATTTTTCTAAAAAGTAAATATGCACATTTTGTCTTGGCAGTAATACAGAGCAGATTTTCATTGTTAAGACTTGTTTATCTAGTTCTCATTTTCTGAACATAACTGAAATATATATATATTAGTATATACTATATACTGTGTGTGTATTATTTTTTAAGTTTTTGTAATCAAAACTTAAGTATGTAATTAAGAAATATATTTCTAATGCGCACCAATATTTTTGGTAAATTCTAATAAAAATGTTTGAGTTGATCAGATTTACAGACTTAATTTTTACTCACAAATACACAAAATTTAAACCGTATATTTCCTTAATTTTAAAGCTTTCAAATATACATTTTCTTAGTGCAAATTTAGAAAAACTGTTTGAAATATAATTTTGAATACTAATGTATTTTAATAACATGCATTATTGATGTATGCATGACAGCCTGAACAATATACTCTTCTCACCGTCTATGCCCTGCAAGTTTCTCCTGTTCCTAGTTTTTCTTTGGGAATTTGGTTCCAGACGATCGACCTTCTCAGGACAGTACCTCAACAGCAGCAGCAACACCAGTATGATGAGGAACATCATCAAAAACAGCACAGGAACGATAATCACTTCCTGTTCATACACACGGATCACTGCAGGACCAAATCATATGTTCATTAACACTATGAAGTTAAACAGTAATCTCTAGAGCTTCTTGTAATGTAAATCCCTCATGTCAAGTTTGTGCTGTGTATGAAGCTATTTAATAATGAAAAAGTCTTTATTCTCATAATAGACTTCATTCTAAAAAGAGACAACAAGATGAGTTTAATTAAGAACAAAGTTGTGTGGGAAATTTGTGTGGGAAACTTACCACACAATGTGTCTCCATTTGCACATGCTGGATCTGCAGAGCTGGTAGTCGATGCCATACTGCAAAGAAAATTTAGGTTAAACATACAGGGAAACATTTTTTAAGCTTATTGAGAAACTATACAATGCTCATTTTGCTTCAGATTAATTGTGTACAGTGTAAAAGTAAACATTTTCGACTGTAAAAACCTGGCTAAAATTATTTTTGTGAGTTACTATATTTTATAAAATCATTCCAATAGTAAAAAAGATAATCTTGATTATGATAATCTCTTAATATAATCAGACTAAAGCTTGGATTTCATTTGATATGACACAAATTGTAACATTAAAATCTAGAAAAGTAAAGATGTAAGTTTTTGTTATAGAAAGATGCACCACAAAGTTAAAATTGGACCGGAGACCATACAAGAACATACAAGTCCATGACAAATATGTATCTGACACATTAGTTTTAAACATCAGATCTAATACTTTATATCTAAATATTTTTGAAATCAAAAAATATAAAACAAAACAAAAACAAAATACCAATAAAGTGACATCTTCAGAAGTGCCACCTCATTACCTTTTGAGGATCTGATATATTGGAAACTGAAGACAGAGGATTTCTGGGTCAGTTCTAATCGCTTTAAAATGCTTTGAAAAACTCAAGACTCCAGATGAAACATCTTGCTCACCATTACAGGCCTGCAGGTTGGGTTTAAAACCAAATAATAAGAGACAGGACAAGGGAGGAGTACTAAATAAACCGCATGTGTAAATGTTTAAAGACATAGGTAAACTGTGCAGGCAAATAATGATGGTGTTTATCTGGAGAATCAAAAGGACTAAACACACAACCTTGCGTTTGAGTGCAATATGAGACCTTTGTTGTGTCACTAGAGGTGAACACACCCACTCTTACAGTTTGTTTTCTAAATGCCAGTATAATGGTCAGTTTGCCATGTTTGTGCATGTCAGTGGCTTTAATCTGTGTTATTTAAGATTAATGTTTTGGGCTTGTACAGTAATAAGGCCTGAGTTGAAAAATCGAGCTCCATCTTTAAAACATATGTGGAAAATGTGATGCCTCCTTTGTTTGGATTATGATGTTCAACCTGTTTGTCCTCATTTTTCATCAACAAGAACATGCGGGTGACACGTCACTTACACGTAGGTACATAGGGAAATCCATAAAAGCGAATAGGATGTATTTAAATGTACTCTATTTATGTTTTCTTATACATATCTTGCTTTCAGTGCATAGTTTTTAACAATAACAAAAAGCATTTAAACTCATTCTGTACATTTGACCTCTTAAATAAAGAGGTCAAGGCTTCCATATAGATCAATTATTTTTACCTACCTGCTGATCACTGTAAAAGTTGAGGTGCTTAATCAATCTTATTTCAGATTTTCCTCCATGATGGAAAAAACATTCCACTGTGGACTACATCACACTTTCCTAGTGTTGTCCTCAGTTATATGTGTCTTCTATTGGTTTTCACTTACAGCTAATGTTTTCTTCCTGTAAAGCAAATTTCCTTGTTTTACTGCACGCTATCTTTGTTGTAGGTCACACCTTTATTGGTTACTTAGTTCCACCCTCTTCACCTGAGCCCGTCTCTAAACTTTCTAATGCCCACACCCTTCCTTCATGCTTAAAATCATTTTCTTGCCCTCATTGTTTTTGACAGCAGTTTAGCCCTTTGGCATACTATAAGTCTTGTTATTTCCCATTCATAAACCTCTCACTCTTTTAAATTGTTGTTCATGAGCCAACCCCATGAAATTACAACATTTCTTAATGCTTTAATCACACCTTAATCTCTTCTTGGTTGTGACATATTCTTCATCTACAATCCAAGCAAAACCTGAATATCCAGCTCCTCGAGTCACTGGAGGGTGCTCAGAATCTTTACGACTGCAGGACTCAACTGTTGGTCACCAAACACATACAGTTTCGGGCAAAATGTTTAATCTTTATTTAGATTTTTTTTATTTGGAATGAAAAAGGTTGCATAACTTCAGTAGTCCTTAAATGATAAGGGACTGAAGTAGGACATTAGTATTCATTTATATTAGCACTTGCATTAGATTTAAAATATTATGTGGAATTTTGAGAAATTCCCGAAACATAGATGGGTTGTGGTCACATTTTTGCTGTGTGCTTGGCCGGCTGAGGCCCCACCCACTTCTCTCCTGCATTACAAAAGAAAAAGAATGGTTTGACAATGAGAGGTCTTTCCCAAATTTGATTTAAATTACCTTTGAAACATTTTTAAATTATGTTTACATATAACAATATAAAAAGTAGGTATACCAATGCAATGTGCCATGAGTTCAAATCTGTCAGATCCAAAGAAGACTTCTGGTTCTCCCTTCACATGACACACTGTCAGTGGGAAACCAAACGCCTGTAAAAGAGAAAAAATAGAGCCGAGTTGTTTATTTTTGCCTTTGTGATATCTTTTTAAAGAAAGACAAAAGATGCACTCGCTTTATAGTTCATTGCTTCATCTGTGACATTCTTCAGCTTGTCTTTGATTGGTTGAGACGTGGCCAGGTGAAGTAATTCCTCAACTTCAATGGCAGACAGGCCTGCCTTTAATCCTGCCTGGGTTAACATGATGAAATAAATGAAACAGAGTTCATTTTGGGTGAACTTTGTCTTTAAATGCATCATACATACCTCAGTGAGTGAGGCAGGGTGAATAATGTCCTGGTCAGTGCTCCAGATCCTTTTCCAGATCTCTCTAGACACTTTCTCCACCATTGCATCCCCATCTTTATGTTTCTCGGCCACAGCCGTCACAAAGCGCATTGCAGGCAGGGACCCTGAAATGTAAAGCGGGAGGAAGTGAAATGGTGAAAAAGAGAAATTAGAAAGGGCATCTACCTAAAGACACACTGATATCAAAATAGTGCTGACTAAAAGGTTCACTAAGAAAACTATAAAATAACAGAAAAGCCACTAATGAAACCATGTTTTTGCAATCTTTTAAACAGATTGTGAGTACTGCTTGTCAATGTGTTATTGGTGGATGCAAGTGCATTTGCCATGTGGTTGGGACCTTAATTTTTTTTGTGTCCCTAGATATGAAAAGCAAAATGAAATCAACCAAAGCTGTAGAATGGATGCAACCTTTTTTTAAAAGCGAGGGCTACCTAAGGAGAGGAAATCATGTGGAGGGCTACTTGTTGGATATTATAAAATTAATAATCTTCAATAACATTTAAAATCTTCATAAATTTTAATACCAACTTAATGGTATTTTAATTATATTTATATATTTTGCACTATATGTTACATGTTATATGTTACATGTACTGCGCTGTTTTTGGAGCAAGCTCCTAAGAATTTCACTCACCAGGGCACACGTGCCGTGGTGATGTGACAATAAAAGTGAATTGAATTGAATATTTTAAAAGGAACCATTTCAATCAGGCTGGTCACATTACCCCACAAATACTTCACTTTTTTCAAGTTGAATTTGCATATGCAGAATTACTACTTAAAACACAGTGCCTTAATGATTTGGCACCCAATATCATTAAAGAAAATTCATGTGCAGCTCTTATTGTTGAGCCCTTTGCATGTCTGGCACCCCAAAAAGATAATGCAGGCTACCAGGTGCCCGCAGGCACCACTTTGAAGACCCCTGCCATTAAAATGTGGCAGAGAAGAAACAAAACAAAAACTCGCAACACTAAAAACAAATTGTAAAATCAAATAACAAATCAAAATTACAAATCAAAATTACAAATCTGAAAACGCAACATTAACCATAAAAAGCACCAAACAAAGTCAAAAGCCACAACGACAAGGCAGAAAACACAAGATTTGATTTGATATCCCGTTTTCAGATTTGTAATTCTTGTAATACGTGTTGCAAGTTGTAGTGTTGTTTGCACATCTTTGCCACCATACCATTTACAACCATAGAAGAATAATCCCACATCTAACCCTAGGTTTGACCTTTCTGTAAAACAACATAAGATTTTAATATGAATGACAGTAGAAGAGAACACCTCAACACCTTTCTCAAACATGGCCTCAGCAGGGTTAGAAGGCTGAGACAGAGGCACTCCAAAATATTCTGCCAGTCTCTGAAGATCTTTCACCATGTAAAAAAACTTGTTGGGGACCAGACCAGGGGGGCGGTTCCCTAAAAAATCAAACAGGCATGGAAATCATTTAAACCTAATTCGCAATCCTATATATTTAAAAGTCCTTTATACAATTGTCAGATTATATTATTGTCAGTATATGTTAAAATAGTTTTTTTATTACCTGCTGAATGCATAACACCCCCTAAATAAGCAGGTCTCAATTTGAGATCGATGTTCCACACATTTCTGTAGCGACACAGCACCTGAAATCATGAACATCTTCACCGGGGGCTGCAACATTCGCTCACAACAAAACTTTGTTCTTATAAAACTTCTTGAACAAAACTTTGTTCTTATAAAACTTTTTGAACAAATTTTCTTCTTATAAAACTTTTTGAACAAAACTTCTTGAACAAAACTTTTTGAACAAAACTTTGTTTTTACAAAACTTCTTGAACAAAACTTTGTTCTTATAAAAACTTTTTGAACAAAACTTCTTGAACAAAACTTTACGCACCTCAAATCCCAGCCATGAATATGGAGAGACAACATCATAAAACAATTCCACCACTTTCCTGGACATCTGTTATAATAATGACGTAATCAAATCAATCACAAAACCCCTTAAACAGATGTGTGATATATGATTTATATAATGTGTGTGCGCACTTTACCCTTCGACTTTGAAATTGTGTCAAAGGTGAAGCTGTTTAGGTTGATCCGAGGTCAAATGGTCAGCGTTTTTAAGCACGTATATTTTTATTAATATTGCTAAAGTTTAAGCAAAACAAAATGATTTGTATACATTTATAAATCTTCTTCGTCTCCGATGTCACTTTGGTCTGATACGAGCACGCCGCCGTCTATCGAGAGGGCGAAAGCAGCATCGAAGTCATACCACTCGGCCGCCATTTTTGCAACGCCTCTAGTCTAGCAAGTCCGCAGTCCTATCTAAATGAATGGGGAGAAGCGGACTATTTTGAAATCGCTGGTAAAAAAACATCCATTTTTGCTTTAAGTGCTGTTCATGCGAGAGCGAACGCCCCCCAAAATCGTTATTTCATACCGATTGACGATTTGAGGGTTTTCCTTGAATGTGTGTCTTCGCTCTCTTACAGCGGCCATATTGAGCGTTGCGTTTCTCCTCGTTTATTGTTACGGCAGTGGTGCATCTTGTTATAGTATCATCTTTGGCATTCCTGTTTTAAAGTGACACGAGCCTAAATGTGATTTAATTTAGTTTAATTTGCATAGTTGGTAAGTATATAGTGTTTGCACACACTGGTTTGTCTCACATTAGTAATAAAGTTGTTTTTTCTGAACAAAGATCTTTAATATGAGAGTTTGTGAGGTGCAATGTTCTGCCTGCCCTCTAGCGACCGTTTTATTGCGTCACATGGGTTGCCAGATTTCTCCTGAAGTATTTTCAACATTGATTTGTGATTTAATTCTACCATAAAAAACACAAAAAATACATTCTTGTTAATAATAATAAAACGTACCGTTTTAATGATTCACTTTGCAACGTGAACCGATATTAGTATTTACAATGATAAATATTAGTGTCTGTTGGTGTCAATATCTGGCAACTCATAGAGCGTACCAGCACAAACTCTTGCGAGAGCAGGAAGTGGTGATAGAGGAGAAAATAAGGGAGGATTAATGCAATTCTGCGAAATATCTCTCGGAATTAAGTTTTGCTAATAAAGCATCATCACACTTAAACATTGTAAGTATTATTTTAAGAGTTTATTAAGAATATATGAAGCGTTTGTTGTGTCCCCTTTAAAAGGCCAATGGGTTTGATTCTCCATGTGTTCTTTAAAGCCTGGTCTTTATTATTTCATATCATATTTATATAAAAGACTTTTGTTATATTGCATCATTAAATATTGTGTTATGTGTTATACATGTAAGCTGCATTAATAAAGACAGGAAGTGACAACCTGAGAACAGTTACACATCTGCCTATAGCGTCATTACAGCTGGATATATATAATCTATAATGTATTTATGAGTTAACTTATGTGGAATACATTATACAGACAATAATGACTAAAGGACCTTATGTCTTATGTCAGCAATACATTTGATAACTGGTTAAATATTTTCTATGTTATAGAAATGGAAGTTCAATATATTTGCATATCTCATGTGATGTCTAAAAATATATTTCATATCTCATCTGATGTCTAAAACTATATTTCATATCTCATCTGATGTCTAAAACTATATTTCATATCTCATCTGATGTCTAAAACTATATTTCATATCTCATGTGATGTCTAAAACTATATTTCATATCTCATCTGATGTCTAAAAATATATTTCATATCTCATCTGATGTCTAAAACTATATTTCATATCTCATCTGATGTCTAAAACTATATTTCATATCTCATGTGATGTCTAAAACTTTATTTCATATCTCATCTGATGTCTAAAACTATATTTCATATCTCATGTGATGTCTAAAACTATATTTCATATCTCATGTGATGTCTAAAACAATATTTCATATCTCATCTGATGTCTAGAACTATATTTCATATCTCATGTGATGTCTTAAAACATTATTTAATATCTCATGTGATGTCTAAAACTTTATTTCATATCTCATCTGATGTCTAAAACATTATTTCATATCTCATCTGATGTCTAGAACTATATTTCATATCTCATGTGATGTCTAAAACTTTATTTCATATCTCATGTGATGTCTAAAACTATATTTCATATCTCATGTGATGTCTAAAAGTATATTTCATATCTCATCTGATGTCTAAAACAATATTTCATATCTCATGTGATGTCTAAAAGTATATTTCATATCTCATGTGATGTCTAAAACTATATTTCATATCTCATGTGATGTCTAAAACTATATTTCATATCTCATGTGATGTCTAAAACTATATTTCATATCTCATGTGATGTCTAAAAGTATATTTCATATCTCATCTGATGTCTAAAACAATATTTCATATCTCATTTGATGTATTAAACCATATTTCATATCTCATGTGATGTCTAAAACTATATTTCATATCTCATGTGATGTCTAAAACTATATTTCATATCTCATGTGATGTCTAAAAGTATATTTCATATCTCATCTGATGTCTAAAACAATATTTCATATCTCATTTGATGTATTAAACTATATTTCATATCTCATGTGATGTCTAAAACTTTATTTTATATCTCATGTGATGTCTAGAACTAAACTATATTTTTATTTCTGAATACAGAAAGATGTCACCAGAAGAAATAATTTATCTAGAAATACTTGCTGCCTCGATACCTGTGGGATTTCTTTTCCGCTATCTAAGTAAGTGGGACCCATACATTTACATTTACATTTATTCATTTGGCAGACGCTTTTTTCCAAAGCGACTTACAAGTATTATGCAGTACTCAATCCTCACTGCAGAGCAAACAGGGGTAAGATGTCTTACTCAAGAACACTTCAGTCATCATCTTCTGGCGCTGGGGTTTGAACCCCAACCTTCTGCTGACAAGTCCAATTCTCCAACCACCAGACCATGACTGAATACATGTATTTGTAAACACAAACTTTTATTCCGGATGTATAACTTATTGTTTCAACAGCCACACTTTATACAAAACATGTTTCATTTACTAAGCACTGTTTTATTTACATTATTTCCAGGTCCATCAGTGAAGCAGGGGGCAGCATTGCTTTTGGGTTTAATCATCACCATAGCAACCTGTGGGATCCACACTCTGCACTCTCTTTTTACAGTGTTAGGAACATGGCTACTTATAAAAATCAACTGGAAGTGAGTTTGATATCTAGCCACGTATATATAATTTTAAGGGATTTTTGTGACTCTTCGGTTTGTATTTGTCTGTTTTTAGAAGTGCACCTTCTCTATCTTTGGCCTGGACATTTCTATACCTCCTCTTTTTCCGCCTGGTTACCTGGGTTGGACTTCCTCAGCCAACACCTTTTGCCAATGCCATTCAGCTTCTTTTAACATTAAAGGTACCAAGTTACTTATATACTGGATTTTATGGTTTTTAATCTTTACATCATATTTAACTTCTTATCATATACACAGATGGTCAGCTTAGCAAATGAGGTTAACAGTTATCACTTGGAGAAGAAAAAGGAAGTGAGTTCCTTCACAAAGTCACCAGTGGTTAGAAGTCTTTGCCATGAGCCCTCGCTCTATGATGTTGTTGCATATAGCTACTGCTATGTGGGCATAATGACAGGTATTTTGTTTTCTGGTAGTTTGTGTGTTTTATGTTCAGCTGAATGTGTGGAAACGTTTGTACATAATCTATACTGGTTGTTTTGCATGTATGCTAACTTGTCTCTCTTTGTTCCTCTCTGCTACTAGTTCATTAATGTGTGAGTTTGATTTCTTTTTATAACTGTACGCTGATATTCTTTTCCTTTTTGTCGTCACAAACCAACCGTCCATGTTTTGACATCCCAACTGTGCACCTGTTGTCCATTTTTCCGTTCCACAACCCATTCCCTTACATACCATTGAATTCCATGCATTCTTGTTTCATTGAAATCTCTTACCAAACTCTTTTCATGTTCATTCATTTTCCATTCTCCAACCATTTTTGCGGTTTTTGCAGGACCCTTCTTTCGTTACCAGACATATGTTGACTGGTTGCAGCAGTCTAGTCCACTTTCTTTGCCGGGAATAACTCCCTGTATTCAGAGGCTGAAGATGGTTCCTGTTTATGGAGCCCTCTTTCTGGCTGTCAACTACGTCTTCCCCTTGTCTTATGTTCGTACTGAGGAATTCCTGGAGAACAACTATTTTTATAGGTCAGGTTAACTTTGGTAACAAGTCTATCATGATATTACATTTTACTACACAGTTGTCATATATGTATACATATATATTAACATGCACATATGTATATGTGTACATTTTTTAAAGAAATGAACATGGTATTAGAGAAACTCATCTTAAAATGTATGTTTTATTTCTGTGCTTTCTTTGTTATTCGGTCAGTGAATCTAATTTAAAATACAACTGTACGAATGCAGTAAGAGATGTGGTTACCATTGTGACAAAATAGAATAAGTGCTCATTGTTTCTGAAATGTTAAGAATTTTCCCAATATGGCGTATTATTTTTATTTATATCACGGTAATTGACAGATATCAAACTTTACTGATGATATGTATGTATATAAATGAATAATTTTCATTTAGTTTCTTGGTAAGTAGAATAAGGTGACATTCCTTTGTAACTTTGTCACTTCTTTTAGGTTTTTCTACATGGTAGCAATATTTTTTGTATTTCGGATGCGATTCTACTCGGCCTGGTGTGGGGCAGAGGCAGGTTGTATAAGCGCAGGTCTTGGCTGTTATCCGAAGGATGCACTTTCCAAACCAGGAGGAGGACCAACTGTGACTTTTAAGTAAGGTGTTTTAATTTGATATATGAGAAATTTCTTTGGCTTAACAGTTTCACTATAACATTATGGTGATTATTATAACTTATTTTGGTTTGCAGATATCTAATCATGTGTCTTTTGGCAAATAAAATTGTGTGTACTTTTATAAGCTAAAAACTTTACTGATGCCACATGGTCAATTTGCAAGCAGACTTGAAACAGACAGTAGGATCCAATAAAATTCAGTGTTTATGCATTTATGCTTACATGGAGATCTATTTCCAGTCTCAGAAGTAGATTTGTAGTAGTATAATTAGAATAAAAATTATATGTATTAAAAATTGTGATAGTTTAAAAATATTAAAAGTCTGTCATTGGCTTAATCATGTAATTTCAAATTTGTATGACTTTCTTTTTCACAACACAAAATAACATATTTCAAAGAATGTGGGTAACCAAATTACAGCTGTACCCATTGGTTTGTAGGTCAATAGGTATTGCTATTGATTGGCTACCAGTTGGGTTGGGTGGCATGAACCTATATATTTTCACTGCGAAATTAAATGTGTATCTTAAAAGATTTTTTATTCCGTGTATAAAGGAAATTTAATTAAGTGGGCATGGCCAACTCACGTGTAGTATTCTTAAGGCTGAGGAAGACACTCTATTGGGCAAACCACTTAATGAAAAACATATTTCCTAAAAGTGTTTTCATATTTATATTTTCATATTTAAGTTTTCCTTTCCTGTTATGTTAAAAATTAAATGTGGGTCATGTCATCCAGCCCTAGCTACCAGCATTCTTCAAAATATTTTTTTTTGTGTCCTACTGAAGACAGAGGGTCAAAATGACTTTACCAAATAGCTTCTTAAAGTTATGATCATGTTTTTTGATTGTTAAGAAATTATGTTTGTATTTGTAGTCCTGATCTCGACACGGAAGTGGAATATGACTTTAAGACAATCCAGAACATTGACTGTTATAACGCAGATTTCTGCGTGAAAGTGCGACATGGCATGCGTTACTGGAACATGACGGTGCAGTGGTGGCTTCACAACTACATTTACCCCAATGCTCCTTTCAGAGCGTATGCTCTCAGGTACACACATGGGCTTTTACTATTCAACTGCTTATAATAAAAGCTGTGCTTTTTATTCAAATTTTTTCTTAAATCTTTCTCAGGGCGGGATGGACTATGTTTATCAGCGCATACTGGCATGGCCTCCACGTTGGTTACTACCTCTCTTTCCTTACCATACCACTGTGCATCGCAGCAGAAACGGCCATGGAAGCCTCTATCCGTGCTCGTCTGGGAGCCAAGGGCCAGAATATCTTTGACTGGGTCCACTGGTTCCTCAAGATGAGGTCTTACGACTACATGTGCATGGGATTTGTTCTTCTGAAGGCCAGTGACACCATCCACTACTGGAGTTCCATTTACTTCATCATTCACATCATCGCGTTTGTTTGCATTGGATTTGGACAGATAATGAAAGGAGGGAGGAAAGATCGCAGCGTAGGAGAGAAAGAGAATTTGACGAGAGGGAAGGCAGAGTAAAATGAATGTGTTTGGATTAGTGTGTTTACAAACATAAATAATTTTTCAAAAAAGCACTGTAAAAGCCATGAACTGCCAACACAAAGATAATAAATCCATCCATTTTAACAGTGAACTTATCCTGTCTTTTAGAAAATGAAGAGAAATTTGTTCCATGCTTAGACTGATTTATGAAATACTAATGTCAAACAGGAGATACCCATTCCAAGTGTTCGTGTTTTGTGTCAAACAGTTTTACAGTTATTACATCTCTTTCCACATACACATATATATTAGGAACAGCTCTTTTTTTGGTGAAAAATGTGTATTGTAATGTACAGATTTATCCTGACAAGGTCAGTGCTGTTTAAGGATTGTATTTTGTATTCTGTTCATGGTGCTGTTCTGCTGAACATTCAACCTGGGACTAGATTTCAAGTGAGGACATCTGTTTACAAAAGACTTTCTATCGAAATGTTAAGCTGTATTGATAGGTTTGCCACAAGTTAATGGAGCCATGATCTCTCTGTATTGGTGTCATTGCGCTAATGCAAGCTTTGCAAAAGCATTAAGACTAAGGTATGTGAGACATAAAAACATTGCTCTTTTAATGTTTTAATGACAATTAATGAGTATTTATCAGAGGTTGTGTAGTTGATGTATTAGGGTTGTTTTTACTGTGGAAAGAATATGAAACGGTATGGAACATTAATGTCTTTACTGCTGGAGGTGAATGTTTTCTGGTTGTTGTTTTGCTTTTGTTTGCTACTCATCATTTACTCTTCAGTTGCAAACCACATGATGTAAAATAAATTTTGTTGTAAACAAAAACAAAAAATTTAAATGGTAATTTTCTATTCCATAACAGGGCAGTTACAGCTCCACGGACATAATATAAAAACACTCTCAATGGTTACCAGTAAATTGAACTGTGTATATAATACAAAACACTTGTTTATAGTGTTAAAACACCAGAAAAATTTCTGTCTATTTTTACATTTTCTGTCTTAAAAAAGTTTAATAAACCTGTGTTATGGATGTGACGAAAAAGGACACCGTTTTGGGGAGACAACAAACTTCTTCAGAGTTATGTGAATAAAAATGTACAAACCAGAATAAAAAATATCCAACAATAGGCCAAGAGTTATGTCTTTATAGAACATAAAATAATTACGTAACTTTTCATGTATGTGTCTTTTATGAGCAAATGTAGCGTTATGGATGTGACAATCCTGAAAATAGCCCTAAGTTAATATTTTTGTGGCCCATGTGTATGCGAGTAGCAAAAAAAGAAACAAATAAAATAAAGAAGTGAATAAAAAAAGGCTGATTATGAATGTAGGTGTCTTCTTAATTTAAATTTCATTATTAATTAATAGTGTTAATTAATGAAAAGTACTCAAATACATTAATTTCTATCCTTCCTTACTTTCATCTGTATGTAAAGCTGTTTCCAATGATGCCATTTTTAAAGACCTACAAAAACGCTAATCAAAAACGAAATGGCTATTGAAATGTGACCAGTTAAACAGGTGACACACTGATAACTCACTGCAAGTCTTTTCTAAGTGGCCTTATTTTTATTTTGTCCCTTTTGTATCACGTTCATAATGCAGGTTTATTTACTTTATTTAAAAAAACAAGTATAAACATTTACTTTCAAAAGAAAAGTTTAAAATAATGAGAAGCACGGGTAAATCTAAATATCTGTTGTTTAATCCCTCTCACTTTTCAATGGAAATAATAAAACAATATTGCTGACAATTTAATTAATAATTTACATATAAACAAAATTACATGTGAAGTTGGGCCCTTGTGATATTTTGCTGCCATATTGACACTTAACTTTGTGAAGATTTTGCAGTTAGAAGAAATTATACAATTAAAAAAATGTTAGCGTATGTCTTTTTTAAACAACATACTGGGTTTTATCCACCTTCTTTTGTGTTGCTTAATATAAAAAAGGGGTCTGAAGGGATGAAATGGAATGATATTATTATTTTATGTGAGAGTTTTACAATAGGATTTAAGTGTCTGTAACATGGTTTACAGCCTATTATAGACTTTGGCCCTAACAAACAGGTTGTCTTTCCCACCAATGTCTCTGTGACCGAATAATAAAGTACACATTACAATGACTAAAACATATACAGTGACAAGCAAGACATCATGTATAAAAAATTCTTGTTTAGTTCTTTGTTCTTTATATATTTATTTAATAGCCCAGACCGTAATAATTTTAAGTTTTCTTTTATCTTATCTTTATTCATCTTTACCAATGTCTCAATTCACTTTTGGTTGCTTTGTAATATGATATGTAAACATGTTCCCTTTGTCTTTTAGGATTTAACATACCCTGTGGCTTTTAAAACATACAAGGAAGTGTTTCTTAAGTTCATTTCCCTTAGATTCAAAGTCCAATAGACAGATTCCTGGATACACAGACACACCTGTGATCTTCTTCATGAACAGGACGGATTAGAGCTCTGCTATACTTGTCCTACTGATGTCTGAGTTTCATATGAAGCTGTTTGCCTTGCTTTAACGTAAATCCATGTTGATATAACCTGATTTTTAATGGAGCTCAGAGAATACCACAATCAAGTGCATCCACCTCCAGGTAAGAGGGACAGAGATAATGTACGCCTTATGTGTATGATTATGATGAAGGACAATTTAGTTTATTCATTATGGAGTTTGATAAGTAGTTCAAAGGAGTGTCAATGTTTATCTTCTTTAATCAGTAGACATAATTCAGTTATTTAAATATGTACAGATCTGTAGATGTGATATTGTGAAATGGGTTACACAACAGTGTAAATCTATTAGAGATGGTGGTGGTATCTGTTTTTAGTTTCACTTTGAACTTAAAGGATGTAAAAACTGTGATGTTATGTTGTGTTCTATATGTTAAAATTGTCTTTTTAAACAATTTAAATTGTTTCAACACTGCTTTGTTTTGAAATATAGCTTTCAAATAATGATTTGGTTTTTTGAGACTTTGATGCAAGACTGAATTTTCTGTCAACACCCACAGACTATGATATAAGCCCTTCTGGTTCCCATCGGTCTCTACGGTTACGAACAGTTGCTGTCCAGGATACCAGTGCAGTTCACTTTGATTGGTCCTCCACACCTGAGAATGCAGAAGAACCTGATCAACCTCGAAGCCTTCGTGAGCTCCCACTGCACATGGGTCTCAAGAGAGCAGTATGGTATACAGAAATATTACCATTGTTTTTGTTTTAACCTTAAAGGGATAGGATTATACAAAAATAAAAATTCAATTATGAATCACTCGCTTGGTTGTTTTAAAATCTTTATACATTTCTTTGTTACGATGAACTAAGACGTATACATATTTGAATGAATACCCCAAAAAATTATCTGTTTCCACAAGACCAATTTAAATTCTCCAATTATACATTTATTTGTACATTTTACAAAAAATGTGCATTATTTTAAATTTCCCACTTTCTTTTCAATGTATTTAAAAGATCATATTAAGTTAATATAAGGGATTTTTTGTGATATTTACAAAGCTACATTCCACTTTTCAGTGTGCTTAACAGTAACAGTATAGTGACTCATTCTTCCAAATATCTTCCTCTGTGTTCATCAGAACAAAGAAATGTTTACAGATTTGGAACAATTGAAAAGAGACATTTATTTTTGGATGAGCTATCCATTAAGTATGGCTTATATGTGACATGTGAGGCAAGGCAGACTGAGGTCCTGTGGGTTATATTGATTTGATGCATTAACAGTTCAAAACTGTTCAACATTTATTTGTAAAATGACTAGTTTCCACTTATGTCTTTCTCAGGCAGGTGCAAAAGATGCGAGTTCCAGTGGTTTCCGGATGGGGATCTTGGAGCATTAAACATTTAAAGACATTTCGCCATTTCTGTGAGACCGCCAAAGAGGTTCTTAGCTATTTAGTTCCATGGAAGAAAGGAATCCAGAAAATAGGAGGTAGAAATATTAGCATGGGCAGTCAAGATTTATAACGAACAGGAAACAAGAATTTAGTAAAGATGAAGTAGACCGAATAATGAATAATAATCAGTTGCAATCATGCAATATTGACTTTTTTGCAGGTCACTATGGTGGAGGAGTCCAGTCCTACTTCTTGTTCCTGAGATTCCTTGTGATTCTCAACCTTCTGTCGTTTCTGTTAATTGCCGCATTTGTCCTCGTTCCCAGCATTGTGTTTCGTTCCATTGGCTTTAACTCCACCATACCTCTTTCAGTCAATTTGACCGGTAGGAGCACAAGTTCTTGACACAAATGGTTGTTGTATGGCATCACTGTGAGGAACCTTTCAAGCATCTTAAATATTAAGTGTAGGATTTGTATGTCCAGCATAATTTATTTTATTCTTTATTATTTTTGTCCTTACATTCTTGTGTGTTATGTACCATTAATACAATTTTTGTATGTTAGTTATTATTTATGGAAAAATAGTACCTGAAAAAAACTGTTCTGATGCAGACACACTTATTTAAATTAGAATTCCTTCCTGTTGATATTTGAGAGTTGTTTAACCAGTTTCAAATAACAAGTACCAGTTAATGTAATTATTTACTTAACATTTATGTATCCTTGCCTTTCTTTTGACCCACAGGTGTGGATAAATGTGTACTTTATGATCCAAAACCTGATCCCCTGGCTGTGTTCTACACATACTTTCTGGACCTGGTCTCAGGAACGGTACTGATAAATAGTTATAAACAGTGATATTGGAATAATTGACCCCAAAGTAAATTTTCTGTCAACATTTACTCACCCCCTTTGTCAATCTAAAACTTTGACTTTCTCTCTTCTACAGAACAGCAAAGTTGATATTTTGAAAAATGTTGGTAAAAGGAAACCGTTGGTCCCCATAGACCTCCACTTGTTTTGTGCCCACGCAATAGAAGTTTATGGAGACCTATGGTTTTTGGTAACCAACATTCTTTGAAATATCTTCTTTTGCTTTTTGCAAAAAAGTTATTAAAAATGTATGTATTCATACCTGAGGTCAGATAAAATCAACAGTAGTCTTGGATTCTCATTCCCGGAAATGTTATATTTTTATTTGTTAATACATTCTTCACAACTATGATATTTGTCTGTTTCAGGGTTTTATGGAATATTCATATCTGTTTTATGGATTTTATAATAATACAATGATTGAGAGCAAAGGCTTCTCTTACAATATTCCTCTGGCCTATCTGTTGACTGCAGCCTTTTACTTCATCTTCTGTCTTGTTTGCATGTTAATAAGGTGAGGTTTTATTGGCTGATCTGTATTTATAAAAAAAACCTGAAGCAAATGTTTGTAAGTTTTTCTGTAATTGAAAAGAACATGACAAGAGTTAGATGTTTGATTGGTCAATAGAATGGGCAGCATGGCTCGTGTTGTTGTGGCAACGGATGGAGGAACACTCGGGGGTTACAGTATGCTGGTGTTTACAGGATGGGACCATGGTCTACAAGGAGACCGCGCATCTAAACTTAAACAGAATAACCTTCGCTACCGGTTACAGGTATGAGATGACTAACATCAGAAGCCAACATATTAAATTTTAAACCTGCCTTGGTTTCTTAATGGAAATCATTACATAGGAGCTGCTAGTGCAAGATTTATCATTAGTTTGGCCATCTTATTAATATATAACCTTATTTCTCCATTCATCCATCTCTTTCTCTCAGGTGGACTTAGAAGAAGAAAGACTGCAACAAAAAGCTGCCTCTCTGACTCTTGGACAAGTAATTGCTCTCTATGCATTACGTGTTTTCCTCAACCTTGTGGTTTTAGCACTTATTGGTGGAACTTTCTATGGCATTGCTGCGGTAACCCAATTCAGCCAGGTACAAAATCAAATTGCTTAAAAGTGCATTAAAAATATAGCATAAAGTAAAATCAATTGCATAAAATGAAATAGCATAAGAATAGAATAGAATAAAAATAATAAAAAAATGAAATAAAACTATCAAATATTTTAGATAATTTCCTTTATTTCCTTTTGCTTTTTGCTTTTAACTCTTTACAATTTCTCCCTTTCTCAGTCTGAAAAAACAACAGGCTTCAAGGGATTGCTTCTGCAGTACTTGCCCTCCATTGTTATAACAGCCAGCAATTTTGTGGTGCCTCTCCTGTGTGACAAAATCGCATTACTGGAAAAGCATTCTCCCAGTACCACTGTTATTCTGGCCTTGCTGCGGTTAGAACACTCGCATATACACAAAACAAAGATATCAAACATAATGGAAACAAAGAGCCTGGAGAGCTGATGTAATGCTGTTTGCTTCATTGTTTGGCCTTGGTTAGAGTGGTATTTAAGAGCTCTTACAACATGTTGCCAATAAAATGGCTAAATAAATTAAATTAAATTAAACAGTTATTTTTTAAACATTCACACATTGAAATCATCTTCTGAATTGTATTTCTCATTGTATTTTGCAGTATTTGTTGTAAATGTAATCTTTTCTGTCTCTGTGTAGGGCAGTGTTCTTGCGTTTGGTGAGTTTGGGTGTTCTTCTGTACACTCTTTGGGATCAGATTACCTGTAATGGAGACACATCAAGTGCAAACTGCACACCCTGCGATTATAATTATGACCAATATAAGGTAAAGTAATACACTGAAACTATGATCAAATCAGTAACTGCTTTTATAGATGCCAATTTCAAAGATACTTAAAACAAAAGTAATTTTTGCTTTTCGGCCTTTTACACACAGTGTTGGGAGACACGAGTTGGACAAGAAATGTATAAACTGACTCTTTTTGATTTCCTGATAACCGTTGCCACATTGATCCTGGTGGAATTCCCCCGCAGGTCTGTCTTCCTGATTTTGTTTAATTTTTGTGTGTTGTGTTTTGCATTGATGTTTTTTTTTTAAAGGGTGCAAGCAAATAATTAGATTTTTTTCTTTTGCATCTGATAGGATCGTGGTTGATAATTGCTCATGTAAACTTGCTCAGTGGGTGGGAAGGCAAGAGTTTCTGGTGCCCCCGAATGTTCTTGCTCTAGTTTACAGTCAGACGGTGGTTTGGTCTGGAGCTCTTTTCTCTCCGTTGTTACCACTTATTAATACCATCAAATTCATCCTCTTCTTTTACTGCAAAAAGGTGAACACTGTTTTTCTCTTAACACTGTCAATATATTTTTATGCCAATGTTTTACATTAATTTTTTCGCATACCATGTTAACTTAGTCTGGTTTAAGAGGCTCCTTGTTCATTCTTTTGTGTGTTCTTGCATCAGATAACTTTGTTTCAGAACTGTCAACCTGCTCTGAGAACATTCAGATCCACGAGCTCCAACTTCTTCTTTCTCTTGGTTCTGCTCTTTGGATGGATGTTGGCCAGCGTGGTTCTTATATACAGTATAGCTATGTGAGATCTGTTTCAATCACTCCCACTGAACCTTTTTAACACCGTGATTTCAATGACAGGAAAATAACATTTAAATACATATGTCACTCAATGTTAATTATAACAGCCTTCTACTTTTTTGTAAGGATTCATCCTTCTTATGGCTGCGGGCCTTTTAGATTTTCTCCATCAATGTGGCATGTTGTACCAGAAGCTATCAACATGCTCACCAGCACCAGTAAAGAATTTTTATTTTACATCGGCTCCCAAAAATTCTCCATCCCACTCTTCATCTTTTCATGGTCAGTGTACATAAAAACATTTGAGGAATATGTTGACTGTTTCTTATCTTTGATTATAACAGACACTAGACATAAAATCAAGGCATAAAACGTTATTCAGCAAGATACTAAGTGACTGATTTTAAATGTGTTTACATTTAATATACAGTGTGCTTCTGTGCTATATGGGCGCTTTGACATCTGTCCATGGGAAAAGTGTTACACTGCTAAAATCTCAATGTAAACTGGTGAGTACTTGTTAGGGGACATAAAATATGATGTGCTATAAACTGTCACACTCTTACGTTTTAATTAATCTGAATGAACAGGAACAACGTGACAAGCAGTTCTTAGTGAGACAAATTGAAGAGCTGAATACAACATTGCAGAAGGAACAAAGGGAATTACAGCAGCCCCAGAGAGACACAGAACAATTCTACCAGAGAGAACAACCGTACGGACATAACAATTATGCATTTATTCCGGATGAGGATCCAAGAGCATATTAAGACTCGATATATGCTCACAGTTCAACAAACACATTTATTATAGACAGCTTATTTATATCCCATGATATAAAAAGAGTTACATTAGCCACAACTTTCCAGATTATTTTATAAGCAAATTACTTTTGATGTGTTTAAGTGTCTTATTTGCCAGTCAAAAAGACGGTAAAAATAATATATAAATAAATTATTTTATTTCTTTAGTTTAAATGTATTTGTATTATTTTCTTTATTTTTTAAGATTATTTTCTGCCCATTAAAAGCTAGTGAGATCCTCTGAAGCATTATTTGACATTTTATTGTTGAAATCATATTTATAAACAAATGTATGAGCATTTACAGAGGTGGGTAGCGACTAATTACATTTACTTTCTTTCTTGAGTACATTTTTGGGGTAACAAGTACCTTGAGAGTATATTTAAAGACATTTACTATGACTCATTCTTAAGTAAATTTTTTGTGAAAAATTAGATGGTGTTTCTCTGTTACTGACAAAATTGTAATAAATATTATATATGTAAAAGTATCATTTGTTAATGCGACTTTATCTCATGTGTATACTGCATATATGTTCATTATAAATAGATAGAGTTTCATTAAATACATAATTACAAATATGTTGATGATTCAATTTATAATGTATAATATTAATTGCTTCATAACAATCAGTTCAGAAGTAACTAGTAACTAATTGAGTAGTTTACAATCAGATACTATTTTACTCTTACACGAGTAACTATTAATATTGTTACTTTTATTCTTTACATCAGTAAATATTTCAACAAGTACTTGTACTTTAATTTAAATTCAGATTTTGGGATTAAATATTAGAGTTGAACAGCGCCGTTCAAACCCCGTGTGGCGTTTAAAGTGTAGTGCACGACGATTTACGTCTGACGTAATCACGTAACGTCCATGTACTTCCGGTGTTTACCAAACACTGCTTTGGTTCGTGTGCTTTAGGAAACACTTTAAAAATGACTCGTGCTTGATTCGCTTAACAGAATATTTGCGAATCAAACATTTACTTTCGGATTCTGATTTGGGTACAAAGATACTTGAGATAAAGCCGGACGAGACTGTTTGAATCCACAAACTAAACAGTTGTCTCATTCACATATCTTCAGAGTGAACTTCAGGTTAATTGTAATTAATTTAGTTTACAGCGGTTAAAAATGAATATTTTACCCAAGAAGAGCTGGCATGTGCGAAATAAAGACAACATTGCGCGCGTGCGCCGTGACGAGGCTCGTGCAGCGGAAGAAGAGCGCGAGGTCAAGCGGCGGATTGAACGCGCTGAGCAGGAGGTAACCATAGCAACCCAGCATCCTTCCACTGTTCCTAGGTTGATTTACTGTAACCATAGCCTTCAATGCACCGGTGTATCCCATAATCTATTTTATGGACCTGTTTTATCTTTCTAGATAGTCTAGAATGTTTATTTTCAAGACATTTTTCTAGATTTTGATCCTTTTTTTTATCATTTTATTTCTAGATGATGTTTATAGAAAGTTTTCTTCATGTTTAGCCTTTCACAACAAACACTCATTTGCTGGCAATACATATCTGTATTTCTGCACTACCATATAAGACATTTATAATAAATAAAAATGGCATAATAATCCCTCAAAAGCTTCTAAGGGTTATTTTAAAGGGTTATTTTTGAAGTAAGAAAAAGTGAATTCTCAAGACAAACTAGTAGAAAATATAATTAAAATGAAGAAAACTATTAATTCTTACTCTGATGGATTTTTTGTATTTCTCAAGCTTTTATGACATTATTATCTTTATTCATCACTTGGATCCACCATCATCAAACCTTTAAGTTGTGCAGCAAAAAACAGACGAATAGAAACAGACGAACAGAAATTAATAGACGGTTACAATAAGAAACAATATACTGAATTAACATAATATATTTTGTACCGTTGTTTTACCAGCATTTCACATCTAGATATTTTTTAAATGCTTTGTATGCCAAATGTCTATTATACAATTGTGCAAATCATGCAGGATGCTGTGTTTGTGATTAATCTTGTCTATTAAGTTGAATCTATCCCATAATCCCTCAGGCTCGAACTGAGTATTTGAGAAACAAGTCTCGAGGAGCCCTCCCACAGACGGGGACTGAAGATGGAGAAACAGCAGGGACGAGCCGAGGAGCTAAAGAGATAGAACATCTCAATCTCTTTCCTTTAGAAGATTCTTCGGAGAAGAAAGATAATGTTGAATACATCAAGGAGAAGCAAGAAGAGAAGGTATGTCTGTGTTTTTAAGTAGGGTTGGGTGATATATAGGCAGCCCTATCGATATCGGCCAATAAATGCTATTTTTAGTATAATTGTATCCATCCAATAATAAAATTAGGTATATATCTTTAGGCCCATAAAGGAGGTATTATTTCTTCTGGCTGGAACACTTCTCATGCTCTCTACTGGCCACTATGGATTTTATTTTTGGTCAAGTAAAACATTTTGTGCAAATAAATGTATAGTAACTATAGTTCAGAGATCAGTTCAAACTTTTCTGAAGTTTTTAATTATAATCAGCTGTTCACTGTTTGTGTTTGCCTTTTGTCTCATGTTTAGAAATTTTTTTTTATCTGCCTATATATCGGCTTTCAGCCTCTAAGTATAAAATAATTATTGGTTATCGTTATCGGACAAAATTTCCATAATGATACATCCCTAATTTTAGTCTTCATGTTTTTTTTGTCACAGACGTCCAGTTTATTTGGTAAGTTATTTAAGGAAAGAAACCCAGAAATAAAAATTGAAATAAAATGATTTCACAAATTATTCACTCTCGCATTGTTCCAAGACGGTATATTTTTTATTTAGTTGAACACGAAGAAAGATATTTAGACAGATGCCTTTAATCACACAATTCTTGTATCCCGTTGATACCATAGAAGGAAAATTGTCAATAGTAGTAATTAGTACCCCAGAACTTTTTGCTGTCTTACATTCTTAAAGATTCTTCTACATTCTTCCAAATAAAGATTTGTCCCTGCTATGATTGTAACTGTGGTCTAAGAACTAATTGTTTGGTTGGAAGCTTTCGTTCAGATTTGCAGTAAATGATGAATTACATTTTTGGGTTACCTATTCCTTTAATGCTTATTGTACAATATATGGACTGTAACTGATAAGAAAATTTTAATTATGCTCATGCTTTATTAAAAATGTCATGAAATCATATGCTTCTATTCTAGGAAAAACAGGAGCGTGCCATTGGTCTTTTAGTGTCTCTGGGTCCTGCTCCTGGAACAGAGACCACTCCCTGGTACCTGAAAAACAGAAATGAAAAAGAAGAAGAAAGTGCCAAAAAAGATAAACCAAAAACAAGTCGAGACAAAGAAAAGCATAAAACCTTAACACAAGAGGAGAAAGAAAAGAGAGACAGGAAGCTGAAGGATCTTTTGGATCCTTTGAAGGAGATGAAGAAAGCTTTGGCAGTAAAGGACAGGAAGGATAAAAAACATAAGAAGGAGAAGAAGAGAGACAGAACGGAAAAGAGGAGTGGAGATAGGTGTGAAATATTTTTGCTATATCTGTCAACACAAAAAAGCCATATTGCAATTTAGTCATACTTCGCATGTCGTTAAGGGCACTGAGGTTGAGCTATTTTTTGAGTGTGAAAATATAAAAACAGATTTGCAATCAATTTGCGGCTTTTGTTTTGTATTCAAGTGATGTCTTATTGATGTGGGACCTTCTATGTTCCTCAGAACAAAAACTATATTTGAACAAAGATTTCCCTTAAATTGGTATGGGTGCCAAGTACCACCATTCTTTAAAATATGTTCAGTGTTTTGCATTTCACATACACTCTCTAGTTCATTCAATTTATAAATTTGATCGTTCTGTGCATTACCTGGATGTCAAACCCATTATTTTTGCCGTAAAAACTGATCAGCTGATATACTATTTTCAGTCACTTTTCACCCTAACCCAGTTTCTCTTCCTCTCACCACAGTTCCATAGAAAGATTACGTGCAGAACGGTTGCAGAGAGAAGCGGAGGAAAAGAAAAGGACAAAGGCCTTACTGGAACAGAGAAGTGGAGGCGGAAAAGATAAAAATGAGAGAGAGATGGGTGAAAGAGACAGGCCATACAACAGTGCGTACTTCCCTGAATTGGCACGGAAAAGGCAAAGGAGAGATGAATATCAGAATGGCTTTTATTAGCCTGTCGCAGGATGTACTACCTACGTCCAGAATTTGCAGAATCAAGTCACCGCTTTGCGATTGGACAGGAAATTAGCGTAAAAAAAGTGTAAAGATCATTTAAAATGACTGATTGCTACATAAAAGCTATTGACCTGGGCTCTCCGCCATCAGAGGCTTTGTGAAAAATAAAACGTTGTTTGTGTTTGGGCTATCAACACAGCAGCTATTACCTTGTTATATAATTATAATTTTATGATTTGCAGGACCTAGAGTTGTTTAAGGTGGAATTCTGTGGTGTCAGCATTAAATGTAGACCAGCCATCGTGAGATCCACATCATTCTTTTGTTCTGTATAATAAACTGTGGACATCTTGTCTCACCCATGAATACAAAAGTGCTGTTTTGATTATTGCATTCGTAATGCCAATCATGAATGGCATGGATAAACAACCGAACTATTCATATCTGAATAAGAGGAATGACATAATCAAACAATATTACCTTTAATAGATATTTAAGCATGTGTACACACACACACACACACACACAGTGAACACACACACGAACACACAGTGAACACACACACACAGCAGTGAACACACATACAGTAGTAACACACCAACCATGAAAACACACACACACAGTGAACACACATACAGTAGTGAACACACACACACACACCTCTTGTTGGCCACCTGAGCGAAGTGCAGCGCGTAATCCCAACCCACGGAATTCTCCGCGGAGCGCGCACGGCTCATAATAGCGCAATCTCGCTCGCGTGTGACGTAGAGGGGCATCGTGGAAGAAAACACGGGCTCATCCGCGCACATGCAGCTCACACAATACACGGGGAAGCGCGCACGCACGCCACAACAACAACGGCCGTCCGTGACGTTTCTCGCAGGTTCAGGATTGGATAGTGATGGAGACGCCGGATTAGATGGACACAATAGAGCGCTCACGCAGACATTAATTGCGGATTAAGCATCACAGGGGAACGGACGGGGACGGCATCTTTGACAGCATCGCTCGGATGTTGGTACCGTGGACCCCGCGACCATGTCACTACAGTGCTGGGTGATTGTTCTGCTCGGGGTGATGTCGTACTTCGACCCGGAGAGAGCGCTCGGAGCCCCGCAGACGGAAGGTGAGCGTCGATGGGATGGAGGGATGTTACGGATGCGCCGGAGAGGGAGGGGGGGAGGAGACGCTACGAAAAAGGGACATTTAATGACAGATGTCTTGGCAGGGTGTTTAAACCTCTGATTGGGAGCCTGTCGTTATGTTGTCAATTCCCTTTTGCTTAATTGTCGTATTTACGCACCATGCTCTATATGACACCCAAAGATGCTGTATGCAAATATAGGGCGCATTGTTTATTTAGGTTGCACATGTATAGGGAATGGCTGTTCTTCTGTTATGCATATATGATCCTCCATTGTAGGCCTTTGGAACAGCTCTCCCCTTTGCAGTTGGTGCTTATAGGCCTGAACCCATTTATGTTTTTTTTATCACGTGTTTTTCCCCCTTAGACATTTTTTAATGTTGGCTTATCTGCACTGTGTTGTTTGTGAGGGTTTATTCGAATTGTTAATAATATTATGCATAATGTGGCCTTGTGTTTATTTGTGCGCTTCTGGATGCTGTGTGTGGATATTAACCATATGGTCAGAATGCGCACAGATCCTTGTCTCACAACGTCTGCACTGCTCCTCTAACAATACAATGAACAATCAAGATAAAAATTATAAAAAATAAATAATATGCATAATACCTTTTATGTGTTTGTTTAACAGCTCTATATTTTTAGTCCATTTTGCCGAATATTCTTATTCTGTTATGCAGAATGTGCGTCTATTGTCAGTTGTCAACGTGGCATTTTTAATAATAATAATAATAATACGTTATATGTTCATATTTTTCATGTATTTTTGCATTGTTATTTTGGAATGTATCGTTTTCATCATATGCATTTTTCTTACATGTGACGTATTGCTGTTTTGATGCCTTTATCATCGTCATCATTTTTATAATAATAATAACAATAATAATTAATAATGATAATAAAAGGCTTGATTAATCGGCTCCAAGGTCATTACGTGCGAGAGAAACAAAATACATTTTGTTATACATTAAATTACATTTTTATTATTATTACAACATTTACAACAAAACATATTTTGTTATGTGTAATCACATATTAAACAAAAGTATAATTTCCTTTTTCGTCACCTTTTGAATGAAAACATATTATCTATGAAAAGTGTCATTGTTTACTCACCCTCATGTCACCAAACATATAACTTTCATTTTTCCACAAAACACAAAAGCAGATATTTTGAAGAAAGGTGGGTGGTCCATTCACTTGCCATGGTTTTGTGGGCATAAAATAAAAGTGCTATTCGGTTATCAACTTTCTTCAAAATATCTGTTTTTGTGTTTTGCAGAAGTAAAAAGTCATACAAGTCAGAAATGACGGAAGGGTGAAATGATGACACAATATTAATTTTTGGGTTTGTGATCACTTCAAAATGAGCCCATCTTTGATTCACCTGAATGGTGTACGTACATTACACCTTTTGATTTTTATTAAACAGCTATATTGAGCCTCAGTTGTTATGTGCCTGCCTCCCTCCAGATTTGTCTAAAAAGTTATTGTGTTGCTTAGGCTTTGTTTGGTGAAACACACTTTTAGGACATTTAGCAATGTCTTTTTTATATGTAACTAATATTTTTTTTATCATATAATTTATGCATACAGGTTCATTTATATATTTTTGAGGTTTAAGGATGATTAGGTTGGGGTACATTTTACATTATAACAATTGCAAGTGCAAATATTGCAAAACGAATGGTAAACATAAGGTTTCATCTTTCAATATGATAGTGATTTTGGTATAAATAAGATTGAAATGCCCTCTGGTTAATCACAATACCATAGGTTATTTTAACATCATGCCCTCCTCCCCACCTTTTCTTCTTTACAGATGGCTCTCCAAAAAACAACAAAATTGAGGTACAAAATCAAGTATGGCACCTTTCCTTTTGACCCAGCAACCCTCCAAATATAAAAAAACTTTTTCAATGATCAAGTCCCCTTCCTGAAAAAAGGCTCTTCCCTCAAACAAAACTCCAAACTCCTTTCCTTTTCTTCAATGGTGGAAGAGTACAAGGAATGTCTTGATAATTCTCTGGTTTCTCTCCTTTGGTTTCCTCAAACCTAAACACTGAGACCCTTTCCTTCACCCGATCTAAAAGTGATATGTTCTCGTTTCCTATGCTTTTCACTGTACTTTTTACCCTTCGTGCAATGAAAATTCTTCATTGGATTCCTGTGCTATGTTCTGAATGTAACGCTGCCCTTTTCACTTTATCCCTGTTAGGAATATATGCATATCTCTCTCTTTCTATTCTTTTTCCAGTTTTATCTTTTAATTGTCTGGATTGAAATGTAGATCTTTACCTGCCGTCTCTTATTCTTCTTTTGTTTTTTAGTCTCTCTGTCCCGGGACGACTCTCTCTCTCCTCCCCCTTATGTGATTATTCTCATCTCCTGCTCTGGACTCGTGTCTTTTGTTCTGTTGCTTCTCACCTGCCTTTGCTGCAAAAGAGGAGGAGTGGGATTCAATGTAAGTCCTGTGAGTGTATGTGCATATGGGAACATTGGTTTCTGTGATTTTGTTACTGAAATAAATCAGCACGGACTAATTTGAGACACACATATCTCCTTAATTCCAGAATAAAATGATTTTCTCCTTTCTCTCTTAGGAGTTTGATAATGCTGAAGGGGAAGAATGTTCCGGGCAATCCAGCCCTGTTCCAGAAGACAGTTTGTCCTCCTGTCCATCATTACCAGAGGTCTACACCCTCCCGCTCCGGGACAAGACCTACTCCAACCTACCTAACGGGACGGGTAATCCCCACAAACTGTCCACTTTCCACAGACAAAACACTTACCTATCTTAAAGTTACCCAAAATGAAAATTCTGTTATTATTCACTCTTTTGATAAATCTTTATGGCTTAGTTTCTTGCAGAACATAAAAGAAGATGTATCAGTAAATGGCACCCGTTGACTGACTTGCGTTGGTTTTGTGTTAATATAATAGTAGTGAATGGGTGCCAGTGCTGTTCTGTTATCAACCTTCTCCAAAATGTCTTCTGTTGTGTTCTACATAAGAACAAAAATCAAAGAGAAGGAGTTAATGTTGACAGTTTTTTTTGTGATCTGCATTTTGGGCTGAACTATAACCTTAACACACAGGAAACCTCTAATGTAATTTCCCATTGTATCCCACAGACGGTTCTCGATGTTTTCGAAGGCACACCCTTAACTACCTACAGGAGATTGGAAATGGCTGGTTTGGAAAGGTAGACCCATTTAAATTATAGGATTTCTAGCGTTATGAAGTTTTTTATATGAGTTGGTATTATTCACATTTAACAGACATAAAGACTCTATGTGTTTTGTTCTGATGTTTTCTGTGAAAAAGATTATTATGAAAAGCAAAAAATAGATCCTAATAAACAGAAAACCAGTGAGATAATGGGCAAGGTGACTCATCATCACCACCTTAAAATTCTCATCCTCACGCTCTGACCATCTAAATTTACACTGACCTGAATTTGTACTCTGTGGATCATCCACGTCTGTTCTCAATGAATGTTTTCTTAAAGAACATCCATCTTTCAGAATGCATTGGAGATGTATCGTAGATAAGTTTTTCTCTTACTTTCTCATTCTGTTAGGTAATCCTGGCTGAGGTGCTCAGTGACTGCAGTTCATATCAAGCTGTGGTAAAGGAACTGAGGGTCAGTGCCAGTCCGTTGGAGCAGCGGAAGTTCTTGGCAGAGTCAGAGCCATACAGGTCATATTGCGCATCTCTTTATGCCACTTTATCTTGTTCATGCTTTTTTCTTAAACATGTGTGAGAATGTTGTTCTTCGTTTTTCAAATGCATGAACATGAATTCATAGTGTAACTGCTTGGCCCTGGTCAAGTTGAAAATATCTCTGAATATGACATAGGAAAAACTACCTATATATCTCAGCAAGGATTTAGTTACATTTACCTTTGTTCTTTTTCCTCTCTCATTCCCACTACTTTGAGAATCCCACTACTTTGAGAGTCTAACAACATTGACAAAACAACTAAACTCATTGATTTCTCTCTTATCCCCCAGAAGCCTGCAGCATCCAAACATCCTCCAGTGTTTGGGCCAGTGCAGTGAAACAATTCCTTTCCTCTTGATCATGGAGTTCTGTCAACTGGTGAGAAACCGAAATTTTACAATCATAAAAATTCTTACTCTTGTTTATAAGTACAATTCCTGTAATGGGGACTTGAATCAACAGATCAGTAAAATACAGCTTTTGAATTTAAGAAACACAATCAGAACTAATTATTCATGATTGTAACAACATTTAGTTTTACACATTTACATTGTGACGATGATGTAGCCACATTCCATATTTCCTCTGGAGACGTTGCTTCGTGTTTGCTGGAAACATTGCGAAGTTATTCTACATTTTGCTGTTAAATACCCACGACAAAATTTTCTATTTTTTCACAGTTATCATTATAATGGTTCTATAATGCTTACAGCAATAAATATAATCAACACCATCCTGTGTCAGCTTTAAAGAGTAAGAATGCATTTTTAGCTTTACTTTATTAATGTGCAAACTAATAAAAAGGTATTTTTTAATAAAATAAAAGTAATAAAATAAACATTTTTATGATATTACAATAACAAGACATGAATAAGTACAGGTATCTGGTTTAATAAATTCATAAATGTACTATAGCTTCTGTTTCCAAGCAATGTTATCTAAAAACCAAATACTCCAAAGAAAAATCAATACTCCTGTGTTCTTGTTTTTTATTCTGAGCGGATTCTCCGACCGTCAATATAGTAACGGTTTAATTTCGATAGCTGTTTGTCCGAACAACTTGCACACAAGCTAAAGCAAATGGCTCCTAAGATTAAAGATAACTTTGTGACAACGTCGATCAAGATATTACAATGTGCTTTAATGGTCAGCTACACTGTGACAACATTGCATTTCAAGAAAGTTTTTTCATTTTCAGTCTGTTTTCTCAGTGAACAAATGTATTTATTTGTACAATTGAATGAAGAAATCCTAGATGGTTTGCGTCTGTTAAATTGTTTAAGCTGCTACGCTTTCAAAGTTAATTTTTTTTAAGGACAATCAAAAAATACTTCACTTTCTTCTTCTTAATATTTGACAGGGTGACCTGAAGAGATATTTAAGAGCTCAGAGAAAGTCTGATGGAATGACCCCTGACCTCTTAAATAGAGATCTTTTGACCTTGCAACGGATGGCTTATGAAATCACCTCAGGTCTCCTGCATCTCCATGAGAATGATTACATTCACAGGTCAGAATGATATATATTTTTACTGTGGATCATAAAATAAGATATTAAAACAGAATCAGAATCAAAAAACAATTTTAAATTAAAACCAGGACTACGCAAAAATGTTGTTTTGTAAGCACAAATGACGATTGGGTCTTCATCTGTCGATTTTCTCTAGTGATCTGGCCTTGAGGAACTGCCTTCTCACCTCAGATCTTACTGTTAGGATTGGAGACTATGGCCTCTCTCACAATCAATATAAGGTAACAAAATCCTATTAGGGATATTATAGAACAATCCATAAAATCTGTGTTTTAGAATGTTTTGAGAAGATGACTTTTACTTTGAAAACCGTTTCTATTTACAGCATAAGTATATACACAATCTCTCTTTAATCTTATAATGTTTAACATTGTCTTTTCTTATCTTGTCCTTTTTATTACACAAACAGGAGGATTACTATCTAACCCCTGACAAACTGTGGATCCCTCTTCGCTGGATCGGCCCTGAACTTCTGGAGGAGTTTCGTGGGAATTTGATTGTGACGGATCAGACCAAGACCAGTAATGTGTGGTATGTGAAAATGTTTTTCTAAAAGAGATGGAACCAATCAATGACTAGTTCACAAATCTTTTAGTGGCAAGTTTTCTCTTAAATGTTCCTCATTTTATTTTTTAATGGCAGGTCTCTGGGTGTGGTCATATGGGAGCTGTTTGAATTTGGTGCCCAGCCTCACCGACACCTGAGCGATGAAGAAGTTCTCACCTTTGTCATCAGGGAAAGACAGATAACTCTGGCTCAACCTCGCCTCAAACTCAATCATGGAGACTATTGGTCAGTATTTTATTGGTGTACTAGTAAGAATATTTGTCAGTATACTAGTTTTGGAGCATACGATTTTTAACCCTTTAATGCATAAAACATGAAAACCTCAGTCAGAATGTTTTTGCTATGTCCTTTTATTGCTCCATTACTGCAAACACAACCCATAAATATGCACAAAATGTCTATTCCTGGCTGTCCACTGTAGTTATGTCTAAGGTTGAGAAAAGTTTTTTGTATCAAACATTCATTATTAACTAAATAATGCATTGCTTAGATATCATAGCATATTACAGTGCATTTATAGTTCAATTAAAGTTACATTATATAGACTAGTTCAAGTGCTCTTCGCTTATATAGGGAAGTGACGGTCCCAAAACATCACCAGTTAATTTACCCACACATTGAAAAAGCCTGACCAGACGATTTATTCAGAGCGATACTACAAAAGTTTGCTTTTACTTAAAAAGGAACATGTTGTTTGGTGGTTGTATGTTCTCTCAGGCCAGACACTAACTTTCTGTCAGTAATAATGTATTTCGATTTCTGGGATCGTTGCTGCGATCCTTGTGGAACAGTGTGTGAGAGTTGGTCAACTTAACTAGTGAACGAATACAAATTAATCCAGTAATAAAAATCAGTTATAAAAACGTCATGCTCCATTTCATCAAGCTGCTATTCGGTATCCGGTCTTCTATCTCACCTTTTGATGGAACACAATTTAATAGAATTAATATAACTGTGATCTATTTTTAGAGTAGACCTATAGACAGCCTAGGCCATGTTAGTCAAATGCCCACTAATTACCTTCTCTATCACATTAACAACGAACCAAGCAGACTATGTAGAAATTTGCCTCAATAATGTGTTTATTTTAATTAATCAGAGTAAGGACTTAATCCCAGTAACATGTGAACATGACTCCTTGCACTAGTTAACATTAATGTGTTATAAGTTAGAATATTTGAAATACATAACACAAGTGAAAGTCTCAGATACAGATGTATTACAGGCTGTTTTTAAAAGTATAACACCAGTATGTTAACAAGGTTATGTGAATGTACAGTATGTTATGGTTATTTGGGGCATGATGAATATAGAACTAGAAAACTCTGTGACATTACTGTACGCTGTTTTTACGTTTACTTTGTTTCTGTATAAAGGTATGGAGCAAAGACTGTTTACAGCGAGTTGTTTGGAGGGTAAAACTTTAGACAATCGTGTTTATCATGACTGTGTGCTTACCGTGAATGACAGAAGAGTATAAGCACCTTGATCAGAGCAGCATAAATGTGATTAAAACTTGGGCAATAGCATCTAGCGCTTGTTATTGATTTCCTTTTTTTAACTGGTTTATACCATATTATACGTTTATATGTAATAAGATAAGTAATGATTATGCATATTCTCTTAGGTATGAGGTCATGCAGTCATGCTGGTTACCTCCATCCCAGCGGCCAACGATCAACGAAGTCTTCCTCCTTCTCTCCTCCCTCCTTGCTGAAGAACAAGGAAGTCGTAAGAGTGCTAGAATAGATGAAGATGAGGAAGATTACGAGGAAGATAATGGACATAGAAGGAGAGGAGAGAGCGGAGAGTCATTTGAAAGACGATGGGATGCACTTCGGCCCCCTGCTTTCCAATCTGCTGCAAACAAACGTCTGAGAGAGAGAGAGTATGGAAGGGAAGATGGCTATCTCAGGGGTAGCGGGAACTCTTTCCCTCTCTTGGACCCTGTGGACAATATGATCACTCCTACATCTGAGCTTGATGACATCCTTACAGTTACCGAGACAAGCAAGGGTTTAAACTTTGAATATTTCTGGGAAAAGGCGCACGGAATGAGAGGTTATAAACCCCTTCCACCTCCTCAACCAATCCCAACGCCCAATTCTGCCCACAGGCAAATGTTAGACACACCCACAGTTGTTCCTGTGATCAGTGCCCGCAGCCCTTCATTGGCCAGTGAGTATTACATCCGTCTGGAAGAGCACACTCCGCAGGATAAGTCCCCTAGTCTTCAAGGAAAAGAACGATCACTGAAAAAAAATTCAAAGTGTCCTGGGGATCTGGAGCTGGTTGAGCTTCAGACAGAGACTAGATCAACTTTTTGTCAGCAAGGTGGCTTCGCATCAGGTGTCTCTCAGACAGTAAGATCCAGTGAGGTACAGATTTTGGTCCCAAACACTGGCTTAGTTGAGTTTAGTAGGGAGACCTGTAATAGGGTGACAGATTATGCTGTTATAGACATTAGTGAGAGCCCTGGAGAAGTTAAAGGATATCAAAGGTGCCCAGGGTCTCAAGCACCTGTCCTTCCACCCAAACCTCGCTCAATGTCTGCATCCTCAGGCAGCCATCTACACTTGCGTCCCCTACCTGCTCCTCCCATAGGATTTCCAAGATCATATGGGTTGAATGACTTCTCTGGATCTTCATACCCAATGGGCAAAGTTGAGACCTCAGATTCTTTATTAATGAGCAGTGGTTCACTGTCAAAAGCCAACTTTGACCATTTGGGTTTTAATCGCACTCACCAGACACTGCCTCCATCTCCATCACTGTCTCCTTCCATTCCACCTTCCTCTGGTGGTCATCCACTGTTCCCTCCACCACACAACTGCCCTCCCCCTCTCCCTCCTCACTTTAGAACTCAGAATTACTCATCCGAGACATACTCCAGATATAATGTAATGCACTTACAAAGAGACCCGCTAAGCTGTGACAACACTAATGTGAGAAATGCTGACCGAGGCATTACACGATCTCAGTCTCTGTACAATTCGAGAAACTGTCCAAATAGTTACACTGAAGATGATGACCTATCTGGCCTTCAGTCCTCCTTTTCTAAAATCATTCAGTCCAAATCCGCAATACCAAAAATTCAAAGAACATCATCCTCTAGCCCGGAGTATTTACAGGATGATGAAGATGTTGATGATTCACCTTTCATGTCACCAGACAGACCCACCAGTGGCACAACCATTCAGCACACAAGCTTGGCCGATGAGCCAGACCCTGTTACTGCTGAGCTTTTTTCAAGGGGTATGAAGCGTACCCAGTCCCGACTTGCCACAATACTTCCCGCCATATGGAGGGAAGACGCAGTAATGCAAAGGGAGCGTGTGGCAGCTGCTAGGAAATCCCCCATACACCTGTTTCTAACAGAGATCTCTAATGAATCAGTGGAGCTGAAAGAAGGAGACACCTCATGGGGAAAAGAAAGCGCTGGAAGAAAGGGCAAAGACATTGGATTCAAAGGAATGCGCAGATCTCAATCTCTTGTAACAGAACTTGACTCATCCTCACAGGCTTGGACCCACGACAAGGATTTTTTAACTGGATATGAAGGAAGAGCCAAAAAGAGAGATTTGTTTCTTACAGAGATAGAGACATCTGTGTCAGATTGTGAGGATGCATATGATGGCGAAGGCGGGACTCCTATTTCCAGATTTGGAACCACCCCTCATCCTTTTGCACATCCAGGGGATCTTCCAACATATGCAGAAGTTGATGAGTCTTTCTCAAATGGGATGTCCTATTCCAAGATATCTATTGAGAGTGTAGAAACTGAGTCTAAGAAAGACGAAATGACTAGAGAGGAATTTCTCAAGGAGATCCAGTCTGCTGAAACATTTCTGACCGAAATTATTACCAGACAACAAATAAAAGACGAGAGTGTCTCACCTATTCCAATGTCTCCTGAGTATGAGTCAATATGCATTGACCCAGAGTCAACACAAACAATACAGTTTGAATCAGAAAGAGTGCAAACAGGAAAATCCCAGAGTGAGAATAAGGAAGCAATTTATGCTCAAGTCACAAAGCGGGCTAAAAGGAGTGAAATAAAGGTTGCTGTCCGTCCAGTAATTCCTGTACTTCAAATAGCATCTGAGCTACAGAATCATGAATCAGGACCAAAATTATCAAATCCAGACAGCCACTTTTCACATGATTTCGTCTCAAAGAACTCTGTTAATGAGAAAATGGTTGAAAATGTGGCCCTTTCTTTGGACCACCTATCATCTGTTATGAAAGAGGAACAAAATACTAACACAAACCACGATTCTGAAGATGCGTTTGTGTCTGTTGTGCCACTTTGTGATCTACAGTCTCACATGATTGAAGAGATAAACAGAAAATTACATCAATGCTTGTCACATGAATGTGTTATTGAGGGTAGAACAGAAACCAAGACTTTGTGCAATCATAATGGTTCCCAACAAGGTAAAGGTAACACAAATCAAACCACTAATGATGGCCAAACACAAAGTGCAGCTGAAACTGTTTTGAATAGCATAGTTGTTCAGGGAAATGAGCAAACACAGAGAAAAGTTAACAGTGTTTTACCAGGCCAAGAGGTGATGACATCAAATGCAAGATTTAAAGAAGGAGATGCAAACAAGAAGGGACCAGGTGGATCTCCAAACCAGAGCCCACATGAATTAACCTCTCTAAATCGTATAAAAAACGGAAATTCTGTATGTGAAACAACCTATACAACAGAGATGGAATATTTTTCAAACACATCCGTATCAGATATTCAAAACAGCACCAGTCAGGACTTCTTCATCGTGAACAAGCAAATCACACAAGTGGAAACAGCCTCAAAAGCAACCCTTGAGGAAACCACTCCAAATGACTCTGAAACCTTTTCAAGGACAATATTTCATGAAAAAGACACCGACATTTTAAATGAGAAAATTCTGCAGAGCGATTCTTCACTATCTTTGAATGAAACAAGCTCAGATGTTTTCCATTCACCTATGGTACATGAACCAAACTCGGATCAGTCCCTGTCCACCATGACCCCCTCAGATTCTCTCTTATCACCTTTAACCTCTGGTTCACTGGACTGCCTCACACCGGGAGACTCCTGTTTGGGTGGAGCAAGCAGTGGATTGAGAGTACTTGGAACTGAAACGCCTCATCGGGACTCTGCTTACTTTTCTGACAGTGACCTGGAAAGTGGAGAAGGTTCAGGGAGAAGAGGCACTGATGGATTTGTTTCTTCCCGCCCATTGGGCATTCGTGTGGGAGAACGAGGAATACTGATGGGAATTGAAGAGAAGATGGAGACTGAGGATGAAGCACATCCGAAGGATGATCAATTTGATAAAGAGATTAAACTGAAAGAAAACATGGAGAATTTGTGGATTTCAAATGAAGTCATTGGCAGAGCAGATTTTGGGACAATTCTGGATGTGATGGAAGAGAAGGGTCTCATACACACTGCTGAGAAAACTCTTTTCTCAGGAGACTCACTGAGAGAAGGCAATGCTGAGTTTATCGCAAGGTTTTTTTCCAAAGGAGAGGATGAGACAGTAAAAACATTTCCTTCCACTGACAGTTCCCAAAATTCTATTGTTAAAAACAAGGTCATGTCTAACACATTCTCAAATGACGAAAGGTTTCATGATTCAGGTAATGCCGATTCTGGACAGCATTCTACTACAATCTCAGAGTCTCAAAAGAACACTTCAACCTGTCAGGAGGAACTTATTGAACATTCATACTTACAAACCACTAAGGATAAAGAATCATTATCTCAATTCACTAACGCTGAAATTGACAATGAACAGTCCTCAGACCAAAGTAAATCTAGGTTATCACGGTTTTATAGCGTACAGACCGATTATTCTAAATGCACTAGCAATACTGAGCTTAACACAAAACAGATCAACGATGACACAGACTTCAGTACAAACCATCACATTTGGTCTGAGACAAATGCTGGTCCAACGGTAAAAGGAAAGACTGAACTTGATATCCAAGACACAGATGCAAATGAACTAGGTTTGAGAAACCTATCTTATTTAGAGGAGATTGAAGATGGGCAGACAAAAGAAAGATCTGAAAGTCAGTTAGCTGTAGGGGAACTCTGCTTTACTAATCAGAAAACCTCCTCACAAAATGCTACAGAGGAGCAAGGCTTTATGGAGCCTTCAAAAGATAACAGTTCAGATGAGTTTGGTAGAGGTGCTTCAATGGGGCTTGAACTGAAAGAGAAGGAGTTATGGAGTGCACTTGAGGAAGATTATGGCACAGAGGAGACTGTGAAAGGAGAATTCAATTGCCACAGATTTCAGCAGGGAGAGCTACACATTTGGCCTGTGGAAAACGACCAGTGGGCTACAGCTGAAACTCGGAAACCTGAAGCAGGCCTTGGGTCAGAGCTTTACCCCAGTTTTGGGAAGAAAGCATGGGAGGAGGAAGAAAACTTAGAAGTAAGCCATGAATTTTGGGAATCTGAAGCAAATGACGAACTAGCAGATAGTGAGTCTCATCCCTCTGCTAAGGAAGTGTTTGAGGATACATTTAATGATGAAAGGATGGGACAGACTGGTTTTCTACCATCTGAGAAACAAAAACAGGTCATTTCTGATGGGGTAAAGGAAACTATTACATCTCAGCAAACGCTTATAGAAAGTCTAGACATTCAGCAAGAGGAGAACATGGAAACTCTGGACATGGAAAGTGGAAAACCACAGCATGATGGTAGAAATATACAGAAGGAAGTTGAAAATTTGGAAAACCCCGAGCTGGAGGCACTTCTAGAGCACAGACCTGTTGAGATAGTGAATCATCAATCTCAAAATTCTGAGACATACACACAAAATGATATTGGATATGAATGCTCCGTGGATGAATGTAATGAAGAATTCATCAGGCATCAAGATAGACTCTGCAAAGAAAACACTGTTGATGTAAGAGCTTTATTCACAAACTCATCTTCAATTACAAACAAAGGCCAAACGAATGAGCTTAAACTTCTTGCACACCAAAAAGAATCTCTTTTCAGGGACCAAATTGAGGCCAAATGGCCACCAAGCAGAGATTTAGACACAGGCATTGAGGAACATCAATCCTGCACAGTAGATGTGACAAACTCAACTGATTGTTCCCACAACATATCTACGTATCCAGAGGCTCTCAATACTGAAAGTAGCAACCATGATGTTGAAAGCAATCACTGTCCCAGCATAAGGAAGAAAGCACAAGACGATGGATTTTTTGAAAAAGAAAGATCTAATTCTCCATCTTTTCCAAATCTCACCACCAGCACTGATCCAGATTCATGCCAGCTTCACGGTAGCAATGCTCAATTTCCAGCCCCCGAATTAATGTCAATGGAGATAGCACAATGTTCAGTTTCCCCACATACAGAAATAGAGAAGTGCCAAAGCCTGAGTAGTTTTCCAAATACAATACACCACATAGAAATCAAGACAAATTCAAACCTGTTCTGTGCTGCAGATACAATATCTAGTGAAGAACACATAGAGCAATCTGAGAGTTATGATGATAGTAATGGTTTAGATCAGTGTCTTGAAGAACTTGATAACGGTACCATTACTCACAACAAAGGTATCACTGCAAACCTGGGCCAAAAAACGCACACATCTCTCATAGAAGAAAGACTTATTCAACTGGAATCAGACAGCGCACAGGTGAACGAAAGAAATAGCCTTTCCCAGAAAGTGCCCCATCCGCCAGTTTCTCAATGTTCTCTGAACTCCATCCCCGAGTTGTTGATCTCTGAATGGAAGGATTTGGATGAAGAGCCTCTGGAGGACTTTGAAAAACTTGAGCAGCTGTGCTGCATATCAGGGGATGAAGATTCCCTTGGAGATTTGTTTTTGGGGAACTTAGATCTGCTGGAATCTTTGAAGAGAACCCCAGAGCAAAGAACAAGTGATGAACAAAGAACTCAAGATGACTCAGCCTTGGTTTCGGAGGAGCAGACCAAAGTAGAGCTTAAAGAGGAAGTCGATGGTAAATCAAGAAATTCCACAACTGTCTTAGAAAACTCAGAGCAATATGAATTTATTTCTCCAAATTTCCAAGGAGAGGCTCATGGGTCTCATGTGCAGCATGGGGCATCTGCTCTCTCACTGTGCCATTCTACAGATGCTTCCAAAGGACAGAGGTCACTTTCAATGCAGACAAAAAACGGACTGATGATGCAGGTGAGTTTAAACTGCTTTAGAAGGGTATAAAGTGAAAAAGTAAAATGCTCTGCAACTTAACGTTGTAAATGTTTTTGTTTAGGTTTGTGAGGAGAAACTTCAGTATTCTCTCAGTGAAAATGTCAAAACCAATGTTCTCTGGGGGTCTACAATAAGCGACAGTGTCATTCTACACCCTTGGGGTACCTCTCCTGACAGCAGTCTTGTAAGCAAAGACTTCAATCAAGAAGAACAGAGGTAAAAAACTTAAATATTTTTAAAAACAACAATTACAGTTGTCATAGAAAATAAAACTCTGTAAAAATCATAGTAATAATAGTAAATCAAGGTAATCATCATAGTAAAAAAAATATTCTTAAAAATGTAAAGCCCTCATAAATGTGTAGAATAGAAATAATCTATGATGTGACATACTTTTATTTGATGGTGGTCAGAGAATGGTCTGAGCTTTATCTTATTATGACATTTCATATAACTACAAGCTCAGGTTGAATCTCTTGCCACCTTATCTTCATCTAAATGATTTATTTCAGTATTTATTTCAGTAAAGAGGAAAGCCCGCCCTCCTCTCCATCTGTTTCTGTGAGTGAACCTGCTGAAACACAGATAGAAGAACTGGTTGTGCTTGAACAGCCCGAGATTACTCCCTCTCTGCCAGCTACAAATCACGCAATGAAAGGTACAATTCTACAAAGTCGTTTTAATTATTCAACTTTTTATGTATATGTGGTACCCGATGCTCATAATCTCTGCATCTCTACCTTTAGCTAAGCTGGCCCGTCTCTCTCTATGCCTCCCACCGCTTTCTCTCTCTCTTCCTCTCTCACCTAACCCCAAAGGAGGATTCTGGGAGGGAGGAGAGCACAGAGGAGGAGGGAGAAGGAGGGTTGCATCAACAGGGAGTGATCCAGATGAAGATGAAGAAGAGGAACAGGAGGAGGAGTCTCCCAAGCGTGTCATCGTTGTCACCGAAACCGACGTGGACAAGAGAGTGGGATTGCGTAGCCTGCTGAAATCTCCAAAAGAGCCAGTAGACAAAGAGAACCGTGACCGTGGCAGGAATGTGTCGTTTTTTGATGATGTCACGGTTTACCTTTTCGATCAGGTATGTCAGGTTCTTCTTGCTTAGATATAAACATAAAAACCGCGCTTGGAGTTTTTACTCAACAGCAAATGTTCTTTTGCCTCTTTCTCCATTTTATCATTGTCAAGGAAACTCCAACCAATGAACTGAGTTCTGGATCGGCAGCTTCATCACCCAGCGGAAGGTCCCCCAAAACGGATCATTTTGGTGAGCTTGCACAACAGAGACTAACACAAAATTATCTCATTTGCATATCCATAAATGCAAAACATCAAATGATTTAACTTGTACTTCAATTCAGGAGCTGGCAGCCACAAGGCAGGAAAAAGTAAAGACCATGTAGTAAAGTCAAGATCCCGTGTTACTTCTGGCTCATCATCAAGGTTTACAGTGAGCCCTGCCGATGACCCACATTTAGTGTGACATACTTCTCCCCAATCGCCCGGACAAAAATGACCCCCCTGGAGTGAATGAGTGGCCCGTTGTCATCGGTAACTATGACGACTCCTGGAGGATATTTTTTTAACCACGAGATAAAGATGGGACTCCCGTTTCAAAAGGCTGGAGGCAGTCCAGGTTTTACTTACCGCAGCAGCAGCTGGAGGAAAATACGTTCCAAACAGCCAAAAACAATGGAGTTATGTAAAATCTGACTTGTACTTTTCAGCTATGCAATGGGAGTCTTATTATGTACCAGCTTAACTGTTCTATTTTCATGGCTTCTCGAAGTACATTTGTATTTGATTCCCCTTAAATGAAGGGGCGCACTTTCTCCGACCAGTACCTGTCTATTTGTGAGCTTAGAAATATTGACATTGTAAATTTGTTCTCATTGCAGTCAGTCGTTCTCGTAGTTTGTGGTCGAAGGATCCCGAAAGTCTCCTGCAATCACAGCATTTGTACAAATGAAACAAATCACAAAATACAAACTCATTTTAAAACTGTTTATTTTAAACGTATTCTTAGAGTGCACGAAAAAAAACTGCAACCTTTACGTTTTATACAGTATTTTTTAATGCAAGATGTAATTTATTTATGTATGTCATTTGTTTATTTAACTGTTTATTTAACGTTTTGTTGGTTTGCTGTCCGAAAATCATATGTTCAGATAAACTGCATATTTACTTGCTTTTGTTGCATATTTATTTGCTTTTGTAATCTTGGGTTTATGGCATTTGCCAGTTAATCCTAATAACGACCGCCTCAACAAACGTATATTCCTGCATAGGTACAAACACTTTAAAATATGTTCTCTTATTTAGATATTTCTAGATGTCAATCTGTATCTAATTGTCCTATGATGTGTCTGTACGCAGGTGTTTTTTTCTAATAATGTATTTTACATAAGCATTTTCTTTACTCATTTTTAAGCAGTCATTGTTGCTTGGCATGAAAAAAGAGAAATGAGCATACATGACTATTAGTTGAATTATTTATTTGTCATTAACATTATTCCATTTATGCAAATGTCTGAGGTAACAACTTAAATTTATAGCATCACTTTCAGCATTTGTTAGAGGTTTCATTTTCTGTAAGGAGGAGTAAAATAACATGGGAACTGTGAAACATTTATTGAACTGTTTGATGAAAATAAATTGTTCTGTCTTATAAAATCTTTCTATGTAATAATATTTTTAATAAGTTCGTCTATGAATAATGCACACGTGATCAGCCGGCTTGACTGTAGGCCTTGCGTGTTTATAAGGAAAGACTACATTTCCCAAGAGCCATTGCTGCTCGAGAAGTGATGTCATAAGTCAGCGACCACACGAGATCAGTGCGTTGTTTGGTCGACGCATGTTGTTTTACAGTTTTAATTCCTGTTCTGAGAAGAGCCATTAAAGTGTAAGTTTGGCATCTGTTTCGATTTCTGTGTACAAAATACTATTAAGAATGAAGAATCTGTTTAATCTCATTGATTTACTGCATGTAAACATGACTATATGTGTCATAATATATTAAGCTATTAATAGCACATTTCATACATGTCATTGGTGCCTTGAGGTGATCCTAAAAGATTGTCTCCACCTCCCCAGATGTCTTTAGCCGACGAGCTGCTCGCAGACTTGGAGGAGGCAGCAGAAGAAGATGGGCTGTATGCTGGTGAGGATGGGGGTGACAGTGATGGAGAGGCTGGGGAGAGAAAGGCCGATGGGGGCCTGGAAGACATACAAGAGGAGATGGAGGTGGATTTCAGTGGCACTGACAGTGTCACATCCATAGCAAAGCTAAGACACAGCAAACAGGTGAGTTTTTGCCTACTTTGGGTTTAAATCAAGGAGAACTCTTGCAAAGTAACCAGCATGCTTAAACATAGAAGAATTAAATAAAACAGAGATGAACAAAACATGACAATCATAAAGGAAAACCTTCTTTTCTAACCTATTCTCTCTCTCTCTGTCTCTCTATCTCTCTCTGTCTCTCTCTATCTCTCTCTCTCCTTCTTTTCTTAACTTCTCTCTCTCTCTCTGTCTCTGTCTCTCTCTCTCTGTCTCTATCTCTCCTATCTCTCTCTCTCTGTATCTCTCCTATCTCTCTCTCTATCTGTCTCTCTCCTTCTTTTCTAAACTACTCTCTCTCTCTCTCTCTCTCTCTCTCTCTCTCTCTCTCTCTCTCTCTCTCTCTCTCTCTCTCTCTCTCTCTCTCTCTCCCCTTCTTTTCTAAACTACTCACTCTTAAAAAAACAAAAACATTTTTCTCCCTACAGGTTTTTATCTCGCTCTGTGTAACTTGATAACATTGTTGTAGCACTTGTTCACCTGTTGTCTCATCGACTATTTGTAAGTCGCTTTGGATAAAAGCGTCTGCTGAATGTAAATGAATGAATGAATGTAAACAACATGTCTTGACTTCTTACAGTTTGCTGACATTATGGATAAGATTGATCTGTATGTTGGAAATCAACGCAAGAATTCCGATGGTAAGTGGACTCCTCTGCAAGAGAGAACATTTGTTTATTCTTTTAAATATAAATGTTGATGGTTGGGATTTTCTACTCTTGTCAGTGTCTGGACCGGTTGAAGCAGATCCGGAATACAGACTCATTGTCGCCGCCAACAACCTGACAGTGGAAATCGACAATGAGCTTAGTGAGTCCTTCATACATCTTATAAAAAAATCTGCAAAGCCTGAACAATTTTATGTGTAGGTTTTAAGCTTCAAATCAAACCCCCTGACATGTATTGCTTTGTGTCCTTTCCAGATATCATTCACAAATTTGTTCGCGACAAGTACTCCAAAAGGTTTCCAGAGCTGGAGTCTCTTGTGCCGAATGCACTAGATTATATCAGAACTGTAAAGGTACGTACACATGGTTACAAGTGTAAGATGACACATGTGGATCCCTAGAGAGACATTCCACTTTTGGGGTGTTGTGAGCAGGGTTGTGATAACCATTGTTGTGTGTTGGGCTTTTCGTGTCTAGGAGCTGGGCAACAACCTGGAGAAATGCAAAAACAATGAGACTCTTCAGCAGATCCTGACCAATGCCACTATCATGGTTGTCAGTGTCACAGCATCAACTACACAAGGGTGAGGGAGTGTTTACACATTTATAAACTGGTATAAAATGTCAAAACTTGATTGCACTGTTATTCACTGATGTTTATTTTGATCTAAAGATGACATTGATTATGATGGAGGATTTTTGTGTGATTTAATGTTGGCAGGTTGATGCTCACTGATGAGGAGCTCCAGCGATTGGAGGAGGCGTGTGACATGGCCCTTGAGCTTAACCAATCGAAACACAGGATCTATGAATATGTAGAATCCAGGATGTCATTCATCGCTCCCAATCTTTCAATCATAGTTGGAGCATCAACTGCTGCCAAGATCATGGGTGAGAACAAGAAATATTGCAATATATCACATTTTAGTAGAAATTATTTGTGAACAATAAAAATAATATACTGCATTCAAACTTTGTTTTTTTAAACCCCATGCAAAATCCTCCCTCTGATGCATCAGGTGTTGCTGGTGGACTGACCAATCTGTCAAAGATGCCTGCTTGCAATTTAATGCTTCTAGGAGCCCAGCGGAGAACTCTGTCTGGATTCAGCAGTACATCCCTGCTGCCTCACACGGGATACATATACCACTGTGATGTTGTACAGACTCTGCCACCTGTAAGCAGTATTTGTCAACAGTTTTTTATCATTTGTGTTTTTATATATTTTCAGCAGACCTAACATTCAAACATCTTTACAGGATCTGAGGAGGAAAGCAGCTCGCCTGGTATCATCTAAATGCACTCTGGCAGCTCGTGTGGACAGTTTCCATGAGAGTGTGGATGGCAAGGTGAACATCTCTCGATTAATGATAATTACAGCAACAGAAGTTAAACTATTGTAGCTCTGAATTGAGTTTGGGTTGTTTTGGTCAGGTCGGCTACGATCTGAAAGAGGAGATTGAACGGAAGTTTGATAAATGGCAGGAGCCCCCACCTGTCAAACAGGTAAAGCCTCTTCCAGCACCACTGGATGGACAGAGAAAAAAGAGAGGAGGAAGAAGGTAAGTTTGGAGACTTGGGGATATGTTCCGTTGGCCATATCTTTTTTTTCCGCCATAATGGTTGGAATTGACAAGAGGAAAAGTAAAAGACAACAGTTTGTATTTGACTAAACTATCACTTTAAAGACATTAGAATTAATAGACAACACCTTTGAAACATTACTTGTTTTTCCCTATTGCCTTTTCATATTTTTTATACTAAAAGTTCATTGGTTTTTGTGTTTATTTAATTAAATTATATAACATGTTTCCACTTTTTCCTCTGTTATTTCACCATGCACTTAAAATAACTTAAATTCCACTGTTAGCAATATAAATTACCTAAATATTTGCTTTTCAACAACCGTACATTGATTTTACTTGTCCTGAAATACGACATTTCTGGTCTTTGTTCACCTTGCATTTTTGCTCAGGTATCGTAAGATGAAGGAAAGGCTGGGCTTGACAGAAATTAGGAAACATGCCAACAGAATGACATTTGCAGAGGTTTGTCCACACCAGTTTATTGGTTTGTCTTTATTAATTTTGTACAGCAATTGCCAACTATTAACTCACCGTCCTTCTCTGAAAGATTGAGGATGATGCTTATCAAGAGGATCTGGGCTTTAGTCTCGGTCAGCTGGGAAAATCTGGCAGCGGCAGGGTGAGACAAGCTCAAGTCAATGACTCAACCAAAGCCAGGATATCCAAATCCTTACAGGTTTCTTCATTTAAATTCTTCTATCTTAAATTATACACATAGTGGAAATGTGTCACGTTTTGGTTTTTAAATGCATTTTGTATGGAATGTTGTGTTATTGCAGCGGACATTGCAGAAACAGAGCATGACGTATGGTGGCAAGTCCACCGTCAGGGACCGATCGTCTGGAACCAGCTCCAGTGTGGCATTCACCCCATTACAGGTACATGGGCACACACACACTTTAAGTCACAATAACAATTTCTACAGCACCTGTCCTGACACTGCAAAAATATGCAACTGCTTTAGTTAAATATATTTCTTCTTCTGACACATACATTTTAATCAGTTTTTGTGTTGCCCCACTGAACTCTTACACAAGTAGATAAATGAATGACAGCTGTGGGTTTGTGAACCTGTCTGACTGTTCTCTCTGTTGTCTGTCAGGGGCTGGAGATTGTGAATCCGCAGGCTGCAGAGAAGAAGGTGGCTGAAGCCAATCAGAAATATTTCTCCAACATGGCAGAATTCGTCAAGGTCAAGCGAGAGAAAGATGACAAGTTGTGAGTCGGTTTGTCAGACACAGGAAATCACACACAGATTCACACATCAACTGCTAATTTATACTCTTTCACACACCCACTCAGTGGGACATCTGTGGGTTGAGCAAGGACAGTGTAAGGACGGATGATAGAAATCCCCTTTTTGTAGTGGATATTTGTAGTTGGAAGTGAGCCTGATAAATTTTTTTTGTTAAGATTTTAACTGTCATTTTTTCATTAGGTGTGTACATAAAGGATAATGTCCACATATGACAAGATGTTGTTTTCAAATTTGTCTTTAGTTTTCACCTTTTCATACCAAAAGTTCAAATGTTTAAAATGATTGATTGATTAAAGATGGTCATCCAGAATTGTCTCTGATTTATTGTTGTTTATTTTCTGTAGGTGATGTACATATTCTGTGTAGGGGACCCTCATTGTATTTTTAACATGGATTTAGTAACATAAAGCATGGAGTTTTAAGTTTATATCAAGGTCAGATAGCTGAAAATTAATAAAATATATATTTTTAAAGAGTTTGTGAAATAACATTGTTGGCACCCTTTCACTCATTAATTATAGTCAAAACCAAGTGAATGTGTGCCAGGTAACATTCCCCCCAAAAAAGAAAAAAAATCATGTTTAAAATCTGAAGTGAGTGAAAACAAACCAATTTTCATTTTTGGGTGAATTACCACTTAAAGGTTAATTCACACTAAAGTATGTGTTGGATCAGTGTGAATTAGCCTTAAAATGCCCCTTAGTTTTGACATTTTCAAGTTATCAAAAGAAAGAAGCCATTTCAAAAAATGTTCAATTTGACCTGGTAATATTGCTATCCACGCTTATGTTATACATGCAGGGCCAGGCCACAATTAATTCATATTAAATATACAATAATTATAAATAAAATATGTATATGTGGTTTACAGGGTAGGAGATTTTCAAATTTACATTGAAGGTTGATTCCTAAACTGAATCTAGTAAAACATTTTCAGGAAACAACAAACACACTGCATCACAAAAGTATTTTATTGAAATTTTACAACTGTATTTTTTGTTTCCTCTCAACCTACTAAGCGACATATTGCAATCGCATGCTGTCCTGTCCACGTCAAAAAGGCAAAAATGACTTTCAACTTTGAGAGAATCCCACAAATGCAATCAGCTGCCCTTCCGTCCATCAAAAAAACATGAGAGGTAACTGAAATGACTGGAAACTCACATGGGGTTGTGTAGGGGTGTTTCGAAAGGCTTTCCCAAAAAATGGAATAACAGAATAACAAATCTCTTGAGGGATGCTGTCCAGCAGAATAAGCAGGGAGAGTTTCGAGACGTAACAAAAAACGGGGCAAGTTTATTTTTGTACATGCACAACTCCACACAGCAAAAATATTCAGCCATGAACAACCTAAATGAAAAATGACAAAAAAGATAGTATTTTTACCTTGTACTTATTTAAATCTCTGTTTTTATTAGATACTTTTGGAGTGAGATCTCTCATGCCATGTTTCACAGACAAATAAATCACACGCCAGTCTGCTGGCTAACAGCTTAACCCACCTTGCTTGTGAACATTTGTAAGATAGATGCTACAGAAGGTTACCCTATCAATGCCAACTTCATTGCAGTCTATTAAAACCACATTTAAGTCATGATAAAGGTAGGGAGGTCGAGAGGAATTCAATTGCATAGCAATTTAATGATCGACACGTTATCTCGCGAGGCAAAGTCACAGTGCCCAAATACTCCCGGAGGGGCTTGATGAACTAAAAACAACCAATCGAAGCATTAGACTCGCCAACTAGCTTAGTGCCAATACGTCATAGTCAGTAATGTGTCATCTAAGAGTATAAGACTTGCTATTGCAGCACTGCACCAAACACAAACTATGAGCAAAATGTTTTTTGTGTGGCATCCTAACCAATAAAATTGTTCCTTTTTGTTGTTTGGTGGGGGTTTGGGTTAGAACAGAAATTATGCAGGGTATAGAATCAAGGTTGAAAATGTTTGCATGTAAACAGGCACTCGACCCCTTTCACTCTCTCTCTCTTTTAAAGAAAAAGGCCAACTTCACATCCAACTTTAACCACGACATGGAGTTCATCTCGGAATGTCAACAGCAGCGTTTTCTCTGTCGTAGTAATATCTCTCTTCTCCGCATGTCACTGTAGATCTCTGTCTTCCAGGTATCTGTACTCAAAAGTAAATCCTTCCTTTTTTCTCTGGCCCCACTTTTCATAGTCAAAGTAAATGTACGTGCCCTACAGAAAAAAACAAAACATTCCAGTGGTTCAGGCTGTGCTTTCTTAATGTTTGACAGGATTTGAACTCAACTGGTAAGGTCCTTACCTGTTCAAACTCATCAGTGATGGTCTTGGGTTCCTCGTGCCTCTGAAACCACATCATGTACTTGGTGTGGAACCTCCATGATTGCTTCTTCAGTGCTTTAGCTGACAGGTACTGTGCCTTTGTCCCCTAAAACAACAAGATAACAATTAGTTTCTTTATCGTAATATCCAAGAGATCATCTAGGAGTTATTTCACGTACAGCACACACCTCAAGGTAGTAGAATATGAAAAAGAGAGTCTCTGTGGACAATCTCTGGTAGAACTCAATAGAGTCCGAATGGTGTGGGGGCACCTGGTGGTGGAATGGCGGTGTAGGGCAAGGATTTCTCATCAGGTATTGTCTATAAATGAAAGACACATTAATAAAAATGATATCGTATCCACATTTTCATGTACACAAATACTATCGAGTGGTATTTGTACCTGATTCGCTCTGAATCTGATGGATGGGGCATGTGTGTCCATGCCGACTCCTGCATGGCCTGTTGGTACAGCTGCTCTTTAGTGAGGGGGGTGGGGCCTAACGGACATGCCCCTAAAGATGGTGGAAGGTTGACTTCCGAAACAGCAGGCTGGGGGGCCGTTGTGGGACCAGGTGGGGCTGAGGATCCTGAGAACAGATCTATAAACAAGACTACTTTATGATTTGTACTCTTCCTTTATATTTTTATTAGGACCTTCTTCTGCAGAAAACAAAATATGATATTTTGAAGAATGTTGGTCCCCATTGACTTCCATTGACAAGGACAATGGGGACCAAGGTTTTTACCCACATTCTTAAAAAATTGTCCTTTGGTGTTCTGCACTAGAAATACGTTTTGCGAAAATTTTGATAACATTTTTCATTTTGGGGCGAACTAACACTTTATGTTTGGTTATATTAAACAAAGGAGGGTATGCAATACCCCGATCTGTGAGGTGTAACGAAGGGATTTCTCCATCCAGTGACAATCCTAGTGCTGCTCTCTCTGCCATTGCTTTTAGAGAGCTTGGTGGTTCAGGAGCCTGCATGAAAACGAAAAAATGAATCAGACACTGCAGCTTTAGCCACTTTATCAGATCCCAGCTCTATCAGATATGGTGTAATGTGAACAAAGGTGAATCTGAACGTAGTGTTACCAGAATGAAAACACACCTTGATGGCCTCTGTGTTGGGTGTGTAGGAGTGTGGGCCATTTAGCAAACTCCCACCACCAGGTGTGCTTTCAGTGAAAGCAGGTGATGGAGAGGAGGGTGGTAGAGTGATAGAACTCAATAAACTGGGACCATTATCCAGACTATAATACAGAGCAGGTTGGAGAGAGAAAGGAGAGAGATGTCAATAACTCAGAATGCTTTCGATTGTGCGGAAGTTGAAAGAATATAAAGCTTACGCTTGATTTGATGACGAGCTTGAGGAGGAGGAATGGCTGTTTTGTGATTGGCTACCACTACTCAGGGAGGAGTCTGGTGTGTTGTCTGCAACCACAGAACTGTAACCTGAAGAAAGGCAGAGATAAAGTCACAAAAAATGAAATACAGTAATAATTTGCAGAGTGTTTTTGTGAATTAACTCTTGAAACCTTTTATTTTCAAGATTCTTGACCCTGTGCATTGAAACCAAGATAAAGTTCATTTTTTGTGATTTTCTATTTTCCACATACATTACATTCTACAAATGTACAAAAAATATGAATATATAATCTTGATATGTTTAATACTGACTCAGTAAGGTTGTGCCAAAGATTAAAATGATAATAAAATAATCTGAAATCTGAAATCTAACTCTAGCTCATCTCAGATTGCTTTTCAATTGCTTTCCAAAAGAGCTTTCCATCTTTAACCAGGTTTTCACAAGCAGAGACACATTTGATCATGCTTATAATATTTATGAAAATATTGTACATTCTTATTTCAGTATCGTACCTTTGACTAATCTCTTAGGACAAACAGATGAAGGACAAACAGTCCTTCATCATTTACTCACTTCTCTGACACTTCAAACTTGTTCTTCTGCAGAACACAAAAGAAGATATTTTGAAGAATGTTGATAACAAAACCTGGTCCCCTTTGACTTGTACTGGTTTTGTGTCCAAACAGTAAAAGTAAAAGGGGGCCAAGGGGGCATTTTTTGGTTACAGACATCAAAATCAATGTTTTGCATGTCGAAATGATAGAAAGGTGAGTAAATGATTTAAATTTTTGGGTGAAATACACCTTAAATATCTAGACAAACTTACTGGTTGCTCCATTTTGTTTGAGGCCGCTTGGGGGTCTTGCAGGTGCTATGTTCGTCCCCACTCCTCCACTTCCCACCGCGCTACCCCCATTTCCACCCAGTCCACCCTCACTGATTACTCCAGGTGCTGTACCCACAGGGCTCATTGGTACCTGCGCAGACCCCTGAAGAGCTGTTTGCCCGGGTACAAGGTTCAAAATCCCTCCGCTTAGGGTCCCATGACCAGGACTGGACCCTAACAGGCTCAAAGCTCCCCCAGTACTTGTACCGTTACTTGTCGCACATGAGCTTGCTCCTCCTCCGCTTGTCACAGATATGCTGGTATTTCCGCTGCTGCTCCCCACCGGACCACTGGAGACACTACTTGTCGTTACACCTGCAGCCGCCTGAGCGTATGGTGCAGGGGTAGAGCCTGAGAGAAGCCCTGCCATGGTGTTAAGCGAACCAGAAATCTGACTGAAACCTGACATCTGACTGCTGCTGGTCACCGTCACACCACCTTTCCCGAGACCTAACCCCAATCCGTGACTGGAGCCCCCCGAACCTGCCGAAGACTGTGAGCTGGAAGTTATGGGGCCAGGTGTGCTGGAACTGGGCAGGGAGGAAGATGTGGAGGTGGGTAGTGTGGGGTGACTGGGCGGGCTGGGTGTGTTGTTGGTGGGTACGGATGTCGAGGAGAGTTTGACCTGTGCTTGCTGTTGAGGAGGATGCTGCTGTACTGCACTGCTAAAGCTTCCCAACAGGCTGCTGCCCCCGGAGACCGCTGTGCAGCCCCCAACAACAGTAGCCATGGAGACCAGAGAAGAGGAGGAGGAGGAGGAGCCTGAAGAGGCAGATGAGGAGAACGACGAGAGAGATGGGTTGCCGTTCTTTACGGGAGACTGGGAAAAAAAGAAAGCTATTAGGGATTTGTTAAAGAGGAAACAAGATATTTTATATAACCTTATTATATTTTATTATATTTTATGTAAAGGTATTCACCCAAGAATAAAAATTCTGTCTTAATTTAATTACCCATGGACACAAAAAAATATATTTTCATTTTTGGTGGAACTCTACCTTTAATAATAATGCCATGGTCTTACCTGACTTATTTCACTGTCTGTCGATCGACCTCTTTTATCATCCAAAATCTCCTGTGCAAAACACAATCATGCACAATATATGATATGACAGAAGGGTCAATAAAGAAATGAAAGAACAAATTAATGACATTAATGACTTAACAATGAATGTATGACATACAGTAGAAAGCAAACACTTTCAAACAAGGATGAAACAGAACATGAGTATATTACCATGGCGCCTGTAGCTGGAGATGGCGGGATTGGAGATGAGGAAGTGGTGGAGGTCGGCGTGCTGCTGGACTGAAGGAACATCTCATCTTCATTATGGCCCTGAGGAGATGTTGCCATCAATGTTGCCGCTACAGAGAAAGATAGTGATTGAGTTCACTTTGACAGGAAGATGCTTAGTAAGTCTACTTATATACTCATTATTCCAGTATTCCGGTTTTCCAGTTTTCTTGAAGGAAACCAGGTGAAGATAAAGTAAAGGTGCATAAATTAAAATCTATAAGTTTGTAAGAGCGAAACACACTTTGCCACGAAATCGTTTCTGGCTTAAGCATTACACAACTGTGTCTGCTTGCTTACTTCCTCAATTGCTATTTTAGAGTGTTGTCACATAGTGAGGAACCATAGCTAGCAGACACAAGTGAAATTCTATGACAATCCACAAACTACATAAATCATGTCATATACTCTTACACTTACATCAAAACAACACTCATCACACAATCCTCCTACATGCTTTTTACTCAAACTTACGTATATCCTCTAAGTCTAAGTCATCGTAAAGGAACTCATTCTCCTCAAAGTCCGGGTCTTGTGAAGAATCAATGTAGTACTCCACATCATCTTTAATCTTATGAATAGCGTCCACCTGAATCGAATCATTGTCCAACATTCTCAAGATTGTTTCCAGCATTCTAATGTGATACCGGTGCCTTTCAATTAACCTCTTTAGTTCCTCGATCCGATCCTGCTTCTGATGAGCAAGACAATAAACAGTGTTATACAGCAAAAACTTACTTTTATTATTTAAATTGTGACATTTAATCAAGCCTTTTGAGTTAGAAGTGACAGATTGGTATTATTTTGCTGAGCTTGAGTTTTAATAAGACTGTTTTAATAAGAAGCATCTTTGTTGACTTTACAGAGTGAGTTTGTGACAGTCCAAATCTGTGAGCTCACGCTGAGATAAAAGGTTCCAACAGATGTGCAAAACAGTGACGGTTAATAATGAGACAGGACTGTCAAAATACCCCACACATTAGATATTAATATATATTAACTGATCATTCAGGCAGTTGCAAAATTAAAAAGATTTTGACGAAATGTTTCATCATGCGGCTTTATCTTAACATATCCACAAAAAACAGTGGCAATATACTGTAAATGATATAATTAAATAGGAAGATTAAAAGAGACTCTAGCCTATAGTTAGTGACCGAGCACTGAGAAGTAATGGAAAGATTAAAATTCTGACCTCCTTGTCGCCTTTCTTCTTTCGAGTTTGAACAGACCGCGATTCGACTTCACTTTCAAACTGGTCCACCTGCATATTTAATGTGTCTATTGTATTCTGCAAGAGAACAAAATCATCTCATTACTGCACAACTTACATGGTGTTAAGTCTTTCAAACCCCTCTTTTAGCTGTGAGCCCTTTGGTACCGTGAGCCACTGTTCCGTTTCCTCCTTTTCCTTCTGTGCTGGGTCCACTTTTTGGGCCAAGCCAAGCCCCTCTTTAGAATAGGCCTTTGTCTTGGTTTCTCTTTCAACCACCTTGAAACGTTCCATTTGCTGAGACAGACAGGCAGATTTAGGCTGATGGACTAAACTTGGGCATTGCATGTAGTTAAAATAATGTTAAGACAAACAAACATGTAAACATTGATACATTATTATTACACAATACATCCATATTTTTTAAAACAGATGGTAGTTGGGTGCTTGGGAATCTGGCAACACACTCTAACCGTTTCAATAAGCTTGCGGTTTTCCACTAGCTGTCGTTTGTCTTTGATCTCATTGGATGCCACCCACGTTTTAATCTGGTCTCGTAGCCGCTGAAAATAAAAAATAATTGGTGGTAAGAATTAGATGCGGCAGAGGATACATATTATTCTCACAAATTTACAGACACATAAGTCAAACATGAGTGTCCTACATTAAACACTCTCCCTTATACAGTCATAATACAAAATCTCAATAAGCTCCCCATTAAAATAAATTAATGACTACACGCTTAAAGCCTAAAATTACAACATGACATAAGAATGTGTCGACTTGTTAAGGCATCAGGACTGTGTGATAGATCTCACCTGGAGCTTTTTAATCTCTTTCTTGAGATCTGCCTCGTACTTTTCTTTCTGATTGGCGTTCGCTGCATTGTGAAGCTGCAGATAAAACGTTAGACGATTATCAAAATATAAGATGTACGCGAGTATTACTATAGATGTAAACATCACACCTTTTTCCAAATATCTTCAAACTGTTCCACACCTTCAGCGACTTTTTTCAAACATCGATCTATTTCACCTGGTTGTGCAAAAAGGTGCATGAATTAAAAGCCTACATGATAATCAAATGGACAGACTGTCTCCAGTACTCGTGCCGGTCTACAGTTCAATGCCCTGCATATAACTGTTAGTGACAGCGAACCATGCCCATCATGATCCAACCTTACCTTGAAGTTTTCTCTTATCAGCCATGGCTTCGCTATGATACTGTCTTCATACCTTCTGTCCCTGCATACATAAAGAGGATCAGAGGTTGTTAACTTGCATGCTTGTGTAACACATGAATGGCTTTGACTGACAGGTAGATCCCATTATTTATAACCACCCAAAAGCATGCTTTATTGACTTTATAAACGTTTGTTTCCTTATATGTGATAATAAACACCACTGACCCTGATCAACTACCCTTATAGTTAAAACCCCCATTATAAATATGAAGGATTTTGATGACAGCATGCTGTGATGATCCCAGCAGCACAGATCACACAACCTCACTGTGTTTACGCAGCCTGTGATCACTGAGCACTAGCCACCGAGCTGCTAACGTGCTAAATCAGCATGAAATAATCCTAATCTATTGGCTGCCATGACAAGATATCATCCCGGCCGAGAATATTAATCACACACTGTATATTCCTGCAGGTCACGTGGATTAACATGCAGCTGTTTTGATGTCGAGCAGCGCTGACGGCTAATGCTCTGCTAGCAACACACATAGTTTTCCAACACAAGGTGTGGGGGTTCGAACCCTTATATTGAATGCACATCTGTCATGTACCTTTTTCAAACGTTTTTAAGATTCGTCGGTGTCTCTGTGTGACAGCCACGATCAAAATACGCGACAAATCCTTATTTCAAATTTGGTTATGTTTTCAGGCTCGTCAATCCCCCTTCTGTCCAGTACATTAAAGATGGACGGCTGACTCCGCCCACTTCTCGCTCGCAACAGCCCCGCCTCTTGTTTTTTTCCGTGCTTGCGATTGGTCGAAACAGCCCGTCAGTCAATTCTCAAGCCACGAGCGCTTCCGCTGGATCCGGTCCCTCATTGGCTGAAATGTCAGGTGAACGGTAATATTTACGGTAAACTATTTTTTTTTCACAAAACGTTTCCGTTTCGCTGTTTATTTATGTCGTGAGTAAATTATGCGCAACCTGATATGATTTACAAATATCGGTTGTATCGTAATGTTTTCCAATGACGCGGGTTGGCTGGATGACGGTCGTCTCGCGTGATTGGACGCGGGTCGTGTCAATCATTTGTTTGCCTCCGCCCCTTGCGTCAACACACTTCCTGAAAACGCTCGTGCCTACAGCAGCTCAGGAAAGCTGGTGAATGTGGACATGTACGGGGACAAAACATTAGGCAAGTATGTCCATATTTGTGTCTATTTGGTCATTTTTGGTAACAGAAGATGTCAAAAATTGCCTAGAGTTTTCTGAACCGTCATAATTTGTCAAGTATTTGAATAGAAACTGCTCTGTTTTGCAGGTTTTGTATCTAAGCTCCCACCGCCTCTGCCATCTTTAACGACTTTATTAATATAATTCCTTAACACTTTATATTATTCAAGAATAAATATTGTTTTTTGTTTTCCTTCCTTTTAACCCAACCCGTCAAGAATGAAGGAATCCATTCACACTAGTTGTGTGGCCTGTCATTGGCTAGCTGTGTATCTATGAGTTGCTAAGAAACAGCATTTGTATTTATTTATTATTTTTGTTTTAGTTTGTCTGGTTTACTATCATTTACTAAGCAAACCCTGCTATTAGTTTTGAGACACAGTTCATTTAAGGTTACTCTACAGGTGTTAAAGCTAATGTGGATGACTGATTCCTGAAAACTCAATTATTCAGGAGAAGATGGCATGCAAACATTATTTTATTTATTAAATAAACTTGTGTCTGTGACATCAGACTGCCCAGCTGTCATTCACGCTTTCTAGAGTCTCTATTCCCTTTTCAGTGCAGAATTAAATGGCATTAAATCCTTTGCAGAAGTGCAACCTGTTCCACGTTGTGCAAATAGTTCCGAGTTGATCAAATTCTTATCAATCCATCAAAAGATCTGTGCAGCTGTGTGCAAGGGTCATGACTATTTTTTGATCATTTGTAAGTCGAAACCTGTTGAACGGCTTTAAGATGTAAAATCTTGAAACTATCATATCAGGGATGCAGTAAAAACTGGATGATTAAAGGTACAAAGTGTGCACTAATGCGAGAGAACCCTAGACAGGCTATTCTTTGTGGCCGTATAAGGTATCGCTTAATCCAGGTTGGTGAATGCCAACTTTGCAATGGAATGCCCTCTTGGGCTTTTGTGGGTTTTGTTAAAGAACTGCTTTCTTGACCGTGTCCCGCCCCGGCTTTTAAGGGGGAGACTTGTTCGTTGCATTTTTTGTCATAATTTTAAAGAATTATGGAAATCTGCCAGGCATTGATTTAGTGCGAGTCCGTCCACATGGCTCCGGAAGAAATTTAACTAGCATGATAAGAGTTTGCACAACTTGGGACCGGTAGATCAAATTCCAAAACGGAGCCTGCAGATATGAAAGTGTCTACAGACAGATGCTGATGTGCTGTCGCCCGTCTCGTCTGAGATGTTTATGGACTGTTTATATTAAGCATCTCAGCGGGCTGCAGTTTCCTGTCTGCTATAACCTCGCACTCTAGTTGTTTTGAATTTTAAATTGGGAATTGAGTTCACACAACTAATTTTCATGATAAACCGCAGCAGACACTAGACTATTGACTTGAGTAAAAAGGGATTGTATCTCACGTTTTTTTCAACCACTGTGTTGGTGTTCCCTTTCAGGAATTTTGCACAGATTGATGTCTGCCAGGTGTTTTTCCCCCAGTCCAGTTTTTTGTGCTCTTTGACTTAAAATGAAGCAGTCCTGCGTCATGTTCTGCAATGTTTTCAAACCACAAGCACTTGATTCATTTTTTGAACAATGAACTTTGTATTTGGTCTGCAAATCCGCGTGTTCACATTTCCCCAACCAATGGTTGCCACATTCCCTTGGTTAAGAAAAGAAGTACTGCTCATGTTTGCTGATGTCAGACCCAATTTGAGTGTGAAGTTAGTTATCAAAGATCACTGTAATGTTACAGTTAAACTGGATTTACAATGTAACAGGTGACCTTTACATAACACGCCATATGACCTTTAGGTAGACTAATATTGTTTGTATTCTAAGTATTGTAGGATGTAGGATATTGTATATATAGTTTAAACGGGGACATTTTTGACTTTCTCTCCCACTCCCTTGGCACTTAAACTTTTCTTTTCTCTATTCAGAAGGGCAACAGCATGAATGCAAGAGTGCTTAAAGCAGGACAACCATGGCATGACACCTTGTTCCAGTACTCTTCTGTGGTTTCATTTATCTGCCATTTTTGAAAGAATACCCTGCACGGATGGATGAGTAGGATTCAGGGTTCATGGATATCAAATGTTGGATTTTCTGGCATTTATTTATTGGATGAGCTAGAACACACTAAGATCTCGGACACTATTTTTGACCAAGAGCAAAATTGACATCCCTGTTCGTCTTTATCTGTTCCTCCGTCCTGTTGTTTTTGAAGATAATCTGTTTTATAGTTCTTTCTGGAACACTTGTCATGCACTACACATGGATGTACAAGTACTTATACGCTTAAACCTTGTTTGTCTTACATGCTTTTTGTAGGGTTAGAATCTTAGTTTGTTTATTTTTATTTTTTACGTTCCCTCACTTGCAAAGGTAAAATTGTTTTGTTTTCTTTTATTTAAAAAATTTACTAGAAAAGGAAATTGTTGATGTAACTTAAGGAATTGCTTTTAATGACTATTTATCTAGACATACACAGAATTTAGCTGTTTTATGTTGATGAGAGATATTCGCTTGTCTCGTATTGTAATATTTTCAAATCAAAGAGAGCTGAGATAAGTAAATAATCGAAATGTAATTGTTAATTTTTCTAAGCAGAGTTTGTGCAGCACTAAGCTGAACGTCTGTTTTTGTGCATTGTTTGGTTCAGTAATAAGAGGATTTGCCATTGGTAAATGTAAAATGCACTTGTTTGGGAAAGATTTGAACATTTTCAGGGATGAAAAAGCCTGCTGAAGTTTTTTCTTTTGAATAGAAACTGGACGAAGCACTATCACTGAACATTCTTTTTACAAAGAGCCCATGACGCAGGGCTAAAAAGGTTGGCGCATAAATAAAAACAACAAACAACGCCTACAACATCCAGAGCATCCCTCCAGAAAGATCATCTCACTACAAACAAAAAAGACCAAAACTGAACTCTGCATGAGGCACTTGCATTTTCTATTTAACACATACTCTCCATTCCACAGTCGCACTTCATCTGAGCTCAGAAGCTGATCATGCGCTCACCAGGCTCAGAGAGCCTGTCCGTATCCGAGGAGGCACTGCTGCATGGCCAGTTTGGTGGATGGAGCACCGGAGGGAATAGTGGCAGTGGCAGTAGCAGTAACAGCTGCCCTAATAGCCCAGGAGGTATGTCTGTACCGCCCAGCCCTGTGTCCACAAGCTACGCCCTGACCCTCACGCCCACTCACATCCACGTCCAGCGGTTGTCTCCACGCACTGGGAAGCAATCCAGACTACTGTTGCCCCTTGCAGAGCTTACTGGATGCAGCTGTCCACGCTTACCAGCACCACCTTTGCTGGTGCTTTACTGGTACCCTCCGGGTCGACGCAGGAAGGGGGTTTCCAGACACAGACAGGTGCGGGCATATTTGGCGGAGAGCAGAGCTGAGGCGGAAAAATGGAACGCTGCTATACAGTGCCTGCTGAGAGGGATGGATGTCAGCTCAACTACAGGTGGGTGTGTCGGATTTCTCGCTTGTAGTTAATGATTTAGATGGTGCTTAAGTGTTTTTTCCATAATGAATGCTGTGTTGTTGTCTTTGTGATGCTTGATATCTCTTACGATCACTGTGGTGATGAAATACAGATGGTGTTTTGTTTTCACGTACGTAGGAGAATTTCTTTAATTTGTTTAAATGTACATTTTAATTCGGCACAAACTGATCCTAGATCAACAATACTTTCGGATTATATTTTTGAAACTAGGCCATTGTCTTAGGGATAGGTCATGATGGTCAGCTAGTCGCCCAACAAGTGGATTAGTTTTATCAATCCCAGCTATTTTATCAAGCCCTTTGAAAATTCTATACAACGTGGCAACATAAACTTTTTTTGCATTGAGGACACTGCTCTCAATTTTCTTGCAATGCATTCATGTCCAGTCCAAATCAGGTTAACAAGAAACTGGAAAAACCGGAAAGTATTAGTAGTTCAGGAAATCTTCCATGTTAGTTTAAAAACACGCATTGTATGTGTATCTTCTATCTGTGGGGTTAAAGAACATTGCTTTGTGTAGGTTGTGTGCTTTAACAAAGCCTCTCAGATGGCTTTTGTTTTATGTCTTTAATACTGTAGAGGGGAATACGTGTGGGTAGTCCTAATGATATAAGACATCTATCTCTTGGCTTTCCATTCATGTCATTAGTACATGTCTTATAAATGGGATGCCACTATAATTTATTTGATAGGAAGCTAAGTTTATGCAAGTATAAATCATGTTAGTGTGCATATATATGTGGAAGAGTTTCATTTGGCTCTCCTTTTCCTCTCTCTATTTCTGGTTTGTGCACATAATTTGTACCACATGCTGTCATTTGCAGTCAGTGAATGGGTGGGTCTGCGGTAGGGAAACGCAGCTTGTTTTAGGTGGCGCAGATCATTCAGTAGCAATACCCAAGGGTTTATTGGCTTTAACAGTGTCCATTTGAGTCGTTCCTGTACATGGTGTTGTAGTTATTGAAAAGTATTTTTCAGTACTAGTCAGTGTAGATTTTATTGGATCATTAAACAACACCCTGGGTTTGACAGTTTATTGTGGAGGTGGTTTCTTAGGCTTTCTTTATAATTTGTCAAACAAAGTTGCGAAAAATCTTAACACTCACCAATTAAAATATTTTTGTTGTACTTATTTTCTTGAATAAAAGGCTGTTTAATTATGGTAATATTAATTAAGTTTAAACAATTAGGGCTGCAAAATTATGACACAATTCAAAATTGTCGATTGTTCACCTTGATTTTTTAATTGAGATCATTATTGAAGCTTAATAGATTTAATAATGAAGAAAAAAAATTTACCATTAAGAATTAAAAAAAGTACTTTTTTGTTTAATACAACAGAAAAGAAAACCCATGTTATTTTACGTGGCAAAAATGTTTTGTATAGAATTGTTCTGGTGCGCCACAGCTCCTTCAATAGTACAGTTTCAAAAATGAAGAAGGACTTGAATTAAACTAAATAACCTTGACACATTACTTTCAGCAGTTAACTATTAAGGGTAAGAGAATGGTGTTTTTCATGTAAGTTAACATTGTGTAGTTGTCAAACAAGTTTTTGCCTAGTTAGTTTCAAAGTCAAAGTGTCCAAATTAGATGGCAGAATTGGGCTTTTTTTAGCAGCTTGGTAACGCAGATTCTGTAGGTCTTATATCTATACAAATTAAAAACGTGGTGGTACGGTAGGCTGTCCCCTGACATGTTGCAAAGTGGTGGCTCTTGTGCCACTCTCCCTCATTTGTCAGTTAGCTGTATGTTGATGTGCTAAATAAGATTGTAAAGGCAATGATGACTTTGAGTCTGCTTGTTTCCAACAAAAAAATTCTGTCAGTGCATTTAAATCAAAGATCAAATTGTAAGCATCAAGGTGTATTTTATATAGGACTGGATTTGGATAATCTTTATTCTCATTTTCCTCCGTTTTCCACAGAATTCAGCAAAAGCATGTTGCCTCGTCCCCGTCGACTTTTGCTGCTGGTCAATCCGTTCAGTGGGCGGGGTCAAGCAATGCAGTGGTGTCAAACGCACATTCTTCCAATGATAAGAGAAGCCAATATCAGCTACAACCTCATACAGACAGGTATGAACAATACACATCACATGCACGTTGCGTCAGCTATAAACCTGGACAAGGGTGAGTCAGACCCACATAATGTAGAATTCTAAATAAGGTCTGAAAGAGACACTGACTTAAATTTGTATTTGACATTTTGTTTAGGGTCCAATTTGTTTTGTTTTCATACAGAGCGTCAGAACCATGCACGAGAACTGATCAGAGAGATCTCGCTTACAGAATGGGATGGAATCATCATTGTATCTGGAGACGGCCTTTTGCATGAGGTGAATATCATAACAATAGTGTTCCAGTAGTTGGTAGAGCATTGTGTTAGCAGTGCAAAGGTCAATGCTAGGGAACAGACAAACTGATAAAGTGTACAGACAAACTGATAAAGTGTAGATTAAATATGAAAGGCTGTGTGGTTTCATAAAATGTATTATCACTGTTAAGTATATTTAAAGCAATACAACATGACAACCTCGATGATACTGTGTAAAGACAGTCAAAATAAAAAGATTATTTACATATTATTTGCAAATTCGCTAAATCCGTGCAGGTGATAAATGGCCTCATGGAAAGACCAGACTGGGAAAAAGCAATAAAAACTCCGGTGGGAATTCTGCCCTGTGGATCTGGGAACGCCCTTGCTGGTTCCATCAACCACTATGCAGGGTATGAGCGACGAAAATCCTTTTTGTATACATGCTTTCTATTGAATGTAAATGGGTTCCATCTGTAATTCATCAAAATAATCTCCCCCGCACTTTCTCTTCAGATACGACATGTGCCTTCGGGAGCCCCTGTTACTCAACTGCAGTTTCCTGCTATGCCGGGGTGGGGTTAAGCCGCTGGACCTGGTGTCTGTTACAACAAGCCCGTGTTCCTCATCCACGACCAATCAGAACGGGCACCCACCTGCACCCAGAAGACTCTTCTCTTTCCTTTCTGTGGCATGGGGGTTTGTGTCTGATGTGGATATAGAGAGTGAGCGTTACAGGGGTCTGGGCTCTGCAAGGTTTACACTGGGAACTCTGGTGAGGTTAGCTTCACTGCGCTCTTACAAAGGCCTTCTTTCGTACCTGCCACCTGCTATACTGAACACAGTCCCGGATGTCACGCCCCAGCCCCCACGCAGACCACTTTCTCGGAGCATCACTGAGGGTTTGGAGGGATTTTGTCGCACGCCTATCCATCGGACCTGCTCCGATATGGGCCTGAGTGAGCAGAGGAGCCTTCGTAAGGGAGATGGGGAGAGAGAGAGGGAACGAGAGAGGGAGAGGCAGGAGAGAGAGAGGGAAAGGGAGAGAAGGAGAGAGAGGGCAAGAGGTGTGGGAGTAGTAAGAGCCTCAAGTTTAGCTGAGGACAGAGAGAGGGAGATAGAAGCAGAAGAGAAGATGGAGATGTCGGGGACCAGTTCCGAATCGAATGAAAGGGATGACTGTAACAACATAACCTGGAGTGATGGAAACAGGCAAGAGAATACTAGGAAAACAGAGGATGTGGATGGAGGACGGATGAATGCAAGAGATCTGAGCGACAGCAATGGTCTTGATGATGAAAAAGAGCAGACCCCGCCAACGGACCTGCAACACACACTACGCAAAAACTCAGCCCCCTCCGGCCAGATTATCAACGCCTTCTTTAGCCAGCCTATCAGCGCAGACTCTGACCAAGACTTAGAGGTTGCAGCCTATGGGAAAGAGGACGAAGATATGAACGGAACCTACTTTCAGAGAGAAGCCTATCCACTGGACAAATCGCGAGAGCGAGCCCTTACCATTTCCTCATCTCCATACCGTCAGTCTCCTTTTAAATCCTTCAAACCCAAAACTTTGGACCAGAACCAGAACACCTCACGACCACGCCCCCTCTCCCTTCTCCACCAATCACATTCAAACTCCCTCCCTCCGAAATTCCCATCGCTGTCCCTGTCCCCGACCCCTCCTTCATCCCCATCTTGTGCTTCTCCGCATTCTTCGTACCTTGCCCCGCATCCCAACACTCCCAGCTCCTCTTCCCCATCTCCGTCCTTTCATTCACCGACCCCCTCTTTCAACTTTGACCTCGCTGAACCTGCCGGACCCTTGAAGAACTGCCCCCACATAACATCTTCCATCAACCTACCAGAGGATGACCTTCTACCTCCTCTGGATCAGCCTTTGCCCACAAGAGACTGGGTCACCATCGAGGGGGATTTTGTACTGGTGCTTGCCATCTATCAGTCTCACCTGGGAGCAGATTTGTTTGCTGCCCCTCAGGCTCGGTTTGACGATGGTTTGATCCATCTGACGTTCGTACGGGCTGGAATCTCCCGTGCGACGCTACTTAGACTGTTTCTTGCAATGGAGAGAGGAGCCCATTTGTCTCTTAGTTCTCCTTATGTTAGTCACGTTTCAGCTCGGGCGTTTCGTCTTCAACCACTCTCGTCAAGAGGAACACTTACTGTGGATGGAGAGCTGGTGCCCTATGGGCCTCTGCAGGCACAGGTAAGAATTATTAGAGTAATAGTTATCCCTTAAATACATTTGGTCACCCTTATGTCATTTCAGACCTGTGTGACTTCCACAGAACAAAAAAGGAAGATATTTTGAAAAATGTTGGTAACTGTTTTTTAGTTACCAACTTTCTTCAAAATATCTTTTTTTGTGTTTTGCAGAAGAATCAAAGTCATAGGTTTGGAATGAAAGGTTTTATTTGCAAATAGTTTTTAGAAAGTTTATCTTCTCCCATAGATTCAATATTTTCTGCTCTCCTTTCTTCTCCCAGGTTCATCCCTCCATGGCCCGCTTGATCGTCGGAGACTCAGGAGTAAAGATTACAAGATTCTGACCTGTTTGGATTTGAGCGGGGAGGGATTTGGATCAGGCTACAGATTATTAAACAGCATATTGGGGAAAGAGAAACACAAAGCCAACAGTTGCTTTGCAATCACTGCTTTACTGGGATTAACTAAAGTGTTGCTTATTCAATCTGCATATGCAAAGAGACGAAGGGATAAAATGTGCGTTCTGATGCATGACTGTAAAATTACATGCCGTAGTCGGAGAGAGAAAGCAGCAATGCAAACGGCAAAAGTGAATGTGTTTGACTTGTGTATACATTTTAGTATGCATTTGTGCATAGATCCTCAGCAGTGCTGCTGCCTTATTTCAGATAGGAGGAAGTTCACAGGCTAAACACTAAATAAAATAGTTTGCCATGTCCATATCATAATACCGCTTCAGATGTTGTGTTGTAGGTACCCTTGGAATCCTCCTTAGTTTACCTACTCTGTCCTAGTACTATATTACTCTTAAAAACTCATTTAGATACAGTTGATGTGCACTACAAAAAGGCTCCGTCCAGCTCTTCCATTGTTCTTTGGGATTGATCAGAAACATAGTGCCGCCTTGCGTCCTAGCTTACATTTTTGCAAGTATTTTTAGAAAACAATCAATGTGTTGACTGAGTGGAACTCTTTGCATTGCTAGTAAAAGAAAAGCATGTGATGGACATGATATTGTTAGGTAACTAGCTTTATATGCATAACAGTGAATAAGGAAATCTTAGAGAATTTGTCTGAATCTGAATTTAATTTACTTTTCAAATCATGCCTGGGCCCAACTAGCAAATCTTACATTCATTTTTACAGTAAGTCTTAATTTTTAGAAAAAGCAGGGGGTCCTCATCGCCAACCCTTTAGTTATATCAAAATCATCATATTTTCCATAACTTGAGGAATGTTTGCGTGAACAAGTCTATGAACTCGCATGCAAATGATAAAAACACTGAACTAGAATCTTGCAATAAACATGTAAAGCACCTTCGCAGCCCAGTCCTCTTAAAATGAATTTCTGTTTGTAGTACTGTGATCAGAGCCTCATTTGAGATTGATAGTGGGATTATTTTGGTTTTGAAAAAATGAACCTTTGCAAAGTCCAGCTGTTGATCTGATTATGATTGTAAAAGAGCTTTAGCTTGGTGGCCTTTCCAGTATGTTGTATTTTACCAAAATATTTACTGTAGAAATGTCTAAGATTGGTTTTATTTTGTCCAAACAGTTGCAGACACTTTCGCATTAACTTATAGATTTTAAATGAATAACATTTAACTTAATCGGCTGGAATTTCCGAACAGCTTTTCTGTCCCGTGCGATCACTTCTGCTTCTGTTGATCGGTGTTTTGCTTAGCAGTTGATGTGTAATCCTGTTTGTTTAGTCTGTGCACTAGAAAGGGAATTTGAGCTGCAATCAGATGGCCAGTTATTTGTTTTTGGTTTTCATTTTCCCCTCGTGTTTCCTTCCTTCTTTTGTTTTACCATATTTTAGAATGATCTAATAAATTTGGTATTGAGCTGCTGTCCACCTTGAAAATGCCAGTTAAAGATCTCACTCTATGACGCTTGTAATATGATTGTAATTATTATTAAAAATATATTAAACCTATATATGTTATTTACAGTTTCTAGGTCTGTATGGGTTAAAAAATGTTTTGGATCAAATTTAACAATGAAATCTCTGGTCTTCTAGTCTTTTAATCTTAAACTTTTTAGTACGGAAAAACAATTGAGGAATTGCTGCCAGTGAGTCTCATGAGCGAGGATAAATGTTTGCATCCGGTTTAATTGAATAAATGTCAGCTCAGGAATGTTTTTCCTGTTCAATTACCACATTCCCAAGGACCAGGAAAAAAAGGGGTGGAATTTGGAAAACAAGTCAAAATTACTACAACGATTAAACCAGGGCATCATGGAAAACAATACATGTTCCTTCTGGGTAGGATGAGTAATACAGAATGTTTCACTTCTTCTGGTTATCAGGTTTGCATGAATTGGTAAACAAGGCCCTCAGACCCTCTTCCATTCTTTCTTTTAGCGCTTCATCTTCCCCATTCCTCTAATCTTCACTTGCCATGACTGCCATCATGCTGCTATCCGTGTCTTGAGCTGTTTGTTTTCCTCTTGTTTTCTCACTTGTATCTCGGTATTGACTCAATTACAGACAACACACTGTTATTGCCCTTTTGCTCCTTTAGATTACAGTTGGCTTTCCCTTCGACCTTCCTCCACCTGCCTTCCTTCTCTTCCTCTAGAAGCAAGACATTGTTTTTGTCCTCTTTTGTCCTTAGCAGTTGCTCAGTAGCAGCCTACCTTGTTCTTCTTCTTGAAAAAGTCCTTCTGTTGTTACACAGTTGGTTATTCTTGAAGTTGAAGGTAATCAAAAGTCATTTTGTTTTGCCGTTTTACTTTTATGCCATTATTCTTTGTGTCAAGACTAGTACAGATTTCAAGACAGATATAGGTTTTGAAAACAAAATATATTTTATTACAAAACAAAAACATTCAAATAAAGTGTATTTGAAAAGTATGACTGAATAAAAAGGATCTCAGGGTCATACACAAAAATGCAGGTGGTAAAACAGATACAAAAATAGTTTTGCAGTATTTTGTAGTCACAACATAATTCCTACATTTCCTCTCAGGTGGAATTAATCTATCATGATAAAGATATCTGGTATGAAATGGATAAAGATAATAACTTCTGTGGCTTTAAGGGTGACTGCAGCATATAGAGTAAAATCTTACAAATTTATTAAATCCACAAAAATCAGGTGAATAATGACAACAGTATTATTCATTTTTGGGTGAGCTATTCATTATATATTTTTTTTTTTAAGAGGAAGGGGGTCAGCTCCAAACTGGTCCCACAAAGTATGGGGCATTGAATTGAGAGTGTTTAAAACCCCAGATTTTGATTATTTGGATGGGTGAGAGTGTATTTTTGGTTCTTTTTTGGGTCTAGTTTTATAAATGTCACATTCGCCAATCAGAAGAGAGAGATGGAATGTTGGGCACTTGACGAACATTTCATTACAATCCATTCAGACATCAAGAAATAATTTACATTCAAAATCATTTTAACTGACCTGATGAACACAGAGTAAGCGACTAAAAATCCTTGCAATGAAACCCCCCATTTACTACCATTGTAGAAATATGTATTTTATCATTTGTTTTTCTGTAGAACACAAAATAAATGTTTTGAGGACAACACTGGGGTACAACCATTTTTAATTTTCCTACTATCATTTACCGCTTCTGCATTTGAGTTCTTCCAAATGTAGTCTTTTTTGTTCTGATACTCTGAGAAAAAAAATTGCTAGAATGCTTATAAAAGTTTTAAGACCCCTGTGACTACCATAGTAGAAAGAGTTCCATTATTGTTTTGTTCTATTAAAATATCTTAATTAGCTATTTTGAAGAATGTAGGACAGCAACGATAAAAGTGCAGGGCCCAAGAACTGTTTGGTAACAAGCCGTCAAAATCTTTTTTCTGTTTATCAGAACCAAGAACTGTAAAGGTTTCAAAAATGTCATTTAAGTTCATGAGCGGGTAAATGGAGGGGAGCGGATACTTTACTTATATGTGCATTAAGGGTTAAACCAGTAACCTGAACCTTTAGTGGAGATGATAGTGGACTTTAGGAGAAACACCCCTGCCCTCACCATCATGAACAGAGCACTGTGGGTGCCGTAGAGTCATTTAGGTTCCTGGGCACAACCATCTCTCAGGATCTGAAGTGGGTCGCTCACATTGACTCTATAGTGAAAACAGAGCCTAGCGGAGACTGTACTTCCTCAACAGCTGAGGAAGTTCAACCTGTGACCTGTCATCGAATCCATCTCCTGCACTTCCATCACCGTCTGGTTCGGCTCAGCCTCCAAAACTGACCTCAGTACACTACAGCGAGTGTTCCTGACTGCTGAAGGAATCACTGACACTACTCTTCCCAAACTTTAAGAACTATACTCATCCATAGTGAGATAAAGGGCTCGTAAAATCAATCTGGACGTCTTATACACAGCACACTCTCTGTTTGAACTGCTACAGTCTGGTCGGCGCTACAGAGAACAGAGCACAAAAACATCCAGACACAGAAAAAGTTTCTTTCCTATGGCCATCTACCTCATGAACAGTTAAATGTTCACCTTGTGCAATAAATAATATTTCATCAGACTTTCATATGTAGCACCTTTGTAATTTGTAAATCTGTAGATTTCCTAAAGCAATACGGTTGTGTGCAATACTCTACTTAAGACATGCACGTATAGCCCCTTATAACTTTTAACTATAAGCAACTATAATTATAAAACATCAGTATATTCGCTATTTCATCCGTAGCTCTTCTGTTCCATTGTATTTTCATCATTGTGTGTTCAATATTCTACATATTTATTTTTATTGTCACTTGTTTCTTGTCTTGTCACTTACCTTGTGTACTGAAAGTTCTGTTACTAAGACAAGTTCCTTGTGTGTGCAAGCAAACCTGGCAATAAAAAATGATTCTGATTCAACTGTTTATATTATACAAAACACTTGTTTACAGCGTTAAACATCAGAATAATATCAGTTTATGAACAAGATTCCTATTTTAAAAGAGGTAAATAAACCTGCAAAAAAAAAAAAGAACACAGTTATTGAGATTTCTGTGAATAAGAATGTACAAATCTGAACCAATCATTTTCAACAATTGGACAAGGGATAGTTTTTTTATAAAACTTATTACTATATTTTAATATGCATTAATCCTTTTATGTGTAAAATGCAGCCTTGTGGATGTAACAATCCTCAAAATTAACTCTACTTGACTCTGAAAAATTATTAAGTAAAAAAAATAATTTTCTTAAACTTAAAGACTTTGCATGGTTATCTGAACCAACAAATGTTGACATCTGTCGCAAGATGGCGCCATTGAGCTTTTGACTTCCCTTTAGTTGTTAAAGCAGGGGTGAACTTTACCTATGAAGGCCCAAAGTCCAACTTGATTGAGGGCTGTGGGCCAATGGTAAATTTTGCATCATATACCAAATTGATTTTACAATAAAGTTACCATGGGTTCCCCTCATCCCCAAAGTTTGAAAATTCTCCTTGTTTGTGTGCCAGTGCCCTGATTTCTCCAAATATTTGCCCGTGTTAATTTGTTGACCTTAATTCACATTTGAGGTTGCAATGAACTGTCCAAATAGAAAAAAATCTAATGCATTTACAATTAATATACAACATTTAATTTAAACATTTCTTTCCAGCTTACAGTTAACTCAATGATAAATCGAACAAAAATGTTATGTTCAATTAGAAATGACCATTGAAGGCAACTAGCCTCCATCCCTTCCTCTCTCTGATTGAAAGTTTACGACAGGATTACTTTGGTCCCTGGGCGTCTCTGCATTAGAGGGAAAGTTCACCCAGTTTAAAAATTCTATCGTGAGTTTGACACTTACCAAATTTGTATACATTTATTCATTCGGACAAATGCGTGTAACCAAACAGAAGGCTATTGACTGCCATAGAAGGAAAGATCAAATTTATAACCAAAAGTGCAGTTTTCCACAAAAAAAGTGTTAATCCTAACCTAACTAAATTTGTTTTTCCGCTTTATGTCTGTGTTTTTTATCTGGAGCTTGATCAAATACCAACCATTTATTTTAATCTTTATAACTTCTTATAAGATATTAATTGCTTAACAAATTAATAACAATTGAAATGTCTACAATAGTATCCAATGTATAAATTATTACTCTAATGTGACTAAATTACTAGAGCATTAAAGATCCAGCATATTCTGAAAAATATATTTTTTGGCGTTGGATAAATGTTAATGTGAAAATTAATTAAAATATAAATTAATTAATTAATCAGAATCAGAAGGAGCTTTATTGCCAGGTATGCTTACACACACAAGGAGACAAGTAACAAGTAACATAATAAAAATAAATATGTAGTTGAACACACAGTGGTAATAAATGTTAATGGAAAAATATAAGAAGGCTTACAGGTGAAAGAAAGTATTTTTTTAACCTATTTGTTTCCCTCTACACATCACCAAGTGTATTAAGCAATGAGCCAGCACAAAGTATTCTTTTGTAAAGGCCATTGTAAGCATTCTTCTTATTTCACCTGTTTTACAGGAAGATAACTACTTAAAATTGTGCTGGTTGGGAAGGGGTTGGACTGTGGGAGGTGTTGTCTGTACGTTTTTTTACATTCCAATCCGGCTTGCTTGAGGGAAGCGGTGTATTTGTATTATAAACAAAGATGCATATGAGAACCTGTCAGTCGGTCAGGCGAACTTGGGCTGAGACAGCCTAAAGCAATGTTGTCTCGTATGGTAATGATGAGCTTCATACTACTGTTGTCCTGGTTGGGAGAGGTGACAGAAGCCACCCTAAAACACAGCCGTCCAGGAGCCACGGCTCCAGGAGACATCATGATCGGAGGGCTTTTTCCCATTCATGAGACAGTGAAGGACTACACAAACCTGAACGGCATTTCTCCACCACGGCTTCCTAACTGCAGCAGGTGAGGTTAAACATGTTACCTACGTATAGACTTGTAAAGACCGAAGGATTTTAGTTGTGTAACATTTGTGATTTTCTTTCCAGACTTTACACGCCAGGTCTAACTCAGGCCCTCGCCATGATCCATGCTGTTGAAACGGTGAACAGATCCCCAATGCTAACCAGTCTGAACATTACACTTGGATACCGCGTTTACGACACATGTTATGATGTCACCACCACACTTAGGGCCGTCCAAGATTTCACACAGTCTTCCATGGCCTGCAATTCATCGGCAAGCTCTAGCACACCCATAATGGCCGTAATCGGTACGTCCTCCTCTGAGATCTCCATTGCGGTTGCCAGAGTCCTCAACCTTCTGTTAATTCCCCAGGTACGCTTGTTTTGTTTTCTTAACTCTTTCATGGTGACGAAACTGTGAACAATTGAAACACTATCTGTTCCTGTTCACAGATCAGTTATGCATCAACAGCCACCATTCTGAGCGATAAAAGTCGTTTTCCCGCTTTCATGAGGACCGTCCCCAATGATCAGCACCAAACCAGGGCTATGGTCAAACTCTTGAAGGACAGGAACTGGAATTGGGTAGGCATTATTGTCACCGACGGTGATTACGGTCGTTCTGCCATGGAAAGCTTTGTTTCCCAGGCCACTGAGGAGGGAATTTGTGTGGCCTTCAAGGAAGTTCTTCCTGACTCGCTTACGGATGAAGAAAAGCTGAATTTGTCGATCAACAAAACGGTGAACACCATCGTGAATAACCCTAAAGTTAAAGTGGTGGTCTCGTTTGCGAAATCCTCTCAGATGCAAAGGATATTTATGAGTTTGACTGGTAAAGTTTCAGAGAAGAGGGTTTGGGTGGCCAGCGATAATTGGTCGAGGGCCAGAAATATTCTTAAAAACATAACCCTCAGAGATATCGGAGATGTACTCGGCTTTACCTTCAAGAGTGGCAATGTTTCAGTTTTCTACAAGTATCTCATGGATCTACAGCTCGACAGCAAAGATGAGATGAATTCATTTCTGAAGGAGTTTTTAAACAAGCCACATATAGGGAACATTTCAGTGTCGGTAAAAGAACTCTTCCAAAGTTCTATTTCAGACACAGTGTTCAGCATTCAGATGGCTGTCGATGCTGTTGCTAAGGCTGTGGCTGAACTTTGTATAAAACAACATTGCAAGAAACATACAGATATTCAACCCTGGCAGGTATACCACCAAACTCTTTTTTACAAATATGCACAGAGATGTGTGTAGTTTAAAAACCATATTATGTTTGTGTTTCAGGTCCTTGCAAAGCTGAGAAATGTCACTATTGAGAAGGAGGGTGTGATGTACAATTTCGATAAAAACGGAGACATCAATTTGGGATATGAGGTCTCTATATGGCGAGAAAAGGAAAATGAAGAATATGAAGCAGAAGGAATTGCCAAATATGATCTATTCAACGCCAGTTTCACTTATATCAATCTGAATCTTTATGATTTTAAGGTGATGTAAACGACTACACTATATTCTACTTCTGATAATGTTGCTAAAAAACGTATGTACTATTTATGTATTGATTTTTTAAATAATTATTTTCCTTATTTTCTTCTCAGAATGTTACATCGAAATGCTCAGACAGCTGTGTGCCAGGAGAGTTTAAGAAGACAGCAGATGGCCAACACACTTGCTGTTATGAATGCATCAAATGCTCAGAAAACCAATACTCCAGTAGCACTGGTCAGTTCCATGTTAAATCTTTTGAATATCTTAAAGGCATTTTTTTATGCCTGCTTAAGATGCATGCCGCATAATACCAAAAGAAACAATGAAAAAGTTCCTGATCTCTATGAAAAATAAAAATACTATTTATTTCCTAATTATAATCTATCATGCATACATATATTTATGCAATTTATTAAATTGGAACAACCAATTTTGTATTTAATACAGAAGTAGTGTTGAGGTCCCAGTGAAGATATATTTAAGTATTTAAGTATCAACATTCACTCTACCTGTTGTTTTTTACAACAAATTATATTTTGAAGAAATTTGGTAACCAAACAGCACTGGAACCCATTCACGTCTTTCGTATAAACACAAATCCAATACAAATGAATGGGTGCCAGTTTTCTCTGTGTGCCATCTTATTCTGCCCTCTGCAGTAGTAAGCATGTCATGCAGGTTTGAAATAGAAAGAGGTTAAAAAAGTCATGACCATTTTATTTTTGGTTCACTTTAGTTTTGCTGAAATTTAACTTTTGCAAGTATACTTTACGTACACTTTAAATATAAATATATAAAACTATATATCAGTAGATATATGAATACATTTAAACTATACTTAGTATAAAATAAGTATATTCCAGATGTATTGCTTTTTACTAGGGTTTTTAAATAGCACCCCATATAAATTAATTATTTTATATTTTTTATTTGTTCATTAATATTGCTATATTAATTTTAAGTATATGTTCATGATAAATCAACTTAAATGTTGAGTTTTTTTCTTGAGTAATAATATTTTTAGTCATCTTTGAATCATTATTTTATTTGTATTCCAACATTTTTATTCAATGAATCTTATATATATATAACATATATTTTATTTTAACCCTTCTGTACAGATGTATGTACACATTTTTGCAATTGACCTAATACATTCACTTCATCATTACATACACATATTTTTTTGCTTTTCTGGCTGCTTTTAAAACATTAAAGGTTTTTCGGATAACCACATCTGCTAAAAGAGTATTTATAAACATCTATGCAATTGTAAATGCTTTTCAGATACATTTATGCAGGATTCTATTCTGTGTGTTGTTGAAAACATCATGTTAAATCCCTCTTTTATTATGTTACAAATATTGGTACATATGTAAATAAACTTTGCAACAATACAACACTAAGAATACATGCTAAAGACATACATTTGTCATTCCAGACAGTGGCATGTGTTACAACTGTGACAAGAACAATGAGTGGTCAGACATTGGAAGCTCAAGATGTAACTCTAAGACTCAGGAGTACTTTGAGTGGAATTGTGGGTTTGCTATAGTCCTCTTGACTATGGCTGCACTCGGCGTCGTCTTCCTCGTCTTGATCTCTGCACTGTTTATCTGGAACAGGAACTCTCCTGTTGTAAAAGCTGCAGGCGGGCCGCTCTGTCATCTTATCCTCATCTCCCTGCTGGGCAGTTTCATCAGCGTTGTCTTCTTTGTGGGAGAGCCGAGAAACATGACGTGTAAGATAAGGCAGGTCCTCTTCGGCTTGAGCTTCACGTTGTGCGTCTCGTGCATCCTCGTCAAGTCCTTGAAGATCCTCCTGGCGTTTCAGATGAACTTGGAGCTTAAAGAGCTAGTGTGCAAACTGTACAAGCCATACTTGATCATCTGCGTCTGCACGGGGGTGCAGGTCATCATTTGCACCCTTTGGCTCATAATAAGGAGCCCTTATAAAGTTAATGTCTCTCAAACTAAATCTACTCTGATTGAGTGTAAAGAAGGTTCAGATGTGGCGTTTGGAGTTATGCTGGGTTACATAGTTTTGTTGGCCCTTGTGTGCTTCATTTTCGCTTACATAGGCAGAAAACTTCCACAGAAATACAATGACGCAAAGTTCATCACGTTTGGTATGCTGATTTACCTCATGGCCTGGGTAATATTTATACCTGTCCACCTCACCACCAGCGGCAAATATGTACCAGCTGTGGAGGTGGTTGTTATTCTCATCTCCAACTATGGAATTCTAGGCTGCCACTTCTTGCCGAAATGTTACGTTATACTTTTCAAAAAGGAGCATAATACCAGAGATGCATATTTGAAGAATGTTTATGACTATGCCAGAAAAAGTGCAGAGAACATAAAGAGCTTGAGTGAAACTGAGTCGAGTTGTAAGTCGAATGATTCAGTCTTTACCATATCCAATCCACAACTTGTAACCTGATCTTGAAAAAGTTTCTGCATTATAACCTGATTAAAGTTTACAATGCAAGAAATGAGGGCCATCATTTCATGTAATATTTTATGAGAATTGATATATATTGATACTTTATTAAAGAACCTAATTAAATTTATGATCATAAAGAACTTGTAAAAAGACCAAACTGTGTATATACTGTAAATAACACTGTTATTTATGACTGTTTAACTGTTTGTAACACCAAAAAGTGTGTGAAAATCCAGGTCTGATTTTAATTTCAGGAGAAAGTTATATTCTCAGATTTAAGCAGAAAACATTAGAATATTGAGATATTATATCTCATTGCACTCTACTAATGTGTATATTATATTTAAAGTGTGTATATATTTTAAATATGTCTCATTTGTTAATAGGTTTTTCAAGGTCAAAAAAAGAAACTGTGGTTTTAGTGTGTTATTGTTCATCCAAAAAGGACTGGATAACAATGACAGATTTTTAAAGAAAGTTGTTTACCGAATAATATAAAAAATGATTGCTTGTTAATTTCTCAACTTTTTGGGTCTACTCTTATGTTATTAAAAACCTGTACATGACTTTATTTTCTTGCTTTGGGTCGATACAATAAAAATCAATTGAGAATCATGTTGTTTTGTGACCAGCGTTTCTCAAAATATCTTCTTTTGTGTTCTGCTGACATAATTGGGTTTTCAATAACATTAGGGTGAATAAGTTATGTAGATTATGAAATTAACTCTCCTTTTAAGATGTGAAGAGTTTATTATCCAAAACTCTCAGATCCATTTCTATTATGTTCAGACATAGTTATCATGCCTTTATGTTCAGTATTAAAAATTCAATTTAAATCTTTAATAAATTATCACTTGTACAGTTTATGCAGACACTACACATATAGTAGGACTTTCTCACCAATCAGTCTTTGCCAATTGCATTTCCTATAACAAGACATTTGTGCATCTAATTAGCCTATTTCTATATAGTATATACAGTTAAAAAAATGTTAAATTTACACAGTCATGTTTAAAATATTGATTTTCAACAGGATCATCCAGAAATGCAATGTTTACTCTATTAAAATGAATTTTCTGGAAGGTAGTACCACATCCTCACCTTCCCGGTGTCAAATTTCCCTATTACTGTTTGCTATTTTTTTGTCATGTGACATCAGACTCTTAGCTGCAGGCTTAAAACATTAGTGACACCGAGAGGAAGAGTGAAAGTCCCAGCGGGCATTTCTACAGTCCATTTCACTCAGCTTTTTCATCCATCAAACGCTTGTGACTGTCTGTGTTATATTGATAAATTCTCTGAAACATTCTCTGTTTTGAGTAAGAAAGTCATACAGGTTTAAAATGACAATGGGAGGAGTAAATGATGTTAAGGGTAAATTATGACTTCATTTTTCTCAGAAATCCATTTAATATAATTTTTTTAAAACAGCTAAAATCATAAAATTTCATTGAAGGGACAGAAAGTTCAAATTTTGAATGTTTAAGACCCAATTGTTTTTATCTCTCAGCATGTGCACATTAAAGTCTTCAGTATCGAATGTCACAAAGTGAAAGATAATTCCCACTCGAAACTTGAGAAGTTGATGCAAATATACACCGTTTGAGCAATATTTTTTTACAGTTGTTCTAAAAATGTCTCATGACAGATGATGAGTCAATTTTTCATTGTTCTTGAAGAGATGAGGGCAGACAGTGGGTGACTGTTGCCCGTGGCAAGTCTTATTTAAATTGTACTCTATCCATGGTTTTCCCCTAAATAAACCTGCAAGTCGAGTTTTATTTACCTAAGCAGACTTTATGTTACGTTAAGCTGTGTATGATGTTATCCTGATGGCATTCATTTGTGTTGATTTGCGTAACGTCTATAATTGTTTGCCTATCAGCCAATGTTGTTTAAAAAGTTGTTTGTCCCATAGTCAAATATTTGCCAGCCAATTCTGACACAATCTAAAAACACACAATCCATAAGAAGATCCACAATCCATGGATAACAATCCTTATCCATGTTAAGTAACCATCTACAATATAAAAAAACATTTCAACTAGCCAGGATATATAACTTTTTAGACACTTTAAAGATGACGTGGAATTCAAAAGAAGTAACCCAGATGTCATGACTAGTTTGTTTTGTCTACAACTGTCTTTGTCTTATGACAATCAGAGACTTGCTTATAATTTTCAAAAGACGTTCAGGTGACGTTTTCCCTTTAACCACAACAAATGTCAGACCTGATCTCTTTAAACTTAACGTCATAGAGGGAAATAGAAGCCAAACCGCTTTTTAATCACAGTCGACCTTATATTTCAATGTGCAACAGAACACTCTGTTTATTTGTCTACATATTTCACACAATATCAACATTTGTCCATTGAGGAGAGCAATGACCTCCTCTATACTGTAAATCTGTACCAATGATAAATTAAAACACAAATGTCTTTTTCTAATGCGAAAAAAGCAACCCAAACTTAGAAAACATTGTACAAACATGAGAAAATGTACAAAACTATACACAACTGAATGTACTTGGTAAAGTTTCATTTTACAATCGCAATGTTTTCATTTTCAGACATTAAAGTTTTCTATTTTGTAGAATCCACGATTTCTGTAAAATTGATTCAGGTAATGTATAAGCGGAACTTAAGGAAGTAAACTACTGCTATTACAAAGAAATGGAGACCTTTTTTTGTTGGGCAGGTGTATGATTTCAAAAACAATCTCCTTAGAGGTCAATTCAACTGGGATGAAAAACCACAAAATAAGTTCCTTGAGGGAAATTCGGAGGAAAAGGTCTCATTTTACAACAGAAAACAGTTTCCCTAATAACAAAACAGTATTTCATGACATCAAAACTTGCAAAGCCATCATCCAAAATGTGTTCTTCCATCAGCAATGTATATATAATATACACGTTTCACTTAATCAGAGCTTTTCTGTAACACAACATTAAATACTTAAATTTTAAGCTTTGCATGAGATGAGAAATGAGCAACTGAAAAAAAAACCCAAAAAAACATAACAAGTATATGCAAACATACAAACAAATGTATTTCGTGACAATGTGACCACACTTAAATACCTGCATGCAACAATTTTTCCAGAATGCTTTGATGGTGTTTGTTGGACCTGGGCTGATTTCTGAACAGCCGGACCACAGACAGAATTTTAATTCAACAGCACATTAAATACACCTCTGTATCTCCATACACTAGACCGATTTAGTAAACAAAACAAAAATAAATAGTGTACAAGGCTTGACGTGCCCTAAGGACTTATGTTTGTTTGTTAACAAACACGGCATGACATACTGCAGGCAGTAGACGTGATATCACGCAAAGTCACAGAATCCATCAAATGCAAACCTACCAATCCAAACACATTCTTTGCCACTCAGTCCACCTTGAAGACTCGCCAAACATATCCAATTGCATAGAAGCACATTTACTCCACGAGAGAACTGTCCAATGCCTGGTGCTTGCCCCACACTTCTGATATGATGAGGTAGCTTCACATTTTTGAAGGGACATGAAGTTTACATAAAAGGACACCAGTGCTAAGGTCTAATAATGGAACAACTATAATAAGCCCGACTTAAACTATCGGTGGTAAGTTTTCTCAACCTCAGACCCTTCACACAACGGGGGAGCTGGGAGGATGGGCGGGATGGACATGGAAGATTTAGCGCACAAGGTGAGGTCTGGTGGGAGCGGCTACAGAGCTCACACGTCTGCAACTGAGGCCCTGCACTACAGAGGAGGGGAGACTCCAGGCAGGATGGATGGAGGAAACAAGGCCTGGAGGCCTGGCCGGAAACACAGGATGAGTGTTAGAGCTGGAATCCTTCCATCGGTGCCTCAGGCTGCTGAAAAATGTACTGTGCCTGATCTTGATCCACCTGTGGGGCGATGCTGGTGTCTTCCTCCTCCACTCCAAAGTAGTGCTCGATCAGGTCAAAAGCCTTCTGGTAGATCTCCTGGTTTTCGTGGCTCTGCAGGAACTCGATCTTGTCTAAGCCTGAGGATTGGGAAAAAAGTGAGTCACACTTATAAATAAAAACAGACTTACGTGTACATATTAATTCACTAACAATGCTGTTTTAACTATCGGTTTAATCCATAATTAAACAAACAGAACAGGGGTGAAGGGTTTTCATGTGGCACAAAAGATCTCACATTAAAACACCTGGCCAACTGCCATTTTATGGTGGACTTTTTAGTGCAGAACCAGTCCAGCGTGAAATTGTGGGAACCAAAGCAAAGAAAGAATTTTTTTGTTCATTTGAACCATGCATAACTTGTTTTTAATAGCCACAGCAGCTATTAAATAATAACAATTGCATAAAGACAAGCCTACCATATGCTTCTTCAATGAGGGCACAGTATGGGTTAATCCCCGTTCCATTTAGTTTGGACTCCTGTTCTCCCAGTCTGAGGATGTTCTCCAGCCCATTCAGAGCCACCTGCACTATCTTGGAGTCCATCACTGTCAGCAGGTCACACATGGGCTTTATGGTGTTAAGAGACACCAAGTACCTGTTTGCAAAGCAAGCTTTGATATGACTATGATATCATTGTTTGAAACAAAACACTAGCATTAATATAAAACTAAATCAACAAAAGTTAAACCTTAGGTTTTACACACATTACATAAGCAAACATTCAGTTTTTATTATTTCAAAGGGTTCTCTAACAAGACGATACCTAATCTGCTCTGGCGTGCCTCCAGACGTGGCGTTAGTTATAGCCCACGCCGCCTCTTTTCTGGTACGGAATTCTGCCTTTTGCAAAATCTCAATAAGCACTGGGAAAATGTTAGCGTCGATCACCGCCTGGATTTGTGCTCGGTTACCAGCTGTGATGTTGGAGACGGTCCAGCAGGCTTCTTTTTTAATGGACTCTTTTGGAGTGCTGAGTAAATGGAGCAGGCAGGGAAGAGCGGAGCAGTTCAGAATCACCTAAAAAGTAAGCAAGCATCTTTAAGATTTCCACAATCAAAACATTAAGAGATCATCCAGAGATCTCAAGAACCACAGGAAAGAAGGGAAAATGCTGTACCTGGGTCTGAATATCGTCTCCTGTCACAATGTTTCCAACAGCTCTCAGTGCAGGAGAAACAACTTTGTAATCACTGTGCCTGTGGTCAGACAACACATTGAAAGGTAATGAGAAAGTTAACCCAAAAATGAGAACGGAGTCATTTACTAACTCTCTTGTCAATCTGTATGACTTTCTTCTGCAGAACACACAGGGAGATATTTTGAAGAATGTTGGTAACCGAACAGCAGTGGCATCCATTCAATTGCACTATGAACACAAAACCTCTGCTAGTGAATAGGTGTCAGCATTCTTCAAAATGTCTTCTTTTGTATTATGCAGTAGAAAGATACATGTTTAAAATGACAATATGGTGAGTAAATAACGCCTTTTTTTTGTATTATACATGGAAAAGTATTCAATCAAATGATCTAATATCTTTTGTGCGTACATGAGAAGCTCCACCAGCCTTCGGCAAACACCTGAATCAATGACAGTCTGAATTTTGTCGTTGGGTCCATCTGACAGGTATGAAAGTGCCCAGCAGGCATCTGCAAGGACATCAGGATCACTACTGAAGAGCAGTCTGGACAACACACTCAAACTGGGTGACACCTGTAAAACAAAATGAGATTGTAGTTTTCAGTGAGTCAGGTTTACATGGAAAAACAAATAGGTCCAAAAATGAGTTATCTATCATTAAAATCTGATGACGGAGTATTTCAAAAGAGTCTAAAAAATGTGGTTTATCCTGAACTAGTTTCACTAACCTTTGCGAATTCTGGAGGGGGATTTTTCCCTCTGCACAGGTTAGAAAGCGCCCACACTGCGTTCCTGGTGGTAGTAAGCCGGTTTGATTTTGCAAGCAACCTACAGAAGAAAGAACAAATTGTCACTGGGCTTTTGAAAGAGACCACTAGATGGCTGTCTTGTCACTTTTGTGCATATATTTGAAACGTACAACCCAACCTTTACATGACAGCAAAGGCTTAAAAAGTGTAAGCACATTTGAAAAGATTGAATACACATTTAATTTCCAGTTCAAGGAAGCGGTTCCAAGCTATCCTGGAAACCAACTCATGAAGGGTTTACCAATAATCCTATTTCAATTTTTAATTGTAAAATATTCACATTCTCTTTTACACAACACAACTAAAAGCACCCATCACATTTCTGGGATTTGTTTGGGACACTCACTGCTGAAGAGACGGTAAAATGCAGCAGTTGAGGACATAATCTCTGCATTCTGCATTATCCCCTGCAATATTTCCCAATGCCCATACCGCCTGCAACAGCAATCATAAAGAACAGATCACTTTCAGGTGCTCTTGGTTTGAAGTCAAAAACATGCTATCATCTCTAAAATAACCTGCTCTTGCACATCCTCATTTTCCGAATTGAGTAGCTCTATGAAAATGGGAACTGCTCCCGTCTCAATGACCACCTTGGTGTGTAAAAATGTCCCAGATGCAATGTTGGTCAAGGCCCAGGCAGCTTCAAACTGGTTAGAACAAACAAGACCTCATGTCAAATAATGGTGCACTACTCACGATTCTGATAATGTTCAGTGACATGCTTTTACCTGCAGGGTGCTGTTATCGTTCCTTTTTAGAAATTCAACGAATCTGTTTACAACACCAGGTGTGTGGATGACCTCATCAATGGGAGGATTGGGCTCTGCAGGACAATAAGAGGCTGTCTGTTATTGTGGTATCCTTTCAATGACTTTTCCATCTATGGCATATTTAAAGGAGAATACAAACCTTTAGAGAGTAACTTTCTGAACCTTTGAGTAGCTATTAACTGCTGGTCTGGATCATCTGAGAAGATCATCTGGATCACATCTTGGGTTATAACTCCTTCCTACACACATTCAAAGCATATTTTACACTCACGTCTCTATAATTACTACTTTTGAGTCGTTCATAAAAACAAGGCTGCACAAATTGTTAAGGTCTCATTAGAATACTTACACCTGATACAGGTACAGTGGAGCTAATGTCAGGGTCCTGAATGGGGCATTCTAGCATTGACTCATCACCAGGTGGCAGACAAACATTCCTCTTTTTAAACAGCTAAAGAGAAAGTAATACAGTTTAACTCAACACTGTCAAAGCAAAATGAACATTTAAAACCACGGTCAACCACATAATCAATAATGTTCTTTATTTTGTGTAGAATTACACCAAGTAACGTAAAGGGTATATGAAAATTAATTAATGGATTACTTCCCCACTAGTTGTTCCAAATCTATATACTATTTTTGGTTGGGTTGAATACATTTGTGATTTATTATTATTAAACAGTTCTTACACTCAACAGACTGTCGTAGTAAGGTAAATAAAAAAGGTTGTCAAAAGTACCCCAAAATTTTTTGCTGTGTTACGTTCTTCGCAATATTTAATTTTGTGTTCAAACAAACAAAAAGAGATAAAGTAGTTTTATCTGCTATGTTAAACAAAGGGGTCCAAGAACTGTCTGTTTATAAGCATTTCTCAAGATATATTTCTCAGTGTTAATCAAAACAAAGAAATCCATAGACATTTAAAACCGCTCAAAGATGAGAAAATACAGAATTTTAAGGCGAGCTACTCCATAATACACATAAAAAAACACGTGACTTGGTAGTAACAACCATAGTAACAGACCTGTTCCTCCCTCTTCTGTTTGCGAAGCTGTATTCCTTCCTCCTCTCTCCGCCTTCTCATTTCTTGGGGGTTCAGGGCTTTATTCTTGTAGCTCTTCATTCGATAGTTTGCTTTGCCTGGACTTGCCATTGTGTCTGATGATGAAAAAAAAATCTAATTTGCATGCTGCTCCCCACATTGTTTATTTTAAATGTCAACCATGACTTAGGAATACATCACTGCAAAAGATTTAAACCGGTTATACATGCATGCTTTTAATATAAAACAACAATAAAGGATTGCATAAGTGATGGTTCACTTCAAACCAGTTGTACTTCAATCTGTGCAACATTAATTCACCTAGGTTAAGCTGAAAACATGTTAAACTTGCTTTATTATTAGGTTGACGTTCGTGTTGTTTTGCTTCTTTTGCTCACACACTTAAGAACTAAACTTTTACATTTATTTATTTGGCAGATGCTTTTATCCAAAGCCACTTACAGTATTATGCAGCAGTCAATCATCACTGCAGAGCAAACAGGGGAAAGATGTCTTGCTCAAGGACACTTCAGTCATTGTCTGCTGACACTGGGATTCAAACCCACAACCTTCTACTGACAAGTCCAATTCAGTGACCACCAGACCATGGCCGACCCCGTTTAGGAGTGTAATTGACAGCACAATATCTCCAAACAAATCATGAATTTTCAAAGTGATAGATCACATAAAAATTCTGTAATCATTTACTCAACCTCTTATCATTTCAAACCTATAACTTTCTATCGTCCACAAAAGAAGCTATTTTGACGAACCGTAGTAACTGGCACCCATTCACTTGCATAGGTTTTCTGTCCATACAATAGAAGTAAACGGGTGCAGGTCAGCAACCAACCATTTCTCAAAATATCTTCTTTTGTGTTCTTCAACAAAAAAGTTACAATATGACAGGATGTTCAACCTTTTGGTGTACTGACAGTTTTAGGAGAGTTACTCTCCATAATACAGAATTATTATAAAAAGACAAAATCATAATGGACTTAATTTAATGGTACAACCAATTTAATCTGATGACATGGAATGTGTGGAATGATGGGGGAGGATTGCAATAATAATAATACACACAAACAAACACATGTGACCACTAAAACAGCACAGATTGTTTATTTAGCATAGAACATAATAAAATATTAATTATAGTTCCTGACAGCTGAATCACACACTGTTTATACCAGACTCCACAATAACAAACACCTGCATTTATCTGACAGTCAATCTAAAGCAAACAACAATAACACACAATAAAGCTTCAGTTAATATATTATAAAAAACCCTGCATGCTTCTTAACTTTAACACTGATCTCTGATCAGCCATTTAGCTTCCACGCTAACCGTGTTTTGCTAACAAGGACCTGACGTCAAAGTGACTTGCTAAGCTTGAGTTAGCATGCTGCTACTCTACTAAACACTAAAATCTCTATTCACAACACAAATGTACAGGATCTCACCCATACGCCGTAGATCTGAGAGGGAAATGCTGTCCGTGTGTTTAAATATCCTCTCAAGAACCCTCCCGAGTTTCAGCTGAGGGCAATATGGCGTCGAGCGGTTGACAACGTCACTTCCTGTGTTGGTTCCGGTTTCCACGAGCAGCCTTCTTCAATAACAGTGAAGCTCTGTGGCAGTCAACATATCTCCCGTGTTTAAATGAGTAAGTAGCACAATATTCAACATTTGGGCGTTTATTGTTGTTTACTGGTTAATGTACATTATTTAAGGTGTCACTTGTGATGTTTGACAGTTACACAATGTCTTTGTGTGTAGAATTGATACACAACAGCCACTCATGTGTGTCTATTCTTCTAGGGAAGAACAATTCACATTTTATTTGTCATTTTTTATTTATGTCATTTTTTATTTATGTAATTTTTTATTTATGTCATTTATTTGCAAGTAAATCAAATGTTTTGGATCAGTCTCATGTTGAAAAAAACAATAGAAAACAAATGGGATCCATTACACCTATCTATAGAAATTTACTTTTATAACCATTACAAAATTCCTTTATATAGTGTTTATTGTTTATTGTAACACATTTGTTATTTGTGACTGTCCATACATACAACCCAATATATTTCCAGTACCCAGATAGCTCAGGACTGTTAGAAGTCTGCTAAAGATCAGGAAAACATGTGCTTTTAACCTAAACATCTTAGAAAGAGCTGTTGTTCATCTGTTCTACGTCATAAACATCTTACAGATATCTTCTTGAGGTCTATCTGACATCAGATGTCTTATAGATGTGTTGTAGATGAGCGAAGAATGTGTCTGATGTATGTGTGATATCAGGTTTGAGACTCAGGTGGTTTTTATTGAAACCAATAAAGTGTTTGTGTTTGTCGTTTAACCATTTAAATAGAAATAGAAATTCCTTGCATTTGTTCTGTTCAGGCTTGTGAGCATGCCCGTGTGTGACATCTGCTGTGAAGAGGTTCTGTCTGAAGCAGACCTGAAGACGCACCTCCTCCTCAGACATCTTGAGAACGACATGGCGTGTCCTTTCTGCTCACTTTCAGGGGTCTCGTACGACGAGCTGAGCTTCCACATCAACACAGCGCACACAGAGAATGACTGCCAGATCATCGATAGTAGAAACTCAAAAGACAGGACGCTGCACAGTCCAATTCGTGAAAGCAATTGCGTAAGGACTAAGGTTTCTCAAGCGTTGCCTCGTTCACCTGGCTGCTCTCAGTTAAAAGGAATGCCCAGTCCGTGTACAGGGGCCATGTTTTCGAGGGGTACATCATCTAGAGAGAACAGTTCACCACCTGCATCGGCCACAGCAAGTGGTGCATTTAAACAGCTCAGAACTGCACAACCACAAAGTCCAGAGAGAGAGCAAGAGCATCGAAAGTCAAAGCAAATGCGCCTGTCATCGCCTAATAAAGGTGACTCTTTAGCAGGAATAACTTCAACATGTTATAAGGGAACATTTCTGTTCAGTCACAAAAAATGTTTTGTGTGTGTTGCAGAGGGTCGTTTTTCTTGTCCGATGTGCACCCTTGTCTTTAGTGACTGCTTTTTTCTGCAGCAGCATGTGGAGTCGCATCTACAGGACCAAGATATTGGTGAAGGTTCCTAGCCACAAAATATAAATCTTAAACTGTTAAAAAAGTATTATTTGTAGCGATATCTTTCTTTATCTATTAAGCCTCGTGTCATTTTATTTCTCAATGACTTTTGAAGAATGAACCAAACAGTAGTTGGCACTTATTCACTACTATTTGGACACAAACCCAATGCAAGTGAATGATTGACAGTTCCCAACTCATTTTGTGTTTTGAAGAAGAAAGTATATAATGTAGGTTTAAAATGTCAAGAGGCTGACCAAGTTTTTTATTTATTTAAGGTATATCTGTTACTTTTAGCAACATTTATGCATAACTTATGTCACTTTTTGTGTGGTTTTAAGGAACTGTTAGTGTTGGCACATCAACAGAAGCATGTTCAAGAGACAACAGTAAATTAGGCGAGTTTTCATTTTTCTGTTAGTTGCTCATTTGAAACATTATTGGCCATATAAAAAACTAGCTGCATGTCTTTGATCTATAGGTTCGACACGTTATGTTTGTCCACTGTGCTCTTTGAGCTGTTCTGACAGCAGCTCGCTGCAGGAGCATGTTGATCTACACATGGAATATGACTCATCCTCTACTGCAGGTACAGTATAGTTTATAGCTTTAAAAATTTAAACTGTGGTATTCAGGCAATGTTGAAATGTAAGATATGTATTTTTTGCATTAGAGTTGCGCTTGCGCATCAGTAGACACTAAAGGTCATTGTTTACTAATGTTTAGGGAATGCTGATGACCTGAGTCTGGCCAGAAGGCTTCAGGAGGAGGAGGAGCAGAAGTGGAAGGAGACAGAGACAATGCGGGAAGCTGAAGAATTTAAGAAGCTCCAGGTTAGCTGAAGCAAACATTATTATTCAAAATAAAGTGATATTTTATGCAAAAGTGAAAATTATGTGAACATTTATGTGACTTCTTGTCATTTCAAACCTCAATGAATTTCTTCCATGGAAAAATATAAGATATGTTGAAGAATGTCGGTGACAGCTGTTGACTTGCATTGGTTTTGTGTCTATAAAATGAGGTTAAAGGGTACCGCCATTGTTTGGATATTAATCCTCTTAAAACACATGGGAACCATAATCCAAATACTACCTCATAAGAGAATAAATAAATAATGTCTTACTATTCAGATGTCATCTCTTTAAACCCCTTGTGATTTTTTTCAGAGGCAATTTGGACTTGATAGCAGTGGTGGTTATCGGAAACAGATAGAGAGGAATATGGAGAGGGCTGTGTCCCGAGGTCAAATGGTTCCAGCAGAGTTCCACAGGAAGAGGGCAGAGATTCTAGAGTATCTGGCTTCTGGGGTGGATGATGGACGCAGCAGAACATCAGGTCTTTTGGAAATATACATTTTTCACCTCACAAGTCTTCTCTGTAATGTTGATGTTTGATAATGTTCGCAGAGAGTATCATTTGTTTGAATAGTCTTACAATTAATATTTTTTAGTATATAGTTTATTTTAAATAAATAAAGGAAAACACAAAACCGCTTAATGTGCTTTGCCTGTTCTATTTCAGGACTCATGGCTGCTCTATGTAAACACTACCAAAGGGATGTGTCTGACTGTGCTCATGTGTGGCTCTGTGCTGAGACCGATCACTACTCCTCTTCAGAGGGGGACAAAGGATGGGGATGTGGTTACAGAAACTTCCAAATGCTGCTTTCATCATTAAATAGAATGGAGCAGTATAGATTTTTACCTGGTAAAAAAATTAAAGCACAATTTTGGCCATCGCTTCTAGTTCTTAAAGTGATAGTTCTCTTGAAAATAAAGAATCTGTCATAATTTTACACCCTCTTGTTATTTCAAATCTGTACAACTTTCCTCTGCAGAAAACAATAAAAGATATTTCATACAATAGATGTGAATAGGTGCTAGTTTTTCGACATATGCAGAAGTAAAAAAGCCAGAGGATTGAAATATCAATTAGGTGATTAAATGATTACTTATTTTTAAAAAAATTTGTGGACTCTCATTTTAATATCTTTGTTCTACTTGGATTACATTATTGTTTTTCCCCTAAATGGTTGTGATTCTAATTTCCCACCCCAGAAGCAGTTCCCAGTATCCCGAAGGTGCAGGCCATAATTGAGGAAGCATGGAGCCAGGGGGCAGATCCTCAGGGTGCTTCACACTTTAACCATCGGCTGCAGGGTACACGTGCTTGGATAGGAGCTACAGAAATCTATTCTGTTCTCACCTCCCTTAGTGTCAGGTATGCATAATGTTAAATAGGCAAATATCCTAATTTATATGACATTCAGACTGAGACCTTTCTTAAAAATGTATTTTCAGAGCTAGAATCGTGGATTTTCACAAGCCCACTGGCCCAGGAGACACACATCTCAGACTGTTTGAGTGGATGAAGTTGTATTTTTCGCTTTCCACCAGTAGGGGTTCAAGATTACCACCTAAAATAGTGCAAACATCCTTACCACCATGTTACCTCCAGCACCAAGGTATAGAGTAAATTCAACTAGATTCAAGTTGTTCAAAGTCTCTTAATTAATACTTAATTTACCTAAACATTTCATTTAATTTAAATTAATTTTCAACCCATTAATGATAATTGTGTTTTGCTGCTTGCTGCTACTTAGTTGATCGGTGAACAACTTTCTTCAAAATATTTTTTTATGCTCATACAGGAAGTCATACATGATTAAACTGAAAATAGGTTGATTAATGATGACAGTATTATTTTTGGATAACTTATCTCTTTAATTACATTACATGTTTATATGTATATATTTGGCACACACCATCCAATGAGACCTAAATTATATCAAGACTGTATGTTGTATATATGCATGTATGTTTAAATATGGTCCATGTCCTGAATGTTTTTGTTATTTGATCAGGCCATAGTCGATCCGTAGTAGGAGTTGAACAGAAAGCGAATGGTACCCTATGTCTCCTTCTCTTTGATCCGTCATTTGCACCTGGGGAAATGAGCCGAGTATTTTCACAGGAAACTGCAGCTGCCATGGTTCGCCGCATGCGCAAATTTCCCAGTGCCCTGAAACACAGACAGTATCAGGTGGTTGCTGTGGAGGGGCAGCTTACGCCTGAAGAGAAACAGGTATTGTAGACCTACATGTTTTAGATTAGATTAAGATCGAGTTACAGTTGGAATTTGTTAATGGGTTGTGCTCACAATCTTTTTGGGTGATGTTTTATTCTACCATGCATTGCACCATTGCATAGATATTTGTGCAAGAACAATCTGTTACAAAAAAACTTGACATCTGTCTGGTATGTGTGTGTGTGTGCGTGTGCGCCTTGTGTGTGTTTTGCAGAGCCGAATTCTAAATTCAAGAACACTATGTTCTGAGAAAATTCCTTGATGCCATTGTGGGGGTTGGCTGACTGTGTTCATCTGTCAGTTGTATCTTCTATTCCCTGCTAGCTTAATCTGTCAGTCCCTGAAACCAGCTGTGAAACATTGCTTCTTTTTTACAAATGTTCTTAATAAATAATAAATGTGTTTTAATCTTACAACTGGGAAACGATTTTTCTTTTTACAATGGTCAACTTTTGTCTAGACTAAATAAGGTTTTTTCTCCAATAGTTTTTCATTATCAACTCTTCTATTCAACAACTGGAAATATTGTTTTATTTTATCAGTATTGATGTTTTTATTTACTAAATTGGTCAGCAACAAACAACTACTCTTGCATTGTTGTGACCTTCAACCTGCATAAATCAAACGATTCCCTCATTTCTCATAGGTTTCTGTTGTGAGCACATAGCATTCTTGTTTGTCAGCTCAGTGTCTCTTGGGCTGTGAGGCAATCTGATCAAATCTTAAACCCCGCCCACCACTCTCAACGTTTGCTATCTTTCTTTCTGTTTCTATGTAAACTGAGATTTTTGATGTAATCGATTAGGACCTTAAAGTCAAGGAGGCATAAGTCTTACAGTAACTGCAGAGGAAAGAGCAAGAGATGGCAGGTAAGTGAACCACATCATTCGCACTGTTGAACTGGTTACAGTTGGACACGTTTATTTATTGTGGATATGTTTTGCACAATATACAGACAGATGTATATGGCTTTGGGATATTAAAGGAAGAAGTGGCTTTTTATGGCAAGACAAAAGAGTTTTATTGTGGTAGTGATCCTGTTTGTAGGCACTTATATCATCTGACTAGAGTTCATGTCCCCAAGTCATCACATTTATGGATACTTTGTTATAAATACTATAGTAAGCTGTTTTTTGTTACACAATAGGATTGTTCTGGTTAGTGGAAGGTGCATATAATAATGCATGTTTTGTGTGGACGAAGACATTCTGGAATACATTTATCAGTAAACTTGATAAATCAATGTATTTACGTAAAAATCCACTTTAATAAATAATATAGAACAGTACACTTGATAAATTAGTATATTTACACAGTAATTCCAATTTAATTTATAATGTATAACAATACACTTGGGTTAAATTAGTATATGTATGCAATAATTCAAATGTAATATAAAGTATATAACAGTAGAATTGTTAAATCAGTGTATGTATTCAATAATTCAAATTTAATATATATTATATATTAAATTAGTATATGTTTGCAAAAATTCCAATTTAATATATAACAGTAGATTTGTTAAATGAGTATATGTATATCAAATTTTTATAATTCAAATATGGTAAGATTTTATATTTTGCTCAAAGGTGTGTGTATATACATATATTTGCACATTTAACAAATGAATGCATGCTAATTTGTTAAATATGCAGTGTAGTGCCTATATAAACGTTTGTACGTTTCTTAATATGATTGTGTGTTTTTCCTGGTACTCATAATTACAAAAGCATTGTATTTGTCTGCACAGAGGTTGGGATTGAGAGCAAAGGTCAGATCCCTGATTACAAACTTGTTCCTCACAAGGGATTCAACTTAATATCAGGCATCCATTCTCCAGAGGAGGTCGATCACATTCAAAACTGGGAAATTCGAGACTCTGACATCTTTGTCATTACATACCCTAAATCAGGTAAATTATAAACATGTTCTCTTTTTTCAATTCAAACTAAATAACAAGCAAGCAACACACATGTACACCGTTTACTTTGCAATGCAAGGCCTGCTTAACTCAAACTTGAGATGTTTGTACGTTTTGTAACGTTCCTGTCATTATGAAAGCCAATTACCCCTTGGTGCCTGATGTCTTGGTTTGATAGTTCAGCTTGACTGTGCATTTGTAAACCAGTCCTTTTGATGATCTTGGCAGGGACTATATGGTTACAACAAATCCTCAGTCTAATACAGGTCCAGGGGGATGCTACAGCAACAAATGATCAGCTGACATCTGATCGCATTCCATGGATTGAACTGATAGGCAGCAATGAAAAGTTTGTTTCTGCCCCCTCTCCGAGGATTCGCGTGACACACCTACAGTACAAATTCATGCCCCTTGACCTCAAGAAGAGGCAGGGAAAGGTGAGATTGATTAGATCCCATAAAAATACTTTATGAGAGAGTTTATGATTGTTTTTCATCCAATGTTATCTTTCTGATGACACAGGTCATCTATGTGGCCAGAAATCCAAAGGATGTCTTGGTGTCCTACTTTCACTTTCACAAATATGCAACCATGCTGGAGACCCCAAAAGACTTTGAGACATTTTTTGAGAAATTCATGGAGGGAAATGGTAAAACCATTTTTCTGTGCTCACAGTGCCAATTTGAACTAAATGAACAGTTTAAACACTAATTAATATTGTTTCAGTTTATGGGAACAGCTGGTTTGAACACATCAAGACATGGTATTCCCACAAAGACGAGATGAACTTTTTGTACATAACATATGAGGACATGATTAAGGTTTGATTTGTTTTCATGTGAAATAAGTCATATATTGTTGTCTTAATCCAAAATGTTAGTTTTTCTTCATGAATCAACACTAACTTCCACCGTCTCTGCTTGCAGGATTTGTGGTCAGTCGTTGAGAGGATCAGTTTGTTCTTGGGGAAGACCTTGACAACAGAGCAAGTAAATAAAGTTGTAGAGCACAGCACCTTTAAAAATATGAAGGACAATCCTCTGGCAAATTACAAGATGATCCCCAGCAGCCTACTGAACCACCAACAGGGCACATTTTTGAGAAAAGGTATATAACACTTTAATATGAAACACATTCTGCTTTATGCGTAATGAATGGCCTCTACTAAACTTTTCCTAGTATTGCTGCACAGGACTTAATGCCCTTCAACCGCGACCATATTCACAATTATGAAACATTTTCTTCTGATTCTTGAATATGTTTGGTAATGCGATATTCCAAAAGAAACATCACAGGAACCGCATCATTTGTCGTATCACTTCGCCCACTCAACACTTCAACACAAATACACAAATGAATGGAATGAGTTTCCAGACATTACAAAAATTCTTGCATTCATTTGCGATTATTAAACAAGGTGACAGTACACACCTGGACATGTTGGTTGTGACCCGCCAGTTCCTTAAAAAGCTTTTTTCACATTTCTGAAACTCTGAAATTGTGATGTATCTACACAGTTGTGGCGTCGAGCTGTTTTATAAATGCAATAAGACACTCGTTGTCATGTGTTGGTGCTTTATAACAGCAGCTGTGATTGTGTCTGGCACTCGATCAGCCATGCTGATATAGAGAACCATCACACTCTTACTGGAGCCATATTGCATCAATAGAACATTATCAGTTGTGTCATTGTGTAATCTTACAGAGAGCACTGTTGACTTCTTGCATCTTTATAAACTGCATCATGTTTGTCGATCTAATGTGTCATTTTTACTGTGAATCGAAACTTTAGATACAAATAGTTTTCAAATAAATCATTGCACAAATAAGTCTAACAACACAAAACTGTTTGAATTAAGTATCCAAGGATGCAAGTAAGTCTGTAATATCTTCAAGTATTTCGTTGACGTTAAAGGAAAATGTTTATTCTCTCTGCACAGGAACCATCGGTGACTGGAAGAACTATTTCACCGTGGAACTCAATGAGAGGTTTGACAAAATATACCAGCAAGAAATGAAAGATGTTCCTCTGTCTTTCATATGGGACACAAGTGACTTAATCACATCCTGATTTGATTTAATTTAATTTAGTCTTATCTTGTGAACCGAACAGAAGACTTATCACTCACACATTTGATCTTAAACAAATATTTGGGCTTTGAATTGAATTCAATCCGGGAAACCCAACGAATATCCAATAATGAACGAATTATGAACCTTTATACGAGATGTATGTGTATATATATGCATGGGTAATGGGGAGCTAAGGTTTGTTAGTATATTTTATACTTCAAACCAATAAAGCTGATATCTTAACCACCCTCTTCTTCAAGTCTGTTTTCTACAGCTGCAGTTTAGTATTACACAAGAGGACACACTGCTGACCTCTTCTGGAATTGTGTTAGGAGTAGAAATGCTATTGTAATGAATGTAAGGGCTGCTGTTACCCCTTACTTACCCCAAACTTCAGTTGATTTTGTTCACTGGTAACAGTGCTCAGTTACAAGTTTTCATTAAATATCTTTGTATTTGTGTTCAGCTCAAGTGAAAAGCATGTACAGGATGTAACAACGAGAGGGTGAGAAAATGACAATAACATTTCAACTGTTGTTTCAAGGTGAAGTGTACAGCAAAGTCTCTTTGCTAATATATTTAAAATAAATTATTTTTATATCAACCAAATAAGCACATGTCTACAGATATTGTTTTCGTATTGTTAATAAAAATTCTCTCAAGCGTTTTTGTTTATTTTGAAGCCACGAGCAGGAAAACAAGGCGATGAATCCATAACTTTTAATGGAATACTAGGACAATTTGTGGTGTGTTGGAAAGGTACTGTAAAATATGTAAAATCTTGCGTTGTAGTGACTGAAAAGTTTGTTTGGTACAGTTGAGCCGAAACTTATCAATAAGATTCTACAAAGGACCCTGATATCTACTAATTATGAAAAGGAACTTCAGTCTTCATCACTGCCCAAGGCCAGTGGGTCGAAATCAGGGTCATCCTCATCCAAGTCCAAATCATCCATGTCTTGAAATAATGATTCATCCACTTCCACACTGTTTCCACCTACAAGATTTGAAAAAGATGATTTAAGAACAATCAAGATAATTCACCTGACAATAAGTGCTGAATTGTCTAGCCATGGAGCCCCCTGAACTAATATAAGTTTCAGACATTTCTTACCATCCTCCAGAAACTGGATATCTGATGTGTCAAGATTATGGTCTGTCTCAAAGAGCTGTTTTCCTGTAATACAGCACAAATAATCATGCATTAAGTTTCTATGTTTACATCCGGCGTTATCTTCCATCTCAGACAATTAAGTATACATTTTTAAACAAACGTCACTACACTTGCGATCATGTATGTTCCCCCAATCTATACCTTATGCAGAGGTTCACTTTCTAAAAACTAAATATATATATATATATATATATATAATTAATAGAATTAACAACTAATTATTGCAACTGACAATCGGATGGCCTCAGATTCATGTGTAAATCTTTAATATAGATGTCATCTTGGAGACTCACCTGTGAGTTTTCCCTTTAGTAACTGCTCTTCATCTTTCTGCTTTTTCCTCCTCAGCTCCACCATGTCTTGGTCAAACCTTGCTTTCCATAATAAGAAGTTCTCAATTGTGACTACCGTGCCTTGGAATGCACACTGTGAAAATATCAAGAATAAACTCAAGAGAAACCCTACTTTTGTACAGATAATATTTGTGCAGTGGAACATCTAACAAATGCAAACCCAAGCCATTCTTTAAATATGACAATAGCGCCGTGTAAAAAAAGTTTGAAAGGCTCGTGATACTAAACTCGGGACAAACCTTCTCAGCTTCTTCAGCCTCCTTTTCTTTTCTAAGTTTCTCTTCTTCTTGCCGGCTCTTAATCTGGTCAACTATTTCGTTAAGTTTCTCTTGCACGGCGGTCACTAATGTGAATATCATAACCATTCCCAGGTTTTCTTCAGCCTAAAGACGACAACATTGGAAGGACATAAGAAGAGGTATTTCCAATCAGCACAAGGATGGGTGAGAAGTCAGCGATACAGACCTGTTGGTTCAAAAGTGTTAAGATATCTTCTGCGTCTGAATCTTCCAGGTTCTCCTGGGATGCGATCTCCCATAAAGGCGGCTCATCCGGATATTTCTCAACATATGTAAACTTAAGGGTCACCTCCACGGCTGAAATAAATCAAAACACACAATAATTGATTGATTGACACTCTTTTCAAACATCACTAAAAGTCCTTTTACTTACTCTCATCATCTTCTCCTGCATCAGATGTAACTGTGATTGTGAAGGATGTGGGATCTTCAGAAAGCACTGCAAACATCATACATAAACATTTAATGAGCAATGAAAGGGAAGCTGATGTATACATACCATAATAACACACACCACAAACCTGAAAGAGATTTGAGTCACCATTGGCAACAGACTTCATTAAACATATCATGTAAGAGCAGCATAATATTGATGAGTTAACTGAGATGTTTGACAAACTTTGTCATATTTAATGCTAATGTCAGTCGGCTAGCAGAAGCATGGCAAACCAATGGACAAAAACGATACACATTTCAGTTAAGATCACCTGTGAATGAGTCTGGATAAATGGACTCGATTGCTTCTAGTTCGTTTCTTTGCTCCTCGCCGTAGTCTGTCATTTTATGTCTGAAACGTCCATAAATCCGCGACTGTGTGGAAGTAACGTGCACTAGGGCCCAGGTGGCATCGATGCTATCTGCGATCATTAGCAATGCCTGGATCTGATTTTGAAATATATTTTAGTATATTTTTATTTTTAATGCATTATTTTATGCTTTCAGACGTTTTAATGCACAATTAAATGTTCTGTACTAATATAAATTCAATAAAAAATTAAATTGTGAACACAGGCGTATCTGGCATTGATTATAAAGTCTGTCCATGAAGTCACTACAGAAAGTTTGAATCTGTGTAATGTGCACAGCTTCTAGATGGAAAACTTTAACGCCAGTTGCATTATTTTATTATGATATTTATTTTCAAATAATGTATGATTGTATTTAGTTGTATGGTAATAGTATAATTAATGCTTTTTTAAATGCAAGTCACGGTCACAGACATTTTCTTTATTAAGGTTTTTATGTGTTACAACTAAATGTAGTTTTAATGTTTTAGGCAAAGTACAGTAAATGTCATTTATTAAAGCATAGAGAAGTCATACATAATAGCAAATATTCAAATGGTGAGAATAATACAACATATAATGGATAAATAAAATACAGACTAAGATATCTCAGAACCCAAAAAGAAATACAAGAATAAAACATTTTATGTGACAAATCCCATATACGCACATTATTCACTTTTTACACATAGTGTCCTTGAAACTCTTTATTTTCATTTGAACTATCGAGCCAGACAAGTGGAGTTTGTCTTTTTGTCATTTCAGTTCCCCATTTCACAATGGTTATTGTACTTTGTCAGCCTACTTCTGTTTTATTTCATAAACATATTTAAAGGGGCGGTTCACACAATAATACATTTTTTATTATCAATGAATAACTCAACCTCTTGTTTGTTAACCGTATGACTTTCTTTTGCGGAACACAAAAGAGGATATTTTGAAGAATGTTGGGAACCGGCAACCTTTCGTTTAAATTGGATTTGTGTTAATACAGTAGAAGTGAATGTGTGGCACTGTTTTTTCTCGAACTTTCTTCAAAAATCTTCCGTTGTGTTCTGCAGACGAAGGTCATACAGATTACAGATGACGAGAGAGAATAAATGAGTGGGTGAACTGTATCTTTAAATGGTTTTTAAACCATTTTGTAACATAAAGTAAATCACTAAGGGTGTCAATACAAAATGATTGCCTGTTTGTTTTAGGCATGAGTATGTGTCTCATTCTATCCAGGCAATGCAGGAAATGAACACCGCAAACAGGAAGGAAACCACCTACATAGTTTTGTTTAAATGCATTCAATACTTTAATGATTTGGGTCATTCAGTCATTCATTCAGTCATTTATTTTAAATATTCTATAAGAGTTTTACTTTAAATGCAGAGCTTATCTATTTGTCTACAAAACTCAGGTGTCTTTTTTTAGTGTTTGATGTTGAATGTTCTGAATGTGGGTTTCCTATCTGTCACCTTCTACTTAAAAGAAGTAAAGGAAATAAGTGGTTTACATGTTCTATATTGTGTTAACAGCCATTCGAGCAGTGTCTCCATGTTCTAATTTTAAAAAAAATGTGTGCATCGATTATTAAAATCTTCAAGTGTCAATTTTACATTGTTTTGCACTCCCTAGTTTACAAGATGTAGACAAATTATTCTAAATGTTAAAAGCCAGCAAAATGCCTTGAGAACTGGTTTCCCTTCTCCTTTCTTCTACTTTACAAAATCAATAACTGTTAAACCAATGTGCCCTCAAAAGCCCAGCAGTAAGGACACGAAAGTAACTTCCATACTAGAAACATCAGTCAAGCAAGCTCACATTTCTGTTGGTATCTCTTTAGGACCTGAGATGTGTTTCTTCATTCATAGCAAAAAAATTAGACACCTTCCGGTTGATTACTTGGAAGTTACCAACCAAATGTTAAACTCCATTCACCATACTTAAGTAAACATGTATACAAGAATATCAATCCTCATGTTATTTAAACCAAAAGCATTGTGTTTCTATGCCAGCTCTATACCCTCTTCATTCTCTAGAACAGGACACTTCTCAGGGCTGTAATCTCGGTCTGCACGCTCTATGTATCTCTGCAGGGTGCTGTAGTACTGTTCGCTTTTAGTAAAGTTGTACGTAGCAGAGATCTCCTCCCAGGCCTTGTGGTTAGGAAAAGGAAAAACTTCGGGATGTTTGTTGTCAAAGAAGCTCTTGAGGTTCCTTTCTGCCAGCTTGGTTGCGTATGCTTCTGCGAATGTCTCAAACTTTTCCTGCTCCTTCTGCATGTAGATTTTCCAAAAGGTTAACTGAAGGTAGCTCACCTGAGAGCGACAGTTCTTGAAGCATGTCCCAATGAGGGTCAAAAGAGCCGAAATGATGATGATGGACCAGCCCAGGATCTGAAAATCATCACGCAGTTTAACATTGAAGTTTTAAATCAGTAAATAATAGATATGCTATTGATATGTTATCTAATAATGTAATGATACCTCAACATTGAGTCATGGGTTTGTTCCCCATTGGTGCCACTTGTTGCCAATAGGTATATATTGAATGCACAACAATTTGCATAAATCTAAAAAAAATGCTGTGCTCACCTGTGACTGGGCCCGTAGCATAAGCAGCAGTTCTTTGTTCTCATCTGGAGAGAGCTGAGACTTCCCGCAAGGGACTCGTGCTAGCTCTTCTCGGCATGCATGTGTCTTGTTGCGGCAGAAATGGTCCACCACCACTATTTCATCCAAACCGCTTAAAGCACACTCATAAAATGTTCCATTGAGGAATGCTACACAAAGCCACATTATAGGGGCAATACAGGCAGTGGCCAGGACCTTCATAAGCGTTGACAAGCAACCCACACAGTTACCCCTAGGGCATAACTTGAATGGGTTGAGACAGCACCCAGTATACAACCTCCAAAGACGCGTATTTATAAAGAGTCCAAGGGCAAGCAGGACCACAGCTGGTCCAAGCAGAAAAGTGATTCCATAGGCGAAATTCTGTTCATGGTTGCATGGACACTGGAAAGACACCATGGAGAAAATTCTTTCACCGCCTATTGTCAAAATGGCCATAAGGCTATAGCCAATAGTACTCTTCTGATTGGTGAGGAACCGTAAGACGGTATTAAAAGAATCCATTGTTGGTACTGACATATCTCCCAAAAGTTGACAAACAGTGCACAAGAGATCGAAAGAGAAAACCAGAAAAAATCACAACACACCACGGCACACCCAGTTCCTCACTGATTTGCACTTTGTTTTACACACCCTCCTATATCTCCTCCTTTTCTTTCTCTGCCTTTCAACGCAACTCATCAACAGACCCCTCCTCTGTTCATCCTATTTGTCTGTACTCCCTCCCACTTTGTGTAGGCCTGTAAACAAAACCAGCTCTTCTGGTTATGATCAAATTCAAAACAGACTACAGCTGTGTGTTGAAGCCCCATTGGGGAAAAGCTGTTCAACAAATTGTCTAGCAATGTTGGATTGCGGTTTACATTAAAGATATAGTTCACGCAAAATGGAAAACTCCGCCATGATTGACACTTTTTAAACTTGTATGATTTCTTTCTAGCACAGAAAACAAAAGAACATATTTTGAAAAATGATTGTTAGCAAACCTTCTGACTTCTATTGTATAGAAGTGAATGGTTAAAAAATATATTTTGGGTATTGTACGGAAAAAAGGAAGGTTAAGATGACAAGAGGTTGAGTAAATTATGACATTATTTTAAATTTTGGGTATTTATCACTTTCAGAGAAAACTACGCTATCCATTCTTTATTGTGCATTTTATTTCTGGAATGTTGGAAGTTGGTAGTATTGGAATGTTCATTTGGAGGCTTGTTGCATTCTTTACAAGACTTGTATTCGTATTTTTGAAAATAAGAATTATTACAACATTGTGTTTGATAGAAGGGAAGTGTTTTGTTCCAGTTATGTATGAGTAGACACTTTCTCTTCAGCTCATCTTGCTCCAGCCATATAAGCTTTCATGTTAACATCTAATGGTAAAATATTGATTTTGTTGCAAGCTCTTAGCAAGTGAGCTCAACTGAAGGGCATAATTGGTTTTCTAATGAAATATGAGCCTACAACAAAATTAGTAAAATATCACACTTTGTGTAATAACTGCTTGTTTGTAGTAGTTACAGCAAAAAAGTACCATATACATTTAACAAAAGGTTAACATTTTATGAGGGACATCATCCACATTTTATTTTGAGAAAATAACATAACAATCCACATTCTACAAACTCTTAAAATAACGTATCAAAATTTTACAAAACTGGTGATCAGCAGAAACAAACACATGATAGAGGAGCACTGGTCTTTCATTGATCAAATGGCCAGTTTGCCATCGTCGAGAAACGCTAGAGCTATTGGACTTGAGAACTCATTTTCAGACTTCACAGAAGCCCTTCCTGTTGGATTTTCCAGATCCTCACAAGTGGACACATACTTGTGTAGGATGCTGTAGTATTCATCCATGCTTCTGTACTTGTAGAAGGTGGAAATCCTCTCCCAGGCACGTTTTGGAGGACTCTTCATAGGAACGGGTTTGGATAACTCAAAGAAGCTTGACAAGTTCCTTTTGGCAAGCTTTTCGGCGTGCTGAGCTGTGTAGCTGTCCAAATATTCACTCTCTTTTTGGGAATACACCCTCCAGAACTTCAGCTGCATGTAGCTGATGGGCGAATAGCATCTGGCCAGGCAAGTGAGCAGGAAGGTGAACAACATGACGGACGCTATCAGCATCCAACCAAGCACCTAGATGTATTTCCACAATTATTAAGAGTAAATCTATCACATGTGCAATGAATGACACAAGAAAGAATGCAATAAAATCATTTAGAATACACAAAATCAATGGAAGTGCCATTTAAAGTCAGACTGATGAACATCTGTAAGATGTCTGCTAGACATCTAGAGGTCTACATGACACCTGATGTATTGTAGATGATGGGACAATTTCTGCCAGACATCTTGCAGATGAAACTGAAGACATGTGTCTTGAAGAATCAGTTCAATGCTCACCTGGGACTCAGCCCTTATAATGGCAAGAAGAGTGACTCTCTCAGTCTGTGGGATGGATGTCCCAACACAAGGAAACTTCTCCAACTCTTTCCAACAATGTGGAAACTTGTCGTTACAGATGTGTCGTCCAAACAGAGTAAAGTTTGAGCCAGTCATCGAGCACTCAAAGTAATTCCCTCGGAGTAATGCAACTGCTATCCAGCTCAGAGGTGCGATCATTGCGCTTGTGGTTATTTGCAAAAAAACTCTCAAAAAACCAAAGACGTAATTAAAGCGACACAGTTTGGACCTCCTAAGGCACAATCCCGTGAATAGTTTCCATGTTTTATTGCTGAGCATGTAACTCAGGATGAGCAGGGCAAGAGCAGGCACGAGTAGACAGACATTACCGTAGGTGAAATTCCAATCATTGCAAGGACATTGAAAGGCGAAGACCGAGAAGATGTGCTCGCTACAGGCTGTTAAAAGAGCGATCAATCCAAAACCTAAGTTGGTTTGCTGTTTCTGCGTTAATATTAGCAAAGGTTTTAATTTATCCATGGATTTAATGTTGTTCCTCTTTAACAGGAACCGTGGGCTTGAGTTTCGTTTTTTGCGAATGCCGGGGTGTAGAATGAAGATTTTTGGACGTCTCGTTGATGTTTCGGTGAGAACTTCCTTAAAATGAGTGTCAGCCCGCAAACACACAAGAGGTGGATCTGAACCCATAGGATAAAAAAGGTTTATATTATAATATATAACAAATGGACGGAAGCGGAAAAATATATTTCAAAATGAACAAAAAAATGAACAATAATATACTTGTTAAAATATACAAAAAATGGCCATAAAATATTTTTGCCAAAAATATTTCAAAATATACTAGAAATATACTGGCAAAAATGTTTTTCAAAATATACAACAAATGGCTAAAGAATATGCTTGCAAAACATATCTCAAAATATGCAATAAATGGCTGTAAAATATATTTGCAAAAATACATTTCAAAGTATACTAGAAAATGGCCATAAAATATGTTTGCAAAGATATATTTCGAAATATACAAAAACGACCAAAAAAGACTTCCAAACGTATATTTTGAAATATACAACAAATGGCCAAAAATATTCTTCCAAAAGTGTATTTCGAAATATACAACAAATGGCCAAAAAATATTCTTCCAAAAGTGTATTTCAAAATATACAACAAATGGCCAAAAATATTCTTCCAAAAGTGTATTTCGAAATATACAACAAATGGCCAAAACTATTCTTCCAAAAGTATATTTTGAAATATACAACAAATGGCCAAAAATATGCTTCCAAAAGTATATTTTGAAATATATAACAAATGGCCCAAAAATATACTTGCAAAAATATTTTTCAAAATATACAACAAATGGCCAAAACTATTCTTCCAAAAGTATATTTTGAAATATACAACAAATGGCCAAAACTATTCTTCCAAAAGTATATTTTGAAATATACAACAAATGGCCAAAAATATTCTTCCAAAAGTATATTTTGAAGTATACAACAAATGGCCAAAAAATATTCTTCCAAAAGTATATTTTGAAATATACAACAAATCGCCCAAAAATATTCTTCCAAAAGTATATTTTGAAATATACAATAAATGGCCAAAAATATTCTTCCAAAAGTATATTTCAAAATATACAACAAATGGCCAAAGAATATACTTGCAAAACATATCTAAAAATATGGAAAATATGGCCATTAAATATATTTGCAAAAATATATTTCAAAGTATACTAGAAAATGGCCATAAAATATATTTGCAAAAATATATTTCAAAATATACAAAAATGGCCAAAAAATATTCTTCCAAAAGTATATTTTGAAATATACAACAAATGGCCAAAAATATTCTTCCAAAAGTGTATTTCGAAATATACAACAAATGGCCAAAAAATATTCTTCCAAAAGTGTATTTCAAAATATACAACAAATGGCCAAAAATATTCTTCCAAAAGTGTATTTCGAAATATACAACAAATGGCCAAAACTATTCTTCCAAAAGTATATTTTGAAATATACAACAAATGGCCAAAAATATGCTTCCAAAAGTATATTTTGAAATATATAACAAATGGCCCAAAAATATACTTGCAAAAATATTTTTCAAAATATACAACAAATGGCCAAAACTATTCTTCCAAAAGTATATTTTGAAATATACAACAAATGGCCAAAACTATTCTTCCAAAAGTATATTTTGAAATATACAACAAATGGCCAAAAATATTCTTCCAAAAGTATATTTTGAAGTATACAACAAATGGCCAAAAAATATTCTTCCAAAAGTATATTTTGAAATATACAACAAATCGCCCAAAAATATTCTTCCAAAAGTATATTTTGAAATATACAATAAATGGCCAAAAATATTCTTCCAAAAGTATATTTCAAAATATACAACAAATGGCCAAAGAATATACTTGCAAAACATATCTAAAAATATGGAAAATATGGCCATTAAATATATTTGCAAAAATATATTTCAAAATATACTAGAAAATGGCCATAAAATATATTTGCAAAAATATATTTCAAAATATACAAAAATGGCCAAAAAATATTCTTCCAAAAGTATATTTTAAAATATAAATTTTACATACATTTACATTTAGTCATTTAGCAGACGCTTTTATCCAAAGCGACTTACAATAGTCGAGGAGACAATGAAGCGGTAAATAGCCGATACAACAATAGGTGAACAAGTTGTACAAAATATATATATATATTTTTTATTTGATAGAGTGAGTAGGTTAGAAAAGAAGTGAGTAAGTGAGCTAGGTGTAGCCGGAAAATATGAGTTTTTAGGTGTTTTTTGAAGATAGAGACCGAGTCTGACAAGTGTGAAGCCAGAGGCAGATCGTTCCACCATAGAAGCACATTGTGTGTTGTATATAAGAAGAAAGAGAAAAATCCCCAATGAAAAAGAAACTTTTAGTGTTTTTCTGTTAGGAATAAAGTTTAATACTTTTATTTTTTTACATTTTTGTTATTTTTATGTTTCTCTTATATATATTTTTTGTTATTTTGTTATGTTTTTTTTTTGTTTTCTTTTTTATGTTTTTAATGTTTTTTATGTTATATTTTTTATGTTTTAGTTATTTTTGTTTGTTTTTTGTTATTTTTTTATGTTTTTGTAACGCAAATGGCGCGATACGGCACAAATCACGTGAGTTGAAAATATTGAACTTTGGCGAAATTTCGCGCCGCGTTAACCAATCAGAAGCTTTCTTTATCTAGAACAAACATGGAGGACAAAGTCATCAGGGCTTTATATGGAAACACAGAGCTTTATAAATCCACATTATACTTTTATTATACTTTAACATAGACAGGAATTAAAGGGACATTTACTGGAAGAAATTTAGTTGAGAAAAAAATTCTCTTTACTCAATTTGGGCTTTATACACATATTTAGACTATAAATAAAGCCGTCACATGAAGTTTAATCGCTTTATTTTACAATAAAATGACTTTTCCTCTGATATATTGATGAGTTCACCTGACAGAAGCCCCTCCCCCCTGCGTGAATGGCGCGTTGGACGCGAATAAGGCAAATTGTACAAGCGAATGAATTTAAATGTTCAAGCGGCAAACTACACGTCAACACGCGAAAATTCGCGTCTGGTGTGAACGCAGCATTACGAAATGTGAAAAGAGGTCCCAAAGATATGTTTGTTGTATTTTTTTATTTTCTTATGTTTTGTTTATGTTACTGTTGGTTTTGTTATTTTTCTTGTTTTTTTTAGATTTTTTTTATATGTTTTATGGTTTAGTTAATTTTTTATGGTTTTGTTATTTTTTTGTGTTGTTTTTTTATATTTTTATGTTTTTGTTAATTTTATTATTTTTGGGGAATTTTATATGGTTTTTTATGTTTTTATTATGTTTTTGTTCTTATTTTGTATGATTTTTTATTGTGTTATGTTTTTGTTATATATATTTTCTTTATTTTCTTATGTTTTTTATATTTTGTTTATGTTTCTTTTTATGTTTTAGTTATTTTATTTTTTTTGTTTTTGTTTTATATATATTTCTTTTTCAAGTTTTTGTTACTTTTTTATGTTTCTGTTTTTTCTGTTTTTATTATTTAGTTATTTTTTATGTTTTGGTTATTTTTTTATGTTTTTGTTATATATATTTTTTTATATGTTTTTGTTATTTTATTTATTTATATTTTTGTAATATATATATTTCTTTTTATGTTTTTGTTGCTTTTTATGTTTTTTTATGTTTCTGTCGTTTTTTTCACGTTTTTTATTTTAATTTTTTATGTTTTAGTTATTTTTGTTTATGTTTCAGTTTTTTTATGTTATATATATATATATATATATATATATATATATATATATATATATATATATATATAAATATATATATATACATATATACTTTATGTTTTTGTTATTTTTTTGTTATTTTTTGCTATTTTCGTTTATGTTATTTTTTATGTTTTTGTTATATATATATATATATATATATATATATATATATATATATATATATATATGCGTGTGTTTTTGTTATATTGTTTATGTTTTTGTTATAAATAAATTTATTTTTTATGTTTTTGTTATTTTGTTATTTTTGTATATTTTTGTTTATGTTTCTGTTATTTTTTTACGTTTTTTATATTTTTGTTATATATATATATATATATATATATATATATATATATATATATATATATATATACATATATATATATATATATATATATATATATATATATATATATATATATTATGTTTTTTGTTATTTTGTTGATGTTTTTGTAATTTTTTTTATATATATATATATATATATTTTTTTTTAGGTTTTTGTTATTTTTGTTATTTTTATTGTTTTTTTAGGTTTTTGTTATATATATATATATATGTATTTTTTTATGTTTTTGTTATTTGTTTTTTTATATATATATATATATATATATATATATATATATATATATATATGTTTTGTTTATGTTGTTTTTTTATGTTTTTATTATTCGTTTATGATTTTTTTATGTTTTTGTTATATTTTTTAATGTCTTTGTCATTTTGTTGAGTTTTTGTTATTTTCTTATTTTATATATATATATATATATATATATATATATATATATATATATATATATATATATATATATATATATATATATATATATATATATATATATATAATAAGACAATCACCAAGACAATATTTTTTTTCAATTTTTTATGCTTTGTTTATGTAGGTTTTTTATGTTTTTGTTATATGTTTTTTAATGTTTTTGTTATTTTCTTTATGTTTTTGTTATTTTCTTATTTTATATATATATATATATATATATATATATATTATGTTTTGTTTATGTTTTTGTTGTTTTTGTTGTTTTTGTTGTTTTTGTTATTTGTTTATGATTTTTTAAAATGTTTTTGTTATATATACTTTTTTTAATGTTTTTGTTATTTTGTTTATGTTTTTGTTATTTTATTATTTTATATATATATATATATATATATATATATATATATTTTATGTTTCGTTTATGTTTTTGTTGTTTTTTTATGTTTTTGTTATTTGTTTATGATTTTTTAAAATGTTTTTGTTATATATATTTTTTTTTATGTTTTTGTTATTTTGTTTATGTTTTTGTTATTTTATTATTTTATATATATATTTTTTTTATGTTTCGTTTATGTTTTTGTTGTTTTTTTATGTTTTTGTTATTTTTTTATGATTTTTTAAAATGTTTTTGTTATATATATATATATTTTTATGTTTTTGTTATTTTGTTTATGTTTTTGTTATTTTATTATTATATATATATATATTTTTTTATGTTTTGTTTATGTTTTTGTAGTTTTTTTATGTTTGTTTTTTTTGTGGACGGGACATTATGCCATGTTGTCATGTCAGGATCAGTTGAACTGCATTGCCTTGTTTGGTGTCTGTAATCCTGTTTATGTGTCACTCACGTCAGTGTTATCAGTCGGTGCTTGTGAGCTTGTCGGTTCGCTGTGTTCAGTAGGTGGTTCTTGTGTGCTTTTGTCGGTGTGTTCCAAAGACACTTGTGTGAAGGCATGTCGTTTTAAGGGTGATAAGGTTGAGAAGGTTGATAGTTGTCTTGGTGATTGTCTATAGGGTTGTAGGTATGATTGTCTTGATATATATCCTTCTGATTGTGATTTTTTGTCCGTCCCTTTGGAAGACATGGTGTCTTCTTTATAACCATAGTGATGCCTAAATCTCATGTAGTTATGAAACTCTTCAATTGTACACAGCACATCGTTATTTTCGTCTATTAATCCTTGTTTCAGGACCACTTCTCTATTTACAGGACGTTTGAAAAAATGACGGAGGTATGGATCATGTAGGGCATTATAGTCAAACCTCGTGTTTTTCCTTTCAAGGTCATCTAAATTAAAATCTGATCGCACAGGCCAGAGACTTTCTCCTAACTTCCCTCTGCTACATTGCATTGTGACATTTCTCGAGACAAACACTTTGGATCCAGGTTTGCGATAAGCATTAAAGTCCAGACTGGCCTTAATGCCTGTCACCTTCTTCTCGGTTGCCATGATTCCGATCTTGCACGTTGCAGTCACGTGATTACATCTCTCGCAAATTAATACTGACTTTATCCCCTTAAGTAACATTTCAACAACAATCTCGACGACGGTAACTTTTCCAGAAATAGAAATTATGACAAATTGAATCACACGATTGTTCATTATACACATTACAACCCAAACCGAAACATTTCGCACAAGTTTGGTTCCCTTTCTGTCGGTCTCTCGACGTTGTGTCGAAGAACGACAGTATGGGGTTCGCTCTTGAGAACCAATCGACTCTGACTTTGTTTAAAAGGCCAATGAAATTTGGCGAATGAAATTTGCATGCCATGCCCCGCCCCGGACATCCGGGTATAAAAGGGGAGACGGCGTGCTCATTCATTACCTTTTGTTCTTCGGAACCTGGCGGATGACTTCGAGTCTGAAGCAAGAATCGACTTCTGGCGATCATCTTCCTGCTGGTGTCACGACGCGGTTTGCAGCGGACTGTCCATCTTCGACTCACCTGAGCGTCCAGCAGAAGACAGAGAGTGTCTTCTCTTTCTTAAAAGAGCAAAATTCTAACAGCGTGTTGCCTCATGGCGCATAGCTGTTCCCTTGGTTGCGGCAAGCTTGTCCTAGATGGGGACACCCATGATGCCTGCCTCGTGTGTTTGGGTCTCCAGCACGCTGAGGCGGCATTTATGGGACCGACCTGCCCGCATTGCGAGCAGATGTCGATCAAGACGTTGCGGTTACGGGTGGCTTCTTTCCTTGGAGAGCGAGCCACCATTTCGTCAGCTCCTTGTGGATCGTTGGCTGCGGCTACGGCACGGTCGGCGGTCTCGAGGAGCGGCGTCCGTGATTACGAGGGCTCTATGGATGTCACCCCATCAGCCTCTGGCTCGCGGAGCATCCATACCTCGGCACGCTCGTCTACCCCATCAGCGAGAGACGGTACGCTGTCTCTCGCTTCCTCCCAGGATGAGGACGAGCTGTCTGTCGCAGCATCGGAGGGTGACCTGCTAGCCTCGGATTCGGAGGACATCCTGGAGCTTCCGCCTCTGGCAGGTAAGTCCCGGGATGATTCGGATCCTGAGATGGCGGCCATGCTTTCCCGGGCCGCCGTGAGCATTGGGCTTCAGTGTACGGCCCCGCCGTCACCCCAACGTTCGCGGCTGGACGCATGGTACCTGGGATCCGGGCGGGGTTCAAAGCCACGCCCGATCCCGGTGCCATTTTTTCCGGAAGTGCACGAAGAGATCACGAAGTCGTGGAATGCGCCACTTTCGACGCGTACACGGCAGACGGGTTCTTCCACCCTCACTTCCCTCGATGGGGGGGCAGCAAGGGGTTACGTTGACATACCCCAGGTGGAGCGGGCTGTTGCGGTGCACTTGTGCCCTCAGACCGCTTCTACCTGGAGGGGTCAGCCGAAACTTCCATCCAAGGCGTGTAAGACCTCTTCGACCCTCGGGTCGAGAGCTTACGCTGCCGCTGAACAGGCTGCTTCCTCGCTCCATGCCATGGCCATCCTGCAGGTCCACCAGGCCAAGGCTCTTAAGGAGCTAGACGAGGGAAGTTCTGACCCCGCAGTTCTGCAGGAGCTGCGCACTGCGACTGACCTGGCCCTCCGGGCCACGAAGGTTACGGCACGTGCCCTGGGTCGGACGATCTCCACTTTGGTGGTCCAAGAGAGACACCTCTGGCTGAACCTTGCGCAAATGCGTGAGGCCGAGAAAGCCCGCTTTCTCGATGCCCCCATTGCGCAGGGTGGGTTGTTTGGAGACACGGTGGAGAGCTTCTCTGAGCAGTTTTCCGCCGTGCAGAAGCAGACGGAGGCTATCAAGCATATCCTCCCTCGCCGCAGCCAGGCCGCCCCCGTGCCGTCTAGGCTCCGTGCATCGTCCGCTCCCAAACGACCTCGCCCCTCCCAACCGACCACTCCGGTTGTATCTCCCCCTGAGGCGGCGACCCGGAGATCGGCGACCCGGAGGAGAGCGACTCCTCCCAGTCAGCAACCACCCCGCAGGAAGCGCGGGAAGCGGACCTGATGGGAGGCAACCAGCGGAGGAGACACCACCTTGCCCGGCCCAGGACATTCCATCTCCAAAGTGGCCGGTGCGGGACGGTCCTGCCACGTCCCAACTCGTGCCGGGCCCTTTTCAGGGCCTGGCGCCCACTTCCTCTCAAAAAGAGCTGTTTCCTCCTCTGGTTTTAAAACTCAACCGCTATCACTCTCCGAGCGACGGTGTACGGTTGCAAGACGTTTCGTCAGTCCGACCCCACGTTGCGTCAACCCGACCCAACACTGCGTCACGACTAGACGTTGCGTCACATCGGCGGAATTGCAGTCAGACACTCTCTCAAATAGACGGTGTGCTACACTGCAAATCCCACAGGCAGGTAAGTACTCGGGACAGCAAGCCCCTAGGGGATCCGTCCCCAGGCAGAGCGGCTGTCCTGAGAGCCACAGAACCCCCCTCCATGGAGATGGTGAAGGAGATCGTTCCTCTGGTCCCGCTGGCCCAACGACTGCACGCATGGTCCATGCTAGGCAGACCGGGGCGGTGGCTAGATCGAACGATCCGTCTCGGCTATGCGATCCAGTTCGCCAGACACCCTCCCAAATTTCGGGGAATCCTTCAGACCTCGGTACGAGGGAAGGATTCCGCCGTTCTTCGGGCAGAGGTGGCGACTCTTTTGGCAAAAGAAGCGATCGAACCCGTTCCCATGGCCGAGATGTCGTCGGGCTTCTACAGCCCGTACTTCATTGTCCCCAAGAGAGGTGGAGGGCTGCGCCCAATTCTGGACCTGCGTTCACTGAACAGGTGTCTATACAGACTTCCGTTCAGAATGCTAACACAGAAGCGCATCCTCGAGTCTGTCAGACACGAGGATTGGTTCGTGGCGATCGACCTGAAGGACGCGTACTTTCACGTCTCGATACGTCCTCGGCACAGACCGTTCCTACGGTTCGCCTTCGAAGGTCGGGCGTACCAGTACAAAGTCCTGCCCTTCGGGCTGTCCCTATCTCCCCGCGTCTTCACGAAAGTCGCAGAAGCCGCACTATCCCCCCTCAGAGAGCAGGGCGTGCGTGTACTAAACTATCTCGACGACTGGCTTATCTTGGCTCACTCGCGAGATCTAGTATGTACACACAGGGACATGGTGCTTCAGCACCTAAACCGATTGGGTTTACAGGTCAACCGGGAGAAGAGCAAGCTCGCCCCAGTGCAGAGCATCTCTTATCTCGGTATGGAACTAGACTCTGTCACCATGTTGGCACGACTCACGGAAGAGCGTGCCCAAGCCTTGCTGCGAAGCCTGAGCAAGCTCAGGCGTCCAGTGGTCTCCCTGAAATATTTTCAGAGGCTCCTGGGGCATATGGCATCCACGACTGGGGTTATCCCACTCGGGTTGATGCACATGCGACCACTTCAGCATTGGCTTCAGAGTCGGGTTCCGAGGAGCGCGTGGCGCACAGGCACCAGGCGGATTGCCATCACGCCTCAGTGTCGGAGCACCCTGGCCCCATGGTCCTCCGGGACCTTTTTACAAGCGGGAGTACCCCTCGGACAGGTTTCGAGGCGCGTTGTGGTGACAACGGACGCCTCCCTGTTGGGCTGGGGAGCAGTGTGCAACGGGCATACAGCTTCGGGTCGATGGACGGGTCCCCGACTGTATTGGCATATCAACTGCCTGGAGTTGTTAGCGGTCATGCTCGCCCTCAGGAGGTTTCTACCTCTAGTGAGAGGCAAGCATGTGCTGATCCGCTCCGACAGCAGGGCCGCGATAGCGTACATCAACCGCCAAGGCGGGATGCGCTCGCGCCGCTTGTCACAACTTGCCCGACGCCTCCTCCTCTGGAGTCAGCAGAAAATAAGATCTCTGCGAGCCGTATTTCTCCCAGGCTACCTGAATCAGACAGCCGACGCGCTCTCTCGTCAGACGCCGCCTCGAGGAGAATGGCGACTCCATCCTGGGACGATCCGGCTGATATGGGAAATGTTTGGTCAGGCACAGGTGGACCTGTTTGCCTCACCAGACAACACCCATTGCCCCCTGTGGTACTCCTTGACCGAGGGTTCCCTCGGCACGGATGCCCTAGCGCACAGCTGGCCCCGGGACAAGTGGAAGTACGCCTTCCCCCCAGTGAGCCTTCTTGCACAGGTCCTGTGCAAGGTCAGGGTCGAGGAACACCAGGTCCTGTTAATTGCGCCATACTGGCCCAACCAGGCTTGGTTCGCAGAGCTAATACCTCTAGCGATAGCTCCCCCCTGGCCCATTCCCCTGCGGAAGGACCTTCTGTCCCAGGGGAAGGGTACGGTATGGCACCCGCGACCAGACCTCTGGAATCTCCATGTCTGGTCCCTGGACGGGACGAGGAGATCCTGAACGAATTACCTCCGGCGGTGGCGGACACAATTGTTCAGGCGAGGGCACCAACCACGAGGCGTTTATACGCTGCAAAGTGGCGCATCTTCTCGTCCTGGTGCTCTTCACATGGTGAAGAGCCCGGAGCATGTGCGATCAGTGCAGTGCTGTCCTTTCTCCAGGAGAAACTAGAGGACAGCCTTTCGCCATCTACGCTCAGGGTATATGTTGCCACGATTGCCGCACACCATGAGCTGGTGGAGGGTAAGTCTCTCGGACAGCACAGCCTGGTCACAAGGTTCCTCAGGGGTGCGAGGCGGGTTAATCCCCCGCGTCCGCGCTCCATACCCTCTTGGGATCTCGATGTGGTCCTAGCGGGCCTTTCCGAGACTCCTTTCGAGCCCCTAGTAGAGTCTGACCTTCCTCGTCTCACGGGGAAGACAGCACTCCTAGTAGCGCTCGCCTCTATCAAGAGGGTAGGGGACCTACATGCACTCTCCATGTCCGACGAGTGCCTACAGTTCGGGCCGAATAACTCTCATGTTATCCTGAGACCCCGACCCGGCTACGTGCCCAAAGTTCCTACCACCCCCTTTCGGGATCAGGTAGTGAACCTGCAGGCGCTCCCCACAGGGGAGGAAGACCCAACTCCTTCAGTGCTGTGTCCGGTACGAGCATTACGCTTCTACCTGGAACGCACGCAGAGCTTCAGGAGCTCTGAGCAGCTTTTTGTCTGTTATGGAGGTCAGCAAAGAGGGAGAGCTGTCTCCAAACAGAGATTGGCACACTGGATCGTGGATGCCATTTCCATGGCTTACCGATGCCAGAACCTGCCATGCCCGCTCGCAGTGAGGGCTCACTCTACTAGGGGTGTAGCCTCCTCGTGGGCTTTGGCTCAGGGCGCCTCTCTGGCAGACATCTGCACAGCTGCGGGTTGGGCTACGTCCAACACCTTTGCAAGGTTTTATAACCTCAGGGTGGAACCAGTATCAGCTCGGGTTTTACGCAGGTAGAACTAGCCACTGGCCGGGCGTACGCCTGCGAAAGAGCCTTCTTCCCTTTTCAGGTGAGTTCAGTGCTCTAATCTACCTCTCTACTTCCCCTACAGGCGAGTATAGGTAACCTAATTCCATCACTCAGCACCTCCATGGTAACAGGCCGGGCGGAGCGGACCTTGTAACCAGGCTGAACATCGGAGTGAGCTGCCCCTTTTCAGGTGAGCCCCTTTCTTCAGCCAGTGCTCCGTACGTAGTGGCTCCCCCCCTCAAGGGTGGCCCCGTACGATGTAATTCCTTCACCAGAATTCCCCATTAGGTGAATGTGTGATCTCCCTCACGTGGTGCTCCCAAAATACAGGTAGCAATGCACACTAATTTTTTCCATGAGTTCTGCCCTTATCAGGTGAGACCATTGGTACATCTCCACATGTTAACCTCCCTACGGTAGGATGTGGCCTCCGTAACGCACTCCCTCCTTGAAGGGGCCGCGTTTCCCAGTGCAGTTCACGGTCGGGCGGCTATCTCGCTGTAGAGATAGGAAGGCCGTCGCCCGTGGAGACCGGTGGTAAGTTACCTCTCACCTTTTTGTCAAAAAGCTCTGGGACGTGTTACCATTTCCCCACTGGAAGGTTACGCTCTCGCGTAGAAGCACAGACCGTTGGACCCGCTCGAGCCTGTCAGGGTCGCTCCGCTAGAGATCGTGACGCAGCACAGCGACGTGACGTGTTACATAGGAACCCCATACTGTCGTTCTTCGACACAACGTCTAGGTTACTGTTGTAACCCCGGTTCCCTGATGGAGGGAACGAGACGTTGTGTCCTTTCGTGCCACGTCGCTGTGCTACTCGCTGCAGCGATCGTGAGTCATCCTTACGTTCCTCAGCACAAAAGGTAATGAATGAGCACGCCGTCTCCCCTTTTATACCCGGATGTCCAGGGCGGGGCATGGCATGCAAATTTCATTCGCCAAATTTCATTGGCCTTTTAAACAAAGTCAGAGTCGATTGGTTCTCAAGAGCGAACCCCATACTGTCGTTCTTCGACACAACGTCTCGTTCCCTCCATCAGGGAACCGGGGTTACAACAGTAACCTAGACGTTCTATATGATCGAGAAAAACAACCCAAAAAGAGCAAGAAAGCACCCAGTGAACCTAGCTCATTAAATATGCAAGAATCAGCCAATAGGAAGCCGCCAAACGCAAAACCTTAACTATTCTTATTTTCTCGCTTTCTTGAACCCCAAGTTTGTTGCAATGACAACATAAAGTGGTTTTCTAGTACAATAAACCGCATTTATTAATAATATAAGAGAGTTATGCTGTATTTTGGCCTTATTAGTGACTTCTCCATTGAGCTCCATGTATTTGACAGGATCGTCACGCGATGGATGTAACGGTCATTTAAGCGTAAATAAACAAAACCAAAAACTCTTTATACATTTTCATCGTTCTTGTGTTTTATTGAGCACTAAAGACAACATTATTTAGGATTTAAGGAATCTTATAATGTCTAATACACTGATGTACAAATACAAGCCAGATTTGACACAAAAAAGCAAAAGTGTTTGTAAGGCGTCGTTTTACTTACCATGGAAGCACATTGTGTGTTGAATATAAGAAGAAAGAGAAAAATCCCCAATGAAAAAGAAACTTTTAGTGTTTTTCTGTCAGGAATAAAAGTGTCACTCACAGCCGCAGCGCTGACTGAAGACTATATTTTTGGGCCATATACAACAAATGGCCCAAAAATATACTTGCAAAATATACTAGAAAATGGCCCAAATATATACTTTCAAAAATATTTTTCAAAATATACAACAAATGGCCAAAAATATTCTTCCAAAAGTATATTTTGAAATATACAACAAATGGCCAAAAATATTCTTCCAAAAGTATATTTTGAAATATACAACAAATGGCCCAAAAAATATACTTGCAAAATATACTAGAAAATGGCCCAAATATATACTTTCAAAAATATATCTCAAAATGCACGAAAAAATGGCAATAAAATAAATTTGCAAAAATATGTTTCAAAATATACTAGAAATATACTTTTAGAAAAATATAAAAAAGAAAAATGGCCATAAAATATATTTGCAAAAATATATCTCGAATTATACAAAATATATTTGCAAAAATAAATTTCAGAATAAAATAGAAATATACTTGTAAAAATATATTTCAGAATATACAAAAATGGCCAAACAATATTCTTCCAAAAATATATTTCAAAATATACATAAATGGCAAAAAATATATTTACAAACATATATTTCAAAATATACTAGAAATAGGCCATAAAATATATGTCAAAAGATACTAGAAAAATGCTTGCAAACAAATATTTCAAAATATACCAACAATGTAAAAAAAATGACCTGCAAAAATATATTTCAAAATATATTCGAAATATAATTGCAAAAATATATATCAAAATATACAACAATGGCTAAAAAATATAATTGCAAAATATATCTCAAAATATAAACTGAAACATGTCTAGAAGTAAAATAGATTTCAAAATTCAACTCGAATAATAGCGCCACCTTGTGGGTGAGAGGCAAAACATGGATGACATTCTCAAAATTCCCATGTATTCATGTTAGGCAGATTTTGGATCATATCGTAGGAAATATAAACTTAATTGCTTGAAGCCTGTTTATCACGTGCTTATTTCAAGTTTGGGATTCATGTTTCATCTTACATTTAAAGTTCCTTGTTCTTGCCCCCTCATGGGAAGTTTTTGTTCTATCATTTATTGAAATCTATGTTTTGTCTCTTTCCTTATCTTTTTCCTATTTCCGTGAAAGTCATGGCCTAGTGGTTAGAGGGTTTGAGTCCTAACCATTAGTTAGTGGGTTCAAGTCTCGGGTGGCAATATCATGACTTTGGGGCCCTTAAACAAGGCACTGAACCCCCAACTGATCCCCAGGTGCCGCAGCATAAATGTCCACCCACTGTTCCTGCCGTGTGAGTTCATGGTTGGCGTTTGTGTTCACGGTTGGCGTGTGTGTTCATTTTGGATCGGTTAAATGCAGAGCACGCATTCTGAGCATGGGTCACCATACTTGGCTGTATGTCATGTCACTTTCACCAAATCTGCAGTTTGATAACCGCAGCAGGGTCATTCCAGCATTATGGACGGGACATAAAAATCGATGTTTAAACATCAGAAATATGACACCCTATAAGTTTTCTATAAAAAAAAAATGATAAATAAACCTGTGTTATAGATGTGACAAAAAGCACAATGTTTTAGGAGAAAAAAACTTAAGAATTAAAATGTAGAATCCAGAATCCAAATATCCGACAAGTGGATATTCTTTATAGAACATAAAATAATTACTTTATTTTTGTTTCCATGTGTCCATGTATGCGTGTAGAGTTGGAAATAGAAGTGTTTAATTCTGACACAATTGGTGTCTGACTTCAATATCAGCATCAGAGAATGTAAGATGTCTGGAGATCTGGATATCTGCTGTGCAAAATGATCTGCCAAAACATCTTAGAAAGACAAGTCGTACATCCATTATGAATCCTAATTATCTTACATCTTTTAGAGATGTATATGACGTCTTAGAGAAGTATTGCAGATATGCAATAGTTATGGACGTGACAATCCTGAAAATTACTTTATTTTGAAAAAACAAGCACTAATAATACAAAAATAATTAAAAAAAAACTAGTCCAATGGGGATCAGAAACACGAAATGTTCACAAATGGGATATAAACATAGTAAAAACCTTTGTTAAAAATGTTATATTTCCATGATGAGGTTGACACTGTCACAGAATTGCCCAGTTTCATATTTTGCGCCTGATGGATACGTGATTCTGCGCATGTGACATCAGCAGTGGGCGGGGCGTCTACTGTAGCTCGCAGTGGGCGGGGTCTGGATGAGACTGGTGCTACAGTAGCTCAGCAGTGGGCGGGGCGTCTACTGTAGCTCAGCAGTGGGCGGGGTCTGGATGAGACTGGTGCTACAGTAGCTCAAGCTGTATCACTACAGTTATCCCGACTCTATGGACTCTATTCTATTCTATTCTATCCAGATATCTGCTAAGAGTTGCGACAATCGACGTTTGATATATTCGGATGAAGTGAGAGGACGCTGTGAGTGAGTGAGGTAGGGCTCGTGACTGGTTTTAGGATGTGAGGTTCTCTGTATGAACCTTTAGACATATGTGGATGCTGAAGAAATACATGGGATTAGTTTTATGTGAATGTCATGGGGATGCAGTTGGGCGGGTCTTCATTGAGGATTTTCGATGTTTCTGGTTCTGCCCTGTTGCTAGGAGACCCTTGACAGCATCTAAAAGTGATGCAGCCGATTATTTTATAACATGTACATAATTGGGATTAGATTAAGTGTTGAAATTGAGATTAAATAGTACAGTTTACTTTATAATGAATATCAATATAACATCAAGGATACTTTATTGTTGTTCAGTCACTTGTGATAAAGTAGGTCACTGACCCTTTAAAGAGGATGGATGAGCATCCATCAAAGCTTAATACATTGATATTACGTCATTGATGTATGTTATTACTGTCTTTCTCCTCCATGAACATTGGACCACAGACAGCTGCCTGAAGGTCATCTTGGAATCGGACCGTACCTCCTGATGGCTCTGGCACGATGACCCATTAGGGTCCGATCCCCGCATCCGTTTGCCCGCATTCTGCCCTCTGCCCAGAGCACTTGCCCATCACATGAGGCTCTGTGAGGAGAGTCACGCACTGATTTTGGATCACACTGAACTTCCCCTGTAGCTATTTCATATCCATACAGACTGTGCACCAATTGGGTGAGTTGTGTGTTTTGATTTACACTTGTAATGTATGTGTGAATGTGTCATTATGTGTGAGTACACGTTACCCGAAAACCAACTATGAAAATGAAGTTATTCTTTAAAAAAGTACGAGGCCAATACTTTGGGCATTTAAGTTTAAGCACCCATTAAAACATTCATCACAACGCATTACGATTAACATTTACATAATGCATCCCACCGTTGTTTTATTGCTGATTTTCATTATAGGATCAGTAATGTAATGCAAGAATTAAAACATTCGTAATCATGAGAATAGAGGATGGAAGTGTGTTTAAATCTCACAAAATTAGTTTCTGACTTCGATGTCAGCATCTCAGTTCTCAGATAGCGTGTGTAAGATGTCTGCTAGACATCTGCTGTGTAAAAGGATCTTCCAAACATCGAAAGACAAGATGTGGATCCATTCTGAATCACAAACATCGTATATCTTTCTGAGGTTTATATGATATCTGATAGCCGACATCTTAAAGATGCATTGCAGATATGCAAACGACGACTTGCAAATGAAATTGCTGACCTCAAATAGATGTCGGTCAGATGGATGTGTGCTATAAGTTATGCCCATATATTTAGGCTTTGTTCTTATTCATTCTTTGCTCTTCCTGTTCCCCCACTGTAGAGTGTTGCACATGCTCAGTCGGGCCTGTCTGGTGTTTGTAGCATCAACAGAAAATACCTTCTCCTCTTTCCTCCAGGAGCATGCCCTCGGAGCCTCCTCCCAGGTACGGTATTCACACCTCAGGCTACCTTGAGAGGTAGCCGTGTTCTCACCTCTCAAATTGGGTTTCGGTTTGTAAGGTGATGTGACACTCTCACTGTTAGTCAAACTGTTTTTGCTCTGGAGGCCACAGACTTTTATCTCCCAGCATGCTCTACTGATGTGTGTTTGAGAGCTAAATGTGAACCTGTTGTTGTGCTGAAAATAGCTATACAGGGCCAAGGGAGTAAAGAGAATCAATGACATCTCACTAGATGTATTGATAGACCTACTGTACAATAGGCAGGAAAGCATGCAACACGCTGTCATACACATTTTGCAGAAAACTCGCATGATGAGATGATCGCATGTCCAAGCATGAGCTTGTCTTTGAGTGTTGTTCTTGTATCTCAGCTCTCAGGATATGCTGACTGGACAGAGGCTGTGTCAATCTAAATCCCACCAGGACTCTGTCCTCTCTGCCCTTAATCAGCAGCGCAAGGACGGATTGCTCTGTGATGTCACCCTTGTTGCTGGGGAACAGAAGTTCCACGCTCACAAGGCGGTTTTGGCAGCATGCAGCGATTATTTCCGGGTAAGATTTTACAGGGTGGATGTGGGTCTGTATAGCTTTTCTATTACTTACAAACAAGCTTTTAGATTCTCTCAACTGGGACATTTCATCCCGGGTTGATAAAAACTGTTTAAGCAAAAACAGAAAAACCGGGATAACTTGCCTTCTATAATGTTTCAAAACTGGCTTTTTCCTTCGTTCTTTGGAAGGCTTTAAGTGAAAGTTGAGGTGAAAATAAAGTTTTGATTATTCATATGTTTATGCTTGATTATGGTTTAATAGTTAATGATGTCATGTACTTTAAACCAATCTCATCAACAATTTGAGCCATAGATATATAATTTATTTCATGGTAATGATATCTTTCGGTATACAATTTGTAGTAACAGTTTTCCAGAAAATGTACAAACAGCTTTATAGATCAAATAAGATAGATTATTTAAAAAAGGAAAGGGACTTGGTCTTGATACTTTGTATTTTATTTTTAACTTCCTAAATATAGTAAACAATACATGACTTTAGATGAACAATACATTTGTAATGTAACATGCCACAGATTTATGTGGACATATGTAAAATATATCACATGTTAATATATTTCATTACTTAAAAATGAAATTGTACATATTCTCAGCCTCTATCATGTAAATTGCGATGCCCACCTATTTAAGTTTCACGGTAAACGATGAAACAAAAAATTATTTTACAGTACACATTTAATTCCGGGGTAACAATATATGACGTCAGAGCGCCTTTTATTTGCTTTCATTATTTAGAAACCATATAGGCATAAAACAAGATGATGGTGAACATATTACAATATTTTGAGTGACATGTATCTGCAAGCTGGTATGGTTCACATGGGACACATGAACGGCAGACAGGAAATCAAAGGTTGGCGGCGGTCTTGAAACTGTATCTGTAAGATTTGATTATGGCTTATTCAGAAGATGTGTCTGGCGTCTAGGGCTGCAACAGAGGGAAGGATTATGTGCACAAACCAAGGAGAGAATTAAATAGGACATTTATTTATTTTGGTGTCTGGGAACACTTCACCTGTGGTGGGATTTTATCCTTTTGTTTTATTTCAGTGAATGCTTGTTGTTGATGTCACCTCCTCTCCCTTTTATTAAGGAGCTGGATAGGGTTAGTCATAGCCTATAGGCAATTCCAGTGTTAGAAACGGGACATTTTGCGTTATGGAGAAGATATAAAAACACTCTAAGATTTTAATTGTGACCAGTAAACTGAACCAACTGTTTAAATAATACAAAACCCTTGTTGAAAGTGTTTAAACATCAAGGTAAATAAACCTGTGTTATAGATGTGACAAAAAGGACACAGGTTTTTAGGAGACAACGAACGTAAGATTTATATGAATTAAAATGTTCAAACTAGAATAAAAAATATCCAACACGCGACCAATGGGTAGATCTTTATAGAACACAATAAAATTACAATACTTTGAATTTTATGTGTCCGTTTATGAGCAAAATGTAGTGTTATGGATAAGAAAATCCTGAAAATAGCCCTTACTTGACAATGAAAAATAATGCACTCAAAATAAAAAATAATGATATAAAAACTTAAAGGGAGACCTCACATGGGTATTTGCACCACCAAATGTTGACAGATATGCTATAAGTATACTAAAAACTTTGCTAAAAACTCTATATTTTCATATCTAGGTTGACATTTTGATGGAACAGCCCTTATGTTAAACAAAGAATGATCCAGATCTTGAGTCAATATAGTCTATGCTTAAAGTTCTTGGTTCTTTACGGCAGCTAGAATCTGACTGAGAACACCTGCAAGAGTTTTATAGTTCCCCATTACAATTATGTTGGAATGGTTATGCTATATGTACACACCAGTTTACAAAACCATTCCCGTTTTATTCTACAGCGTATTCATCACAGACTTCCCTGAACGATGACAGGATATTGCATTCATTATAGCTTTAACACCTCATTACCACTCATGAATGAATATGAACTGTGCAGTCTCAGCTGCCGGTGCCATTGGCTGTACGGTCCAACATGGTCATCCACAATAGCTTTAGTTTTATTGTTTTTTATTGTATCGTAAACTGAAATTTGGCCCACAAACATTAAGGGTTTGCGGGAGTTGCTCTTTGTAATCATATTTCTCTATTGTTACAAGATAATATGTTTATGAAAGAAAGGTTTATGAAAGAATGTAAACAGTGCCGGACACAGAACATCATATCATTTAAGTCTATTCATGCAACACATAAAACAAATTCAATGTAAAATAAATTATTTTTTGGACTGATTCTGAAGGAAATTAAATAAATCGAACTCCTACTCTTTAGGACCTTTAACATATCACAGTTTGCTGTGTAAAGCAATTTGCATTTAAATTTATTCGTTTGGTAGACGCTTTTATCCAAAGTGACTTACATTGCATTATAAAATAATATCCTGTTTACACAGAGAATGAGTAAACGAGTTCATTCACATATACTACCCACATTATAACTCATAATATAAATATAATTCTGTCATCATTTTCTCACCCTCTTGTCATTTTAAGCCCGTATGACTTTCTTCTGCACAAAAGAACATATAAAGTTAAAAGTTCAAGTTTGAAGAATATTTATAAGAGTTGTAACAGGGACTATATAGTTTAACTTTTGGTGTATGGACATTAGTTACCAACGTTCTTCTGAATATATTCTTTGTTTTCTGCAGAAGAATGCAATACAGGTTTAAGCTGACAAGAGAGCGAGTAAATAAATGTTCAAAAGCTACAGTTTTGTGAAATAACAGTAAAAGAATGTTATAAGTATCCGCAATTTTCTAAAGGATTTATGTTAACCACATGAAATTTCATGTGCCTAAATGAGTTTTTATTCAGCAGCATAATGATGGAATTAGTGCACAAAACAGCTTTATTTCCAGCATGCCAAGGTCAGATGTCACTCAGCAGGCATATGACTCAGAAATGTTCATTTATACCCACAAGTCTTGCTTATGGTAAGTGATGAACCGGTATACAGTTCTTCAAGTAGTCATCAACACATCAACGACTCTCAAGTCTAATGAGACTCTTATTCCTTTTCAAAGCTTGAATGTGAGTTAAGGTCAGCCTATTTAAAATGTTGGCTCTTAAAATAGAAACAAGAGACTTGAACCAGCCACTTCAAATGTGTGGTACCACTGGGCGAGTTCTTGAAGGTCAGTTGACATGCAATGGCAGATAAAAGATATTTTGGCATGCAATGGGAGATATTTTCAGCACACATGAGCTTCCGAAACAGATCTGAATTGTGTTTCTATTGATTCTGAAGACTATAGGTTATAGTTATTTGCTACTGGATTCTACTTTCAGTCCAGTAGAATGGATGAATGTACACTACTGGTCAAAAGTAGGCAAATATGGGAATTATGTTGTAACCAATAAAATAAATGAAAATAAAATAAACATGTTATATTTGATCATCCTCAGTTTATTTACCTTTTGACTAGAATTTGCTAAATGTTTTCTAGTCATTTTATCAAGCATCTCGTCTATTCTGTGCTCTTATTTTTGTTCCTTGGTTGTTCCTTCTTCATATTATTAGGTTGTTCCTTCTTCATATTATGCCAAAGTCATCCATTTCAAAAACAAGTTTGTAAAAAGATTATATTTTCATCTATTGAACTCATTTTTTAAATTTAGGCAGACATCTTCACATCAAAATTTATTTTAAAACAATGAGAAACATTTGACTCATGTGTCCCAAAATGTGACTGTTAGTGTATAGAGGGATAGATAGTATACTGTAGTATAGCAGTATTTGAGCACCATTGTTTGAGGATGATCTAATGTACTCTAACTTCGTTTTCTCCCCAGGCTCTGATCAATGACTTTCTCATACAGCCGCTGTCTGACAGCAGTCAATGTCTTTGATTAGTGTACTACTGCTAGAGAACACAGCAGGACAGAGATAGTCACTTTACCTTTTTATGTTGTGTGTGTGGATTTACAGTATGTACTCATGGTATTAGACACTCTTTGGCTTATACTTAGATACTGTGGATGTAGTTAAAGTTCTGGCTATTTGGGTATAATACTGTAATGTAGTTCTACAGTATGAGCTGATGGGAGTTTGTGTTTGTCTTTAGGCCATGTTCAGTCTTTGTATGGTTGAGAGTGAGGCTGATGAAGTAACCCTACAAGGCGTGACTAGTGTGGGACTGAAGCATGCACTAGACTTCGCCTACACGGGCCAGGTAAAATAGCCCACACGGTTCAAAATTTAAACCCGAACGTACAACGTTTCTGTCTCAAACCAAATGATAATTTATCTAAACAATCCACCCTCTAAACACAAGTAGGCAAATGAACATGTTTGTGAATAATCATATCTTACTCTGGAGAATCGTGAAACAGATTTATCTAGGCCAACATTGATCTGAAGCTTTGAATCTGGATGTTTGGACATTCTCATACACTGTAAAAAAATATTTAACGTGGCTTAGTAAATATCATAAAAATAAACGGTTATATTAACCTAATAAAATCTTTTAAAAATCTTAAAATATATTTTGTCAGTGGAAAATTAAAATAATTGAGTTAAAATGGAACAGTTAATTTCTCTTAAATTTAGGGTTTATGTAATGAAAAAAAATGTACGTAATAAATTTAACAAAATATTTTAAACACCTATATTTTTGGTTAATTAAAATACAAATGTTTGAGTTAATCAGGTTTACTTATTTTTTTACTTGCATATACACAACATTTAAGCAGTATATGTACTAAATCAAAATAGCTTTTTAAGTCAAAGCTTTTACATTTTCTTCTTTTTTTATTGTAAATTGTTTCCCATAAAAACCCAGTAACATGTTTGGAGTTTAGCGCCACAGAAAACTGGATTAAAATGTTGTTTTCGTTCTTTTGTTTAGCAGCTTTTGTGTCAGCATGCATAATGTTGGTTCTTTGTGATTTGTTTAAGGCAACTTTAACCATGAGATGATAAAAATCAAGGTTATACTTTCTCAAGGTAGTCTTACTTAAATCCTCTGATCTGTAGATCATGCTGGAGCCAGCCGTGATACAGGATGTCCTGTCTGCAGGAAGCCACCTTCAGCTTCTGGAGCTCCTTAGCCTCTGTTCACACTATCTCATTCAGGTATTTTTGACCAATTTCTGTCTTGACAACAATAATGTTTGTTATTTTCAGAGGGACTTTCTTGAAATCTGCTCTTCTGGAAGGCTTCCCATTAGATTTTGAAACATTGCTGCAGGGATTTGCTCTCATCATGACAGACATCAGTGAGGTCAGGGGTTAATGTTAGGTGATGCGACCTGGCTCACAATTCATCCCAACGGGATTTAAGTTTGGGCTTTTAACAGATAAAATCAAGATGTTAGCAAGCCATTGTACTGCTGGATTCATAGCAGTATCACATTGGGAGTCATTGAACACTTTTGGACATCACAAAAGGTCTAAGCTGTATTTTCCAAACCCTTAGATTTAAGCTTGCAGTGGTTTTTCCTTTTGCCAGAAGATGGCAGTGTGAAGCTGTCTTATTTCATTCTGTAGAATCTCTAATTTATGATCTAATCTTGTTTTTTTCCACTCAATTTCTGTCATCTTTATATTCAAAATGTTTACATTTTAATGAATATTTTAATGACAACATTTATATATGTGTTACTAGCTTAATCTATAATAAGCTATATAGTATATAATATTATACTATTATATACTATATTTTATATTATTTTACTTAATATTACTATTGATGGACATTCATGTGTTTGTCATCAATGTGCCTTTTTGTACACACAAGTATAAATAAAACCTCATCTGTGATGTTGTGCCTGCAGGAGCTGAACAGTTTTAACTATCTGGACCTGTTCAGACTGGCAGACCTTTTCCATTTGCCCGCCCTGGAGGAAGCTGTGGTGGACTTTCTGGTGGATCACCTCTCAGAGCTACAGCAGAGCAGACAAGAGGAGGTGCTGCTTTTACCTTATCGCCTCCTCAGGGAGGTCCTTAAAAGCGACCGCCTCACCTCCCTGAGCGAGGAGGAGATATGGCAGGTGTGTGGAACGCAAATGTACCCATTTTATTTGTACAGACACAATCCTTTCATTTGTTTTGAATGTTCAGGCGGGTCCAGATATTTTTAGATGTCCCCCAGTGGTCGATAACTTCATGCCTTGAAATTAAAATCACTTACTCAGGAATGTTTTAAAATGATACATTTGCACATGGGTTGTCTTAAAGAATATTTAATACAACCACATTAACATATCAACAACATAAGAAACCTGGTTTTCACCACATGGACTGTGTTAACTGTTTGGTATGAAAAGTCAGATCTTAAAGCTAAAAAGAAAGCAGAAACATCTCAGACCCCACCGTATAACTCTTCTACCTAATGCATTTTACAAAATTCCAAAAATGGCAAACTCTGCTCATTTAATTTATGGTGTACGGGCAATTTTGCGTCACAGAGAAAAGGTGTATGACCGTGTGTATACGTTTACCCAGATGGAAGGGGAGCGTGGTGTGACTACTCATTTGCACCAATCAGGGTTCCCCCCCGCACACCTCCCCCCAACCAGGCTCTCTCTGATTAGGCCCACCGCGGCTCCATCAGCGCCTCAATCCCCCAGCTGTCACTCCGGCCGCCCTACTGATTGAAAACAATCAGACCTCTGATGGCACAATTACTCTGACCCTTTAACCAGTCGCTGCTGCCATAATCAGGCCCTGATTAGGCTGCTTTGGGCCTCCTTCAGTTTGCAGAGAAGGTTAATTTGGGCATCAGACGGACGTGTGATGGGCACGGGGGCCGGTGCCGCCATCCGCCGGTCCGAACGTGCGCCCGCCAGTGCTACTCTCGATATAGTTTGCCTGTCAATCATCGTCACGTAGAGTTGTCTAAATCTCACGCTCTGGAAATCACATTTTCTTCCTCTTTGTTTTTTGTGCTTTTTTCTCCTCTCGCACCCACTCCGCCCGTCTCTCTCCGTGCGGGTGTGGGTGGGGGAGTTCATTTATTCTCTACCCCGAGGAAGTTCTCTGATCCAGTGTGACCTTCACAGTCAACAGACGTTGCCTCGCTCACACCTCACTCCTGTCTCTCTCTCTCTCCGTCACTCTTGTTCTCTGTTTTTCTGCTCTCACTCATTCCCTTTTTTCTCTTCTGCTGGCTGTGAAAAGGAGGAGGGTGGAAAAAAAACTGAAATTCAGAGAAAGGAAGAAAGACACAGACGCAGCAGAGCGTTACTGAGTTTTCACGCCGGACTGTGATGGAACAGTTTTGCTGAACCGTTGTTACTGTGCATTTAAAGCTGCAGAGTGTATTTTTTAAGATATCATTTTATATTTTGAAGTAAATTGGCAACTGGCATCCATGAACTTCCACCAGTTTTTTGTTCATGCAATAAAAGTAAATGGATCCCAATTCTGTTTGGTTACCAACATTCTTCAAAATATGGTATACTACTTTTAAAGAGAGTAAATCATGACAATTTGTTTACCAAAAAATGATTTATCTGCCCCCTGTCATTTAATAACACTATGTCAGTCTTTTTTCTGCGAAAAAAGCAGATATTTTGAAAAAAAGACCAAAAAGGTTGGAACCCTATGTATGGCCATTAAACTACTGAGGCCTTCCTCAAATTCAAATAGATAATGGCATCATTTTTAGAATTGATTGAACTATCACTTTAATGCTAAAGTTAACTTAAAATGTACACAACTCAAAGGTTAATTTCACAAAAATATAAACATAGTAGCTCAGTGGGATTTGGCTCACCCAAGTCACTCTGCGGGGGGGTGGGGGATGGGGTGGTTGGTTCGAGGCTACATGTTTTCTGTCCACTGTATTCCCAACATAAAATCAAACTTTTTGTTTCACGCTGCAGCTTTAACTCCATGTTACTCCTGTATGCTCCTTGGCAAATAGCATGTTTTTAAAAATGTGTGCCATACTCGGAGTGCGCACAATTAGATTCAACCATTTCCATCTTAGCATTAAGACACTTTAATGATGAAATACTCCATCTAATGTGTATTACCAGCATTTAATTTTTCCATTTCCGTGTTAAAGACAGCCGCAGAACATCTAGAGGTTGCGTCCCATGGTCCCTGGATGCTATAATAAGTTGTGTGTCTCAGGGCTGATTGTGTTAAAAGCCACTTTGTTTCCATGAAAGTGGCATCGCTTATCTCCATCCATCTCCGCCATACTCGCATGCCTCTGCAGCTAAACAGTCTAGATTGCTCTCAAGTTCAATTAACTCCCCTTTGTCTAACTCCCCTGGCTGTGCTGGAATAGTGTGTTAGTGTATACGCTTCACATACACACACGCGCACGACGACTGTGTGTGTGTGTGCTCACCCCTATCTCATCTGCAGCTGCCTTCTCATCACTGTATAGAGACACAATATCTTAAGCATTAGCATGCAATGATACAAAGCACGGCTCCCACATAGACAGACGTTATTGTGTGGATAGCGTGCGCCGCTATGAGCGGCAGCCTGTAATATGAGCAGTGTGATCTTCTGAACCTGAATCGCTGCTGAATACTGATGAGCCACTCTGCCCCGCTGTAGTTGCTGGTGCGTTGGCTGGAGCATGACTGTAAATACCAATACATGGAGGAACTGCTGCAACACGTGCGCTACGGCCTGATGGAGGTGTCCGCCCTGCACCAAGTGGCCAACGGTCACCCCCTCCTTAATTCCAGCAGCACCGTCGCCGCCCTGGTGGAGGAAGCCCTGGAGTACCACAGATCCGTATTCGCGCAGCCCCTCCGCCAGACACCCCGCACGAAGCCTCGTTTCCGGTCTTTGACGCTGTATATCATCGGGGGGCGAAAGCGGGAGGTCAGCCGCGTACGGGAGCTGCGGTTCTTCAACCCCGCGACGCAGGACCACATGCGGGTCGCCGGGGGTTCGAACTGGAGCGAGCTGGCACCCATGCCCGCCGGGCGAAGTCACCACTGTGTGGCCGTCATGGGAAACTTCCTGTTTGTGGCCGGGGGGGAGGTGGAACATGCCACCGGGAGGACATGCGCGGTAAGGACGGCATGCAGGTATGATCCAAGGGTAAATCAGTGGACAGATATCGCACCCATGAAGGCGTGCAGGGAGCATTTTGTGTTGGGTGCTCTTGGACAATATCTGTATGCCGTTGGGGGTAGGAATGAATTGAGACAGGTCCTGCCCAGTGTGGAACGCTACTGCCCGAAGAGGAACAAGTGGACGTATGTACAACCGTTTGACCGCTCGCTGTCCTGCCATGCAGGTTGTGTGTCGGATGGACTGCTCTGGGTCTCAGGTACTTATGTCTTACTACACAAATTACAAAAAGCATCTCCAAATGTGTTCACAAACATATATATCCAAAGGGCTCTAAGCCCTAAAATCATTGGAGTTACTGCTGTTACAATGATAATGGTTCCTACTTCTGCAGGTGGAGTCACAAACACAGCTCAGTACCAAAATCGACTGATGGTCTATGACCCAGATCAGGTAAGTACCAAGAGTCATTCATCTGTTGCATAACATTGTATTTGGGTTTTGGTACGAGACTGTCTAATGGAGTTACATTGCAGAATACCTCATGCAGAGATATAAACTCTGCCACAGTTCATGCATGACTTTTTTCCTCTATTGAACACTGACAGCACTGACAACTGTACAATATGAAAACAACAGCATTTTGTGTCCATACAATAGAAGTGAATGGGTCCAGCAATTGTTTTTTTCAAATATTTTTCAAAATATCGTCTTCTGTGTTCTGTTGAAGAAAGAAATACATACAGGTTTAAGTACACAGTAAATGACAGAATTTTCTTTTCTTGGTTGAACTGTCCTTTTAAAATATATAAAGTAATGAAAAATGTAGTGCATTCAACGTATGGACTATTTGTGGTTCTTTTATGATGTATTTTTGGAGCTTTACAGCCGTTTTAGAATGTACTGAACATCTGCACTACAACACATAAAAGACAAACAGGTTTGTACAACAAGACAAGGGTGAATAAGTGATGACAGCATTTTAGTTTTGGGGTAAACTTTCCCTTTAAGAATGAAGTGTAGCAGAAGTCCTGTGGTCCGTGCAGACCACTGTGCATTTCAAAGAGAGAGAGAGAGCGAGAGATAGAAAGAAAGAAGAGGGAAGAAATTGAAGGCAGGAAGGAACAGGAGGCAGGACTCATTGGTATTCAAAGTGGCTTTGCATTCACCTGCCAGGAACACCAACCCCCCACCCACACTACCCTCAACAGATGGTCGCAAACACACACACACACACACACACACACACACACACACACACACACACACACACACACACACACACACACACACACACACACACACACACACACACACACACACACACACACACACACGCTTGTTCACACTCTCACTCACTCACCACTAGTCATGTGGTCTCTGTGCATACACGCAGACATCTTATAGATATGCACATACCCAGATGCATTGCAATATACAAACGTTTCAAAAACTTAATTGTTTGCATTGAGAAAAACTAAACATTAATTTTTTGTCTGTGTTGTCATATTAAAGTGGAAAACCTTTATACAAATAGACTTATTAGGGGTATATTTTACTTCATGGTTACATCAACTTGACTGGTCAGTCTGATTTTATAAGTCTGCATAGCTTTAATGATATATGAATTATTTAAAAAATATATTGTAAGTTGTTCCAAATTGATAATAATTATGATGTCAAAAACTATTATTATAAATGCTGTGTTGATTCTATTATAAAGTGGTATAATAATTTAACAGTCGTTTAAACATTTCTTAAGGTGAAACAAACTCTCATTATTTCCCTCTAGAAATAGAAAAATCACAACAAATAATAATTTATACTTTATTCATACTTAATAAGGTTATTGTTAATTCTGTGAGAGTTTTTAAAAGTACATTTACATTTATTCATGCAATTAAGTAAAAGTAACAATTAAATTTAAATTGTTTATAGGTATATTATATATATATATATATATATATATATATATATATATATATATATATATATATATATATATATATATATATATATATATATATTCCTATGTTATTTAATCAGTTAGCTTCAAAAGTTCATTACCCCTCAAAAGTTTGAAATATTCACTGAAATCCAATGTGAATAATCCAAAACATCTCATAATCTATGCATGCAATTTTTAAATTATGTTCAAAATATTACTGTGCCAACATACACATTTCTTTCTGTTAATGTAATTTTACATTTTTGAAATTCATAAGCTGCCCATAGAGGCCCCAAATAGAAATTTTCTCAATACTTCCATGTTGAAACCTTAACAAGCTACATGATAAAATGTTAAGAAAAGGATTTTGCAAATTCTGGTAAATAATGGAGGCTACTTTGATGATGCTAATATATAACAGTTTTTTATTTTATTATCAACACAATTCCCCCAGTACAGTTGTGCTAAGACAGTTTTGATAAATTGACTATTCCAAATGGTAGAAAAAAAATAGGAATTAAATTTTGATTGGTAGTTGTCACTCTCTTTGACAGAATCAGTGGTTAGCCCGCAGTCCAATGTTACAGCGACGAGTGTATCATGTTATGGCAGCAGTAAGAAGGCATCTGTACGTGCTGGGCGGCAATGATCTGGACTACAACAATGACCGAATCTTGGTTAGACACATCGACTCATACGACATTGACATGGACCAGTGGACACGTTGCACATTTAGTCTTCTCACAGGTCACCAGTCATAAACTTTGCATAATAGTCTTGATCACTAAAGCTTTAACAGATCAGAATGTTTTTTTTTAATCCCTCCTAGGTCAAAATGAAGCAGGAGTGTCTGTCCACGACGACAGAATCTATGTGGTTGGTGGATATTCAATCTGGACAAATGAACCACTTGCATGTATTCAGGTGAGTTGACTTGAATGGTGCATACAACATGTTTTTCTTACATGTTTAGGTGTTCTCATTTATCGGTTTGGCAGGTGTTAGACGTAAGCATCAAAGGGAAAGAGGAAGTTTTCTACGGGCCAACCCTACCGTTTGCATCAAACGGAGTAGCAACATGTTTTTTGCCCGCCCCGTACTTCACCTGCCCCAACCTGCAGACCCTACAAGTGCCACATCACAGGATAGGTGCGCTTTAACCCGAACCGTCCAACTTTTTCTGAATGTTTACAGTTGCACAAGTGGACCAATGACATGTTTAAAGAATATTTCAACTGTGACTCCTGACATGATGGATGTAAAATTCTTGGTGAAACTTTCAAAAAGTGATGAATGGAAAATACATTGATAAACTTACAGGCTGCTCCCCAAGATGCTATGGTGCTGCACCACAGGCTCTGTTTAAAAAGCAGTTTTTAAATGTGTAAGGATGATTAAGGGCCTGTTTTTTCCCATAAGGTACGCTGGATGTTGATCTGTGGTTTTGCAAGTACATCTTGTCCACTATTGTGCTTATAATTTCTGCCTATAAGCACACTTCACAGAAGACTGCCATAAAACACTCATAACATGAACTGTATGGACACAATCATTTTACAGCTTGTGCTAAGCCGGACCTGTTTGCATTGATTATGGCCCATTGGTTGGACTTCTTCAGCACAGAGAAATTGAATGTCTTCGCTTTTCATTCCGACCTTTATGTTCTGCATTTGAATCTTATAGTCTGTTTCTCACCAAAACGTTATTCAAATTCAGTTTCATTCCATGTCATTTTTTAGCCTGACACTGTGGAAACTACTTTTTCAAAACTCAGGATATATTTGTTTACTAAATGTGTTACCACTGCTGACAAAAGATGCACAGATACAGCATCCCTAAATCCCAACCCAACGCTTAACTATCGATGCCATCAGAAACTGCCCTTTACATAAGAAAACATTTTTACCACAATGTTAATAAATACAATACAATTTTAGTTGCGTAAAGGACTAGTGTGGTCAGGCCTTGATTTATTAATGAGCTAGATAGAAGAACAAAGGAAACAAAACGGCATTTGAAAGGGATAGTTTACCCCGAAATGGGGTTTTCTTTGGAACACAAAAGGAGATAGTAAAAAAAGTGACCAACGTTGTTTGTTTGCCAACATACTTCAAAGTATATTCTTCTGTGTTCTAATGGAAGTCAGTTGTGTACACTTGGAATTGCAGGAGAATAAGTAAATGATGTGAGAATTTACAAATTTGGCTGAACTATCCATGCCTTAAACCTTCTTTTTGCAATCCAAGTGAATCAATTAATACCATCATATCATGTCAGAGGAGTTGAATATCTGTGCTTGGCACAAATTAATGAAATATACTGATGAAAAAGCATAGGCAGCACAGGTTTAGGAACCAATACGCTGTTATATTTATGTGATTTGTTTATCACCTGCCTTTTTCCAAAGTGATGAGTAATATGAAAAAGCTGTTCATCCCAAGGAGGCTTAAGATGCAGGATTGTACAGACTAGAATATGGATAACCATGAAATACTAAAAGATATATATGCAATAGCAATTATTCTGTTTACAAGTATACACCTCACGTATAAACACATAGAGTAGTTGCTCTGAAATGGACTGCTGATTAGCTCTGAGAATGAGCGAGTGACGTGACAGAGAGTGAGGTGAAAGCGACGGCGCGGCTCATTTGATGGCTCTGCTCTAATGAAGTGTGATGCCTGTGCCACACTGCGGGCGAGGTGCAAGCGCACCGCCTGCAAAAGTGAACCGGGAGCCGTGATGAAGGTGCAGGGGGAGCTGCAGATGGAAATGAAAGGAATGATTGGGATGGAGGAGAGGGAGAGAAGCAAGGGGACGAGTGATGAGAGGCTCTAGGCAATTTGTGACCAGAATTGCATGGAGATTGCAAACAGTATGAATAGTTAAAGGAAAGGTTTGGTGGTGGAGGGTGATCGAGGGAGTCATAGGTGTCATATTTGTGTTTTCATGGCCGGTTTTTATTGCTAGTTTGAGGTGTCAGAAATATGCAAGGCCAGAAGTGATACAGGAGCCATAGGAAAGTGACAGCCAGGAGTTTAGTCTAAGCATTGGACTTGTTCTGATTTTGTTTAATTTCTTTGTTGTGATAAACAAATATAAGATATTTGGAGTGCTTATAACCAAACAATTCTTGGACACCAATGTTGTAAGTTTTTTATTACACATACAAAAAAACAGATGCTACACTACACATCATGTACATTATTTACAGTGGACATTCAAGGATTAATGCAGGATTGGAGTCACACTGGATGTCAACTCAATCTTCTTCTAAACTGATCATCTCAGCCTGGCCACCGTCTCCCAGTAGGGCCAGCAGCTTCTTATAACCATTTCTGAAACAAAAAGGCATATCAGAAAAGAAAAAAGCAAGACACATGCATCCACGCAAATACACTTTATTATAATACCGTATTATATTTATTAAAGATGAACATTTGGAAAATGATGACAATGCATTTAAGATGGATAGGTTAAACGACACCCTTTCATGTATTCCTCCTTTTAAGTACCAAAACAGAATTCATTGTGCTGTTCAGCTTGACATTTCTTCTAAGCTCTAAACCAACATGTGGGCTACTGTTGCCGTACCTGAGTGAGGAGTTTTTCCCCAGACCTCTCTTGCTCTCTGTCTTTCTAAGGCTCAGGGACAGAAAGGGAATAAGAGCCGTCACTGTGGAGGGGTGAAGAACGGCCACAACCTCCAGAACATTATACACTTGTTGGTCATACACACCCTCATTCTCTTCCACAAAGGCCCTGGGAAAGAGGATAAAGCACATATAAACAGTCAGAAGGTTGAAGTGGGCAAGTTAATCCAGTCTAAAGTAGTGTGGTGGTAACTTACCGTAGTGTAGTGGTGGTGTGTTCACACGGCTGATCTCCTGCCACAGCGATGCATCTCTCCACAATAAGCTGTGTTGCCTCTGTGCTAAGTCTCTTTACTGAAAGAAACCCAAAAAATATATAGTTATATTTAAAAACCATGAAATAAATATGATACCAGGTTAAGAGGGTTTAATTAAAGCTGACCTTAGCTGATGTGATGACTAATACAACATCAACTGTCATTTATATTCTGGTATGATGTAAGGGACCGTCATGCCCTTACATCATACCAGAATATAAATGACAGTTGCAAGTTAAGCAAAAAATTATTCGATTTTATATTAGTTAGTTTAAGTTAGTTTAATACTTAAGTAGATTTTAAATATTAGAATACAAAGAATGTAAGTGCATAGAAAAAATATTAATGTTCATATAAATAAAGTACAAATAAATTCTTGACTCATTTGTATATATTACAATGTTAATGTTAATTAAATGGACTTTATATCTTTTGGTTTTAAGGTATGTTTTGTATAACAACAATGTTCTTTTTTGCGTTAGACAAAATGGTCAAGATGATTCTTCATATACATAGATCCCTGAAAATCATTGTAAAGCTGTATTATAAAGGACAGTTCGGACGTAATTTTTAAAGAAACACCACAATTTTACGTTTACAAGCTTGATGACAGGAAAAATGATATGCATGCACATAAACATAACAGTTTTCATAAATTAGCTTTTTTTGGGTAACACTAAGAAAATAACAAAATCATTTTCAAACCCTCACTTAAAACATTCATTTTAAACATTAAACATATTTAAACATCATCTTAAACATAATCATGGAAATGAACAGTCATAATGCATTAAAGTTATTCTCTACAGGTCAAACATTTTTGAAGCCCTCAGCCAGAATTCAGAGTTTTTCTCAATTCCATTCCCTCTCCTTTACACCCTTTTTCCGAGGACTCTCACACTGTCATTGTCAAGACAAAATAAATAATTTAAAACAAAAAAGGTGAATTATATCCCTACCCTGTGGTTCATTTACCAGCATCAGACAACGCAGAACCAGAGGGAGGGGCACTGAAAGTAGGGTGGGGTCTGTGTCATTATTTCTTTTCAAAAGCTCCAACAGGAAACACAAAACGGAAGTCAATCGAGGTGGAGGGGCATGGCCTTTAAACTGGAGGAAATTATCTCTGCAGAAATAAAAAACAACATAAATCTGAATATTTATAGCTTTTCTTTTTTAAAAAGATCTCAATTTATACAATTCCGTTTCTACTGAATAATCAAATAATTTATTTTATTGCTGTATTGCAAAGTGGAATTTAAGATTATGAATACAGGAAGGAGAAATACCTCAGCACTTGCAGAATGCTTCTCCTCAGCCTCTCACCCTGAGGGGTGACCACTGATTCACAGGCCGCCAGCAGAACGGGATGATTGACCACCGCTCCTGTAGACGGCGTAGCTGGAAGGAAACGGCTTAGATACTGGTTGATTATTTTGTGCAGTTGCTGCTTCAGATATGCCCCCTGACACTGTGACATACCCACCGCCATTGACAAACCCTAAAAGCATGAAGACCATCTTAATCACTCGATACAAATCTGTGAACATTGAGTCTTATCCTGGGTTTGCAAAGCCTTTACCTGAAGGAAAAGAGGCAGAGTGTCTTTGAGGGCTGACAACATTTGAGTATGTCCCCCACTGTCCTGCTGGAGAAGAGCGTGGGGCAGTAACAGAACATCTATAATGCGGAATAGCAGCGGTTGGGCTTTGGTCGTGGCCAACAGGTGGCTCCAGTGCTTGACCATGCAGCCTAGAAAAAAATATTTTTGTGACAGTTTTTATTAATTGGACCATAATAGAGTAATGTAATTCAATTTAAGTTGATGGCACTTGTTCAAGGGCACTGACCGATGACCCAATAGGAGGTCTGCAGACCCTCTCGGCACTTGTTCTGAAGATACGGCTTGATGTATTTGAGGATGTCTCCAATATATTCCAAGGCCCGAGACACCATCGAAGAGCGCTCAACGAGAACCTGGAGCTCACAGTACGATCGTCCCACAGCCTAGTAAACCACAAACAAACATTTTTTTAAATTTCAACACAAATATTTAATCTTCATGAATAAGAATGTTCAAGTGTTTGTACCTTGATGAACAAAGCCAATGCAGGTTTGGGTTCTTTGACAGCGGCAGAAGGAAGACCGGCTTTCTGGAGCACAGATTCCACTTCTGGTAACCGGAAGACCTGTCTGGTTAATTCAGCCAGCTGTTCGTCCAGATTTCTGCCTGTATACAGAAATAGCACAGATGCTCGCTCTTACCAAAACTGATTCTGTATTACTGTGAGCGAGGAATAACAGTTCACATAAAAACCCAATTGAATTTGACGCCATTTGTTTGAATTGGTTGGTTGAATTGTGCAAACGTCATAACATTTTTACCCGCTCTTGAATCTGGGGCATCTTGGCTTTTATGGAGGTATTGTTGTAAAACACATCGGATCCAGGCCCGTATGCACAAAGCCTGAGCGGAACCTGAGCCTGGTCCAGAACTGATCCAACAGACAAGCTCTCTGTGAAAAAACAGAAGTAACCCCATGCAAAAAAGGCAAACCCAACAAGGGATATAAAATAAACTTGAAAGAGATGCTCACCCATTTTGAAGCAGGTGATTTAGATAGTGAGAAACCAGCAAGGGGTGGAGCATCTCATCCCAGCCAAAGCTCTGCATGATGGATTGGATGGGGTGGGGCTGGAGCTTTTGGGGGGCGGAGCCAGGCATGTCTAATGCCAACAGTGTAAAGCCTAATAATAAATATTGTAAAATTTATAGACATATCACAAATGACTTAAAGTCAATATGTCACTCTGCATTTGTAAACCAGGCTCAAGTTGAAAAAATCTAGTTCTGAGAATGAGCATTTAATTTGATTTCAGCTATTAATTTCACTATAATTTCAATATTTGGTATGGTCTTACTCAATCGAAGTTAAATATATAAAAAAAATTTTTTTTAACGTATATTCTTTAAATAATATAGTGTGATTTTATGTTGAAAACAGTAAATCACAAAAATGACTTTAGCAAGGATTTCAAAGGCAGGGTCACGTTAGTATACTAGATTTTCAACCTTGTTGTCTAAACTTGAAAAGCATTGCAGTTTTGGTTACTGACAACAAATGTTTTGTGAATTGTTTTGAATATCTGTGCAGTCGAACAGCTGCACATGCAAGCAGTCAGCCTCTATTAAGCTCTTTTAGAGCCGAGCCAATAGAGAAAAAGCAGCGATGCAAAGAGAGCCCGTGAGAGAACAAGAGTTCATTTTCTCTATTTCTCTGACCTGCTGCGGCGTCTGCGAGCTGCGGCGGGGGCGTCTGGGACAGCCTCATGCTGCACAGGAAGGGGAAAAAGTGAGACCACAGTGTCGACGCCACCGCTTGGTGGCGCTCTTTAGCCACGGTGGGGAGCGGAGCCCAACTGGGAGAGTCAGATGTGTGAGGAGGCTGGCAACGCTGGTGAACTCTCCTTTAAGAGAGAAACAGAGGAGGTTGAAGGTAGGCACACACAACAAACTAGACATGTATCACTTTTTTTCGTGTGTCTGTCCATCCTTCTTAGCTGTAGTTACAACCTCATTCCTCACAAAAAAGGTGTATATACATTTTGAAAACAAAAGACAATTTTAAATACAAATTTAAAAGGAGCTTCATGATGCTATGGTTGACTTCTTTTGTATATAGCCAATGCAAGTCAATGAGGGACCACACTGACATTTTTCAAAATATCATCTTGCATTTAAAATGAAAGGCAGCATGTCATTTACAGAATGTGAATAAGGGAAACTTCTATTTTAAACCTCAGGTCAAGAGATTTAAATATCATTCATTTTCTCGAAATCCTCTTGTTTTCCACCCGCAACAATATTTTTAGCTTTGTGTTTCTTTTTCTTCATTTAAAATCCTACCGCCCCATCTGTATAATCTCCAGGCCTCTGCCCTCTACATGTCTTCTACTCATCTCTCTGGACAGAGGGATTAAACTGGGCCTGTCGGTGTGGGGCAAGTGGGTTCCTCAGCGGCCTACCGTTGCTGTGTGGTTGGATCTGAATAGAACGCTAGCTCCGCAGCGGCTGGCATTAACACAGATAAGCAGCTGAAGGGGCTGTAATCTCATTTAGACTGGAGATGATCCTTCTGTCCCATCATTCTCAGTGATGAAAGTGAGAACGTTGAGGCGAGTGTAGTGCGCACATGCACCCTAACGTGCACCTTCCAGCAAGGTTGCATCTAATCCACAGAGAGCTGAGACAATCGATTAGAGAGTGAATTCATTAGCTTCGTTACCGCGGTGGAATGGGCCTTTCACACCCATCAACCCTCATTGTACGAGACGTCGTCAGAGACCCCACTTAATCCCATTTCTTCTGCTTTTCACACACACACGAAGGGTACGTACACAGCCATACCATCTGAACACTGGTGTAATCTCTCAATGGAATGCAGCACAGATTTTGAATGCCAATTGAACATGCATACCGATTTACACTGTAAACTGTAAAACTCAAATTTTTTGTAACTCTTTTGACTACAGTATTATTAAAGCATTTAATTTGGAAGTTTTGAATGGCAACACTGAATTAAGCTGAATTCCCATCAGTATGATATTCATTTTTGCTCCATGGGAATGTCCATGCAATATATTTAGTGCAAGTGTTCTAAATATTAAGTAAGAGCAAGATTAATCTCGTCTAAGTGTAGAATACAATACAATATAGTTATAATAAATTGTAGTAATAATGATCGACAAAAACAAATCAAGGCACAGCTCTTTCTGTACTGTTCAGATCATTTATGACCCTTTAGTCTTATGACAAAGATTTAGTCCCCCATTCAAATTAAAAGTTAAAATTCCCCCAATACTTTACTCACTCTTATGCTATCCTAGATGTTTAGGTCCAACATTTTTTATGTCTTTAATGTTGTTTTGTGAATGTGATGTTTTTAATATGCAAAACAAACCGTGTGCATATAAATAACTTTAAATAACAATCTATTAAATAGATATTTACAGAAGACAGTTTCACTTTCAGTTTTTGTATCGTTACCAAGGAGTGTGATTGAGGGAAGGCATAGCTAGTCTGCATATTCATGCATCTATGTAAACTTAATGAAACCGAAGTGTAGAATTACATCCTAGCCATTAATGTAGGAATTAAGGTATTGATAAATTGATGGTCAAAGATTAGTTTGTTTACCACAGTGATACTTTAAAGCTGTAAAGTTACTTTAAAGATACTGTTAAGATACTTTAAAGTTTCAAATGAACTTAATAAATACAAAATTGGACACAAAGAAATCAAGGGCATTCACTTTAAATAAAATTAATGACTTCAAATCTTATATGACAACAAGTCACAAGCCCATATAACCATTTTCACATATATATTAAGCACTAAATTTAGTTTGCTATATAATTAAGAAATATAAGACATCTTCTCCCCCACCAAAAATAATCCCAAGACATTTACTCCTGAAGATTGGATTTCTTTTAAAATGATGTGTGCTTTTATTGCTTCAACATTTTGGGACTTATACATGTATATAAACTGCTTAAAACTTTTAGCTGATGAAAGGAAATAATCTACATATGGGATGATACTACGATAACTTGACTATATACACAGTTACTTGGTTTTTATAAGCCAACTCAGTCCTTAACACTAAACTGACAGCTATTGTGTGTCGCAGCATAAAAAAAGTGTGAAAATAATAAGTGCAAAACTATTCTACCCTTATTTCACTAAAACCTAAACATATTTTATGAAGTTTTATGTCTAAACAACGAATATAATTCCTATTAATTCCTATTATTCCTATAAAACTCTTTTCCTATTAACCAATTACTTTGCTACATTCATATCTTGATAAACATCTACTACCCTGAAAATATTTTGGTAAAACACAGACATTCACACGTAATGCCGGCCACCGCCTTCTACAGCCTCCTTCAACATGCTCTCCATTGCCCTGCAGTCAAAGAGGGCACACAGCAAAAGCGCCGCAGGCAGGAACCCGATTAATCGATTGGCGAGAACTCGATTAGCCGCTCGGCATGGTGCCGCCATGCTGCCGGGGTCAGCACCACTATCCCACCTCCTACTCACACACATACAGGATCATGGCTGTGAATGCGATGAACCGAATTAGAGTGTGACTAGAGACTGGCTTGTGTTATCTGCGTGAATCATCCGTCAGTTACAGTCTGCCTTACGTCGCCCTGTAGCGGTGAGCTGGCTAATTCTCGCAATACTTGCGCTCGCCACCTTCAGCCTAACTGCCGTAATGAAGCCAGGGTTTAATTTACGAGCCTACATCATAATGCATTAATTACGACGGTGAAAACGCATTAATAAACGATACAACAAAACCGTGGAAAATTAGGCCTAATTTGTGCAGACACATTTACAAGCACCCCGTCTCTTTAAACTGGGTCACCGCAATTTCGTTGGCGACATGAGCTTGTTCGGAATGCTTGCTCACCTGGGTTTACTGCCCATTAAAGTGCAAATGAACTCCATCAAACCTTAAGATTCCAGCCAGGAATTGCGAGAATTAAAATTAGAAAGGAATATGAGAGGAGTGGACACCCAAGAAGTGGTTTCTAAACATTGGAGACGCATGTGTGTGCACATTTATTGGATCATACAAGGGTGGCAACCCCCCCAAAAAAAACTCAAAAACCTTACACGATCGCACCTCTGACCACGTAAGGTACACCAATGTCCCTTCTCTGAACCCTTACCTCATTCTATCCCTACCCTCAGCTCACTCATCGGTCTCCAGCCAGCACCAGACCCTTGGGCTGAAACTCAACACAGCTTTCGTCCAGCACCTGTATGAGCTGACCCGAGTGCCGCGGCCCCCGAGAGATGGAAGAGGGACTCGATGGGGGTCTGGGCACAACGGATAAGCTTATCTCGACACTGTGCAGTAACTACAACACAATCAAGCTTTTGTTAACACACAAAGAATGCAGAGGAGAGATTTGAGCTGTGCAAGGGTCAGGGTGCCATATCTAGAAGCGCCCGAGATCACTGGGGGCCCCTGTGTGTTTGTTTTTGTACTCGAGTAAGTGCGTCTGTGAGAAAGTAACATATCCGTGAGTGAAAGTGTTTATGTGTGCTCTCACCTTAACTGCGCCAACACGGTCTGCAGGAAGCCCAAAGCAGAGCTGAGCTCAGACTGGCGGCAGGCGGGTAGCAGCAGTCCAAAGCCTTCGTTCAGAAGCCTCTCCTCTGAAAGCATAAGACCAGGGCTGGTTTCAAACACCTCACTCACCCCCTCCAGGTACGAGCTAAGTGGTACCCAGAGAGCAAGCTTGCGAGAAGGCTCGGTGGTCTTCAGGTAGAACTCGCGGGCCGCTTGGCTGAAGTAGGCAGCCAACTGCTCCGCCAACGCGCCAACATCTAATCCTTTCTCCAAATACAGCAGCACAAGAGCCAGCTGGCCTCTCCACTGCAGCGAGCGCAGGGCCGGGGGCGTTGAGTCAGCAGGCAGCATGGCGAGCAAGTCACACGCTCGGCTGGCCACGTCCTCGAGCTCCGCACACTGCGCCAGGACCAGGAAGAGGAGCAGGAAGTGCAGCAGGCCCGTATCGGAAAGCTCTGTCATCCGCCGCTGGTGGAACTTTGAGTAGAGTCTGAGGGGATGAGAGGCAAGATTGTTAAAACAACAACAACAAAACTTTCAGTTTTGCATTTTTTAATTCAACCCATAATTTATTACAAATGTTGTTTCGGCATAACAATTGCTGTAAAAGCTATCTGGAAATTTAATATGAATTTCTTAGTATTTGCTATGAGCCTCTTTTGCTTTAATGACATCATGCATTTGAGCTGGCACGGACACAATTTTGTGCAATCTAATGATCCATGTTATCCCAGCATGATTTGTGAATGTTCCAAATCTTGTTTTCTTCAATGGAAATCTGATTTTTTTTTGAACGAGATGTTAACACGATCAATGTCATAAATTAACATATATTTGTTTTGAATCTTACATCAACACATTTTTTCACCTATTATTAGTATGTTATAATGATATAATCTTTTAAAATAATCCTCATTTATTCACTTGCATGTTGTTCCAAATGTGTACACAACTCTGCTACAATTTTTGGGTGAACTTTCCCTTCAAGAGAGGTTTAAACTCGCTGAATTTCTCTGCACTCTATCATAGGTTTAATGTGTAGCCCTAGTCAACAATCAACAAACATAAATGTTTTGTCACAAGACCGATCAATATTTAATCCATTACAACCAGTTTACAAACCACAACCCAAATGCTTTTTCGTCCATTAATAAGCAGCGAAAGAGGTACTGAGGCCTTTTAAGATCAAATGACCCATCCACTTTAACCCAAGCACTCAACTCGAGCCTAACCTCACACACACAAAGCTCCCAACGTTCTGTCTTCCCGGAGAGGTGCGTGCCTGTATGCAGTGTGTGCAAGTTTGTTTGCTCGCATGTGTGCGAGTGTTGTTTGATCCTCCGGGCACCGCAGTGAAATGCCTTTAAAAGACCATGTTAAATGTCAGAAACACTCAGGCACACAGTGGTAGCAGCGTTGTCGTGTGCGGCTCAATTTGCTGCAGCACAGGAGGAGAAATCAATATTGACCCCCTCAGTTCCCCCACTCTCTACTGTTGACTGTTTGGCCCCAAACAGAATCCTGCAGGTTCCATAACAAACATACTGCACTACACACAGGCCTTTGAGCATTCATCTAATGTGTGGACAAAAACACATCACACAGGCCAGTGGGGACTCCGGCCTCAGATAGAAACCGAGGTGACCGCTTGGCACACTCTCTCGTACAATGACCGTATGTAGAGAATAAGCCAAAGACTAGCAAGATATTGTTTGCGTTTTTCGGCTGTCTGTCTGCTTGTTTGTTTGTTTATCACGGACAGCTTTTTTCGCCTGCCATGAGCAGATGCTGCTCATTCTCAGAGTACAAGCTTGAACGCGCTCCCCGCCGATCTCATTAATGCGACGCGCGCCTTGCCTCCCACCGAGCACGCTCCAAGCCGAAGCGCCATCAACGCGGCCCACACCTCCCTGCGTGTATTCTTGTGTTTTGTCAAAGAGGGGGGGTTGTCTTGAAGCCAGCCAAGATAGCCCCCACCTCGTCATCGTTGGAAGCCCAAATGCCTGCGTTAAGGTGAATTAACCAATATGCTTGTTAGCTAATTAGCCTTCGTGCCTGCCGCGCAGCTGAGCTTGGTCCAGAAGGAAAAACACATTATCCGGATTGTGTCCATTTCGGCTACTCTCTGGCACGCCGCTGAGTCGGACCAGATTGACAATGGATCTGTGAGTTTCTGAATACGCCTGACTGTGTTTTCAGCTGAAAAAAGGCACATGTCTGTGGTTTCACAAGCATAAACAATTGCAAAACCTATCCTCACCTGCCCTTGATCTGTCTCCAGGGGGCGCCGCCGGCATGTTCCTGACTCAGGTGAAGGGCCAAGATGCGCAGGAAAATATGAAAGGAGTTGGCGGAGCGGTAGAGCTGTGTGTGAAGGCTGGAGCTGACAGATGCAGGGCTGCAACAGCTTTTGGCCTGCTGCAACAGACACAGGGGAGTCCTGCTGATGCTGCCCAACCCTGACACACCTAACCATGGCACCGTGAAAGGACCATTCTGTATTTAGATCAAACATAAAGAGAGAGAGACTTATTAGTATTATTGATCAAGGAGAAAAGAGATTGAGCTGGTGACATGTTTCCAAAACTTATTAATTTTACAGTTATATTTAAACAGATATAAAATGTATTATATTTCCGATATATGCAGATACCTTCATTCGATTCATTTAACAATATTTTGATTTTTACATTTGCATTTCTAACAATTCACAAATGCAACCAAAGTATTTAAAATTAACGTTTAATAGAACAAAAGCAGATATAAATGTTCACTTTAGTGAAAATGTGCAACCGAATTGCATATTTGTGCTATTTGGGTACATCAAGGCTTGAGTAATGAATATAACAAACTAAATAGTAAAAACATCTGGAATAACCTACTAGATTTTTGTTATAATATTCCCAAAGCGTTGTTACAGCACTGACATTCGACCCCCATATTAAAGTGAGACTGAGGCAGCAATGAACAACCATTCGAACATGTTCTTCTTGCGTAGCTTTCTGAAACACAATCACATGTTGTGCACATATGGAGACAGGTTTACTAACAATGTCATTCTAAAATATACACATCAGATGGGAGGAGAAACAAGCACATTAAGCAAATAAACACCCAACACATGCTAGTTTTCGGCAAAAGCAATGAACTTGCAATTATATTACACCCAGCCATCACCAATCATCACCTTTGGATCACAGCTAGATTTCAGCAACTCGATCGTAAAAGCCCAATTATCCTCAAGTTGTTTCTGTAAGAACAGCAAACAGAAAACTTATCAAAGAAACCAACATGATTTTATATTTAATCTAATCAATAGGTTTATTTTTTGTCTTTATAACATTTACAAAGCCAACCACACGCAACTCTCTAGTTAGTGTCAAACCACCTCATGATGAATGACGCCGTTCCGGTTGTGCATCCCAAGCTGGGCCAGGTGTGTTACCAACCACCAGGTGAATCCTTCAGGGTCTTTACAATGCCCGGGTAGCCCGGGGTCACGGTCTCCTGAAGGCACCCCCTTTAGAATAGTCTGGAGCAGGGAATTTACATAATTCCAAAAAGGCTGCAGGAAAAAATGGGACAATTTGAATCAGTTCATCTAAAGAATGCCAAGTGTGTGTGTGTGCGTGTTTACTGACCGGGGTGTGCATAGTTTTGCTTCTGTGCTCCAGGAAATGGATGAGAAGGATCCATAGTTCCTTAGTGCAGAGGCAGTGATAGTGATGGGTTATTAAAATCTCAGTCGGTCTCACCTAGAATAGGAATACAAGATGTTTTTATACATTAACGTTAGACTCTTAATGTATGCATTCTGGCAAAAAAGCTACCTTATTGTATTTGTTCATGGCCAAACCAATGAGATCACAAAGCAAGTTGTTGACTTGATCCTCAAGCAGACTGATGTTTGTAAGCGTCTCTCCAGTCAAGTTCACAAACTGGTGCGCATAAACTATCTGACCTGTTTGGACCGCCAGGTCAAAAGAATTTCATTATCATGCAAGTGGCATATGCGGGAGATATATGAAAATGTGGAAGATTGAGCAAATCCAACATACCCATCATCCTTTGTTCCAACAGGTGCAGGATCTCCAGCACAGACCAGTGGATGTCTAGATGCAGATGCAACAATTGCCAGGATGGAGGGAAAAGCTGTAAACAGGGTAACTAATACAGTTATTGTCGGACCAAGATATTACATTTCAATTATTACTAATAACAATGTGTAATGTGTATAATATCAACCAATCAAATAATTTCCACATACATGCAAATACTTTTCTGTCTGTGATGTATTTGGCTTTAATTCTTTAATGCATTAAGACAGGATTATAAAACTATTTTAAATAATGCAGTATTAAACCCACACAATGCCACAAATATCTTGTCGTACCTTTCCCTGATGCTGAATTGTAAAGGCACTCTGGACATTAGCGGGAAGGTTTTTTAGTCGTCCGATAAGCAGCGTGATACTGGAGAGCTCCTCCACCAGGACAGAGGGTAGCTGAGCTTCCAGTTCTTTATAGGGGTGAATAGAACCTTCCTCAAAGGATTGTAAAGGCTCCAAAAACCTGAAAAATCAACATATTATAATCGTTCATAATATATCTCTGATGTTATAACTTATTATATTGAACATGGCTTTTGTTAGCCTATTGCTTAACTATTACTTCAAAACATATATAACTTTATTACCCTGTTTACAGGTTTTCCTCCATCCTGTCAAATTTGTGCAATAAATAAATTTAAAATGTGTACATTTGCATATTTAAAACACCTGGACATATCTAATAGCATCAGTTAATACATCTCATGCACCCTACTGTGCAATAAATGTGTGCAATACTTCACTACAGAGATTTCACACATAGCACTTAAAACTTGTACATTTATAAAACATCTGTTTATATTCGACTCCATCCGGAGCTCTTCGGTCACATTCCATTTCCACCATTGCATGTTTAACTTACACATTTTATTTTTATTTTTTTACTTTTTCATTTCCCAAGTAACTTGTCACTTGTCTCGTCACCTTAGATTGTGTGTTGGAAGCTTCTGTAACAAGACAAATTCCTTGTGTGTGTGTAAGCACACCTGGCAATAAAGCTCTTTCTGATCTGATCTTCTGATAGTAACTTACCTGTACACAAACACTTTGATGTAGGTGAGAAACAGCACACACTGCTGTCTCAGTTCTTCTGCCTCATAGTGTAAACTGCTCGCTTGAACTGTAAATGACAAACCATACTTATTGAAACACACATCTTATATATCCAAAATCATGACAGCATGCAAAATCACCAACGTTTTCATTTCCAGATGCTCACCAAAATCATGCGAGCTGGACTGCACCAGCGTCTCCAGCTTTAACACCCTTTGTCTGAAAGGAAAGACAGATTGTCAAATTAGCTCCCTTCCTGTTTCAGCAGATAACCTGGCACTCCTCCAGAACCACCACACCTGCACTCCTACCTCAACAAGCCGAACAGAAGTTTGGTAAATTCAACCAGGGCTGTTTCCGTCACCCACGAGAAGTCGAAAATATCCACGGTGTCCCCCTCGAAATCTGCAGGAGCTGGATCAAGCTTTAACACAAGCCTGAAAGGTGAAGAACAACACAGGTGAACACAACCCCAGTAGAGAAGATCCACATGATGACAGTTGTTCCTTATGATCAGTTTATGAGTTTAACACAGTAGAGTCATGTAATACCTCTTGAGGGCTCCTCTGCTTATGTAGCCATGTGATGAGAGTCTTCCAGCATCCTCTCTGCCAGGCTCGTATGCACAGGTGAAGCATGATGGGAGACTGGGGGCAGAATCATTGTAGTGATCCGCAGCAGAGGGGGACACGGGCGGGGTAAGAGACTGCGAGAACTCGCCCTCCATATCACCCACGTGGGAAGGACCAAAACTGTCGGACACAAAAGCACGAATCAGATCATGATCCACTAATACAGATGTCACATTATTATTCTCGAAACTTCAGCTCTAAAAGCAGCAAAACATCAGCGTTTGATGTGTCAATCATAATGAAAACGTGTTATTTTATATTGTGAAAGACTGTGAATATTACACTTACTTTAGTAACTCTCTCGACTATGTATTTCCTCTTCTCGTGTTTTCAATGAACTCCCGCGCTGGAGTGCCGTGTCGCACTGCGCTTGCGCAGGAAGCATCGTTCATTGGGCAGAAGAGCCGAAGGGGCGTGGCTAAGGCGGCACATTTCCCGCGGTTTAAATAACACACGTGGAAAATGCTGTTGGGTGTTTTTCTCTCTGTTATAAGCATGTTTCAGCTTCAAACGCTTCAAAAATGAAACCAGTTTATTAAAAATCCATATGCAGATTTCCATATGCAGATCTATCTCTCCGAATGTTGTCATCATGCAGACATTTAAACGCATCTTCATACCCGGTGTTACACCTTTAATTCAAAGCTTATATCCATGTGCCAATGTAAAGGGATGGTGGGATGTACTCAATGCCATGTGCCGGACTCCCTAAAAATCTATTTTTGGATCTATAACATTGTGGCATGGATATACAGACAAACCCACAAGGTAAGAAATAGATTGTGCTTAAACTGTTAACACTAACCATTATTTTCAGTAACAGAGAGGGAGGAGAACACGACACCCCCCTCTCCTTTTGATGCTTAAAAATGTTGACTTGATTTTCTCTAAAATTAAATTGACGAAGATATGGCATGCGCATGGGGTAACATTTGTATACACATTGTATGGCTGTGTCTCAAAGCCCAGCGAGCTCCCTAACTAGGCAGCACCCATTAAAATGCTGTCCGGTTAGGCAGCTCAAGAGTTTGTTCCCTTTTTTAGATGCAGTCAAAATGTTCAAGTTCCAGTCCTTTATCAATTTCTAAGAGGAAAGTGATGAGGTTATCCACGACTGTCTCAATCTATTAGCTCTGAATAATTTACATCACTAATTTGTGAATGAAATGATGTTCCCGTGTAATCAGAGCAGGAGGACGGCAGGCAATATGCTGATTATCGTGCATGAACTCGCATAGAGATAGATGTAATAGATGTCCCTTATGCAAATCAACCATGGCTTTATTACACTAAAAGCAATCAGTCATTTTTGGGAGAGTAACACATGTCTGTATGGGTTTCTATTTAAATATGAAGAATAAACTGTTTTTTTTTATTTATGGATTGATGGCACATTTATGGTTTCCCAATGCAACTAACATTGCAATGCTGTACTGTACAACTTATTTATGCACCATACAACAGAGTTACACATAGGGAGGGGGGACATGTGTTTTTTTAAATGCAATGGAATTGAAAATGAATAAAACAGTACAGAAATATTAAATCATCATTATGATAAGGTGCATTGCTAAGTTCGATGGATTTTTTTATTTGGAAGCTTTTAACATCCCTGGAACCCATGACCTTTGCATTTTTAATGCCGTGCTCTAATTCACAGAGTTACAGGAAAACTACAATACTTTTAAACGCCTGTCTATAATTAGCATTCTAAAAAAGTAATATACAGTACAGATATACTCCACAATGGGCAGAGTAATGACTCTTATTTTAGTCTTTACTGTGTTTCCTCCCAAAAAGATTCCACCATTGTGCCGCAGAACGCTCTGGTCCTCTTTATCTGAAGGTGCCCCCCATGGCTTTGCCTTGATCAATTAAACTGCTGAAAGGTCCTCTCCCTTAGCCTTTTCAGCGCACAGCTTCCGAGAAACATAAAGTTATCAGTCGTCCTAAGCGATATGAGGACAGAAATAAGTAGTTTGTCTATAAAAATGTCCAGGTGCTTTATCAGAATCCCCGTAGGCCCCGGAGCCCAGTGCTCGATGTTCCCTCTCTAGAATGGATCATCTATATGGCAGAACCTGAGCCAGCCCCCTCCTTTACTATAACCTCAGGCCCAGCAGCTTAGTGAGAATATATCCTGGCTTTACTGAACAATTGACTGGAATGTCATCTTTTGTTGAACACTGCATTTTCCAGAAGCAGAGCAAGTCCATCAATAAAAAAAATCTTAACTTCGGGCTAGGACAGAAATATTGGTACTAGAGTATTTCGAATGTGCTTTTTCATAGCATGTCCAGACTATGTGAACAATAATATAACAACATATTTTTATATTGCTCCATTTGAGTCAGAAAGTAAAAGGATTGAGTTGAGTATATTTGAAACGTACTTACCTCGTTCTTTCTGTGCCTCCTGAACCCAGACTCAATGCAAAGAGTATACAGTAGTGAAGCCCAGATGGTGAGTGAAGGTAAAGTTAGATAAATGCATGGCTTGCATGCCAAGAGCAAAGTGTCTTGTGTCGAAGACATTTGTATTGAAGCCAGTAGATAGGCTGTGTAGGAAGAGGTAGTGTGGGCGGTGTTACTCATTTCTGACCTAGGGTGATGGACGTTTGAATTTTTCTGCTGTGACAGACAGGTAATGTTTATACGAGCATATCTTTCCAGGGAAAATATATTGTTTTGCTTAAATACAATGAAGAGCGATCTCTCATTATTTGTAGAATACATTGTTGTTTATGTTTTCAGACTCAAAATGTTTTAGGGTCTTTTGGATATTATGTCAAATTTGTACTGATAAAGGAAGGAAAAAAGCATAGCGAGTTATTCTGCAGGAGGCAGATGTTATTACAGATAAAAGTATGTACAGTACTTGTTCATGATAAATGGCGTGATCAGATCGAATGATCTGCTCTTTTGAACAATTTAATATCGCATATCACTATGTGTTGCCACTCAGAAGTTGTGCTGTCGATCAAGATATAAAGTGTTTGCACTGTAAAAAATCATAGTGAGACATACAACTTTTTGTGTTTAAAATATGGGATTGTACTCATAAATGTGTTTACAGTTAATCTGTTATAGATATTTAATATAATTTACTTGCTACTTGCTTTGCTAAAATGTTAAAAATTAAAATTTTGGAGAAGCTTACCCTGTTATTTCAAATAAGTATTTCTTTCTTCTGCAGAACACAAAAGAAGGTTTATCAAATATATTTCGAAGTGTGCTGGTAACACAAACTCTCTTATATCCTATTCACTACTGTATAGACACAAAACCCATGCAAGTTTATAGGTACCACCGTTCTTCTCAAATATCTTCTTTTGCGTTCAGCTGAAGAACAAAAGTCCAACACGTTTGATTTTAACCCTGTGATTGTTGTACTGTGTACTATTCGACTATGAAATATGCATGAAACACAAATGGACTCTTCAGATTGTAGGCATTTTTGTAAGTGAACATACCTCATGCAGATTTTCATGTTGAGACACAAACCTTAGCCTTTCCATTGTTTTGTTTACGTTGTCTGTTAAGTCAAGTGTTTTAAAACCTACAGTTGTAAGGCTTAAACTACTCCAGGTCTGAATAACATTGACCTGTTTGTTTGGTTTACACTATTCTCCGAGCCGAGCGGCCTGTGTGGTATCACTTTAGTGATGCCATTATATCAGGTGTTTGTCCTTTTTAGCATATACTTGTAGGTGTTTCCAGATCATACCTGTCCAACCATTAGTTGAAAGTGTGTTTTCTGTCTATTTAAAATAGGGCTGTTAAAGTGTCATGTTAAGCTGAATACTGTACCTTATTGAAATAATGCTGTTCGAGTTCAGTGGGAACCTGTAGGACTTTATTTTTTGTTCTTACCCAGCGGTGATAACCCTCCAACCAATCAATTCAATTCAACCAGTCATCAGTCCTTTTAAACGGTTGAAAAGGCTTCAGCAAATGTATGTATTTAAGACTGTGCCCACAGCTCTTAATTGTTACCATTGTGAATGACAGGGCATGGACCTTTGAGACCCGCTGTGCTCCTGCCCACACGCTTCAGCAGTAGCGTTGCCTGACCACTGGAGGACAGCGCGGGACTGAATCAGGTGAGCCCGAGCTGGCTGGCCACACAACAGGGACTTCAGTTCATCTTATGGGTCAATGCACATTTTATACCGCCTTTATTACCCTAACCCAGACCCCCGGTTTCTTTCCCCCTCGTCTCTAAATCCGTTTACTGAGGGTCTTTTATAAGCAGAATGTGAAAAGTGCTGACTGCTGTTCCTATTTTGAGAATATCTGGCTTTCATCAAATTACAGTTGGGTTTTTGAATATTTCATTTTTGATCAAAAGCCCTTCACAAGCTAGAGTTTGCACACACACATTCAAACCCACGACCACATGGGGCATGATCAATTTTTAAAACTCCATCATTATGCACACATTGACCCACAGAGCTCACTTTAATTCAGCTGTTTATTAAGAAACCTTACACCTCTCTTTGTTTCAAGCACCTAGTGTTCCAGCATAGTCATGAAGCGAATGGCACAAAACAATTGTGTTATTAAGTTTGGGGCTCGCATATACACTGATCAAATTCATGCAGCGTGGTTGCTATCGAACCGAGCGGTCCTTTCGTTGCCATTCTCTCCCCTTTTAACCCCATCTCAAACACTTTAAAATGGCCAGCCTAGGACACAGGCCAATATTGGCCTTGGCTGTACCTTGACTAATGAATTATTCATCTGTTTGACCTTTAGCTGAAGTTTATTGGAGGGTGAAGGCGTCATGCTGGCCCGCCTGCTGCCTGGCCCAGCTTGAGCTCTGTTTCCCTCTTAGTCATGTCCCCTTCTATATTCTCCCCTCCCTGTCGCCCATGTGAGGTGTGAGGACACAAAATGTCTTGACCATCAAAGTTCCTTACCGTGTCTCGGTCTTCTGTTTTGACTCAGTTTGAAGGTCAGGTCTGTAACGTCCACCCGCGTTAAACGTGACCCGACGCACGGCGAGCTCGCTATCGTGGGATATACTTCCAGCTTAAGCTGCTACATGCCTACAGCACGAAGCATATTGTACATAAAAGTAGATGGCCTGACAAATGACAGTGAGTGATTGCTCAGGAATTGTCGCACATTTGTTGAACAGCGTTCGTTTTCAATTAATCCTCCATCGCAGCCTGTCATCAGTCCTGTGAGCTTCAGAATGGCTGACTGCACTGTTTTACCTGTCGCCTTAGGCTGGTGCTAAATGTCATTGACATTAAATTCTCTTTGTTAAGTTGGATTTAATTGTGTCACTGGTGAGTATTGTCCTCAACAGGCCAAATATATTAAATGCTTTTTCATTAGTGGTGCTTGCAGAATGCATAGCATCCCTATTATCTGCTTGTTCTTCTTGTTCTTCCTGTTCTTCATCTTCATCATCTTGTTCTTGTTCTTGTTCTTGTTCTTGTTCTTGTTCTTCTTCTTCTTCTTCTTCTTCTTCTTCTTCTTCTTCTTCTTCTTCTTCTTCTTCTTCTTCTTCTTCTTGCTCTTGTTCTTCTTGCTCTTGTTCTTGTTCTTATTCTTCTTCTTGCACGGTTTCACATAGACCTCTAAAATAGGGATCAACTCGATTGGCTTATCAAGGACGCATCCACTATGATTTTGACAAGATTGTAAAAATTAAAAGTTATCTTATCCTTTAGTTATTTGTTTCAGTTTTTATGAAGCACATCCAAACTTTAATGTTAATTTTATTAATCAACAAGAATAATCGCAATTCAAATTTTCAGGCGAATAATCGATTGTGCAGCCCTAATATTATATATATATAAAATATATATTATATAGAAAACTTTGTATATGTTTATGATAGAATGTAAATATACACAGTATAGAAATATATTTTGTAAATGTAAACTTTACTAAATGCGGTTATTTGTGAATAATTGTAACGCAAACTCATCATTCGTTGAATCTTGTAAAATGTTGAAGTACTCCTCTAAAATCCTTTTTATATGTATTAGACTGTTATACAAAATCCTTTTTTTATTCTAAAAAAGTTGCCCTACCACATTTTCAATAGAGTTTGAGATTGCGGATTTATTCTGAGTTGGAATAGGTTTTATATGTGCCATTGAGCTCCATGTAGATTGGAAGAATTGTAGCTTTTCTTGACATTTACTGTATAACATATGCCATGAATCTCTTCCCACATTCTCATGGGATTGACCAGCTGTGCCACAGGTAGAAAGATCATTTCTTGTTCTAATAGAGGGATTTGGCTGAAAGCGTCCATAGCATATAGGCTGCATCGAGGAGGTGCCACCCCTCTGTGAAGCAAATCTTCACCCCATCTTGCTAACATCTTCTCATCATGTGGTCCGCCATAACACTTAGCATCTCCTTTACACTTTTCAACGTCAAGACCATTTGAAGGTCATTGCAATATGGTTGTGTCCTCACTCAGAAAAGGCAGTTACGGGATTGAGATACCATGAAAGTGTTCCTGCCTTTTTCCTTGGTTGCCACCATTTTTAGCCTCTTTAGTCCCATCAAAGGTCAGTGATGAATCCTTCTATGGGTGAGGATGATATGATAAGGCCTAACACAGCAGCTTGCGCATGGGTAAGCTAAATGGAGAGCCCGCTGAGGCCCGCTGACGCAAGGTTGAAATAAACAGGTGAAGAGTTTGTTTTGTGTGTAGTCTGAGACTTGTGTCGTAAAGCTGTATCTATGCACACCATAATAGTCGCTGTAATGCAATCTGTGTGTGTGTGTGGTTGGAGAGGAGCCAGTGTGTAGTTCTTTTGTGCGTGTTATGAGTCGCTAATCGTCCTACAGTGTGGTAATGAGTGTCCAGACACATGTCAGGGTGTGTTCCAATGGTTGTTTGTGCATTGTTGGGTTGAAACGGGATCCGTGTGTCGTGTGAGAAGTGTGGGCACATGCACGCAGACACACGTCGGGCAGATAATGTTGGCTATTATGGGTCTGAGGTTTCATGGGAAGTGCCAGAGAAATATCTGACACCTTTGCAGCACACACACAGGGGCTTCTGCTGAATAATGCGTCCCACACGTTCGGATTTATGAACTGATGATTCATGTGTCAATCAGTTTGGGTTTTCTCAAGCCTTCACAGTTTTGAATAATGTATCATGTTGTGTCAGTGTTTGTATCATTTATTTAGTTACTGTGTCTGGTGTTGGTATAATATAGGAATAAAACAGTAAATGCATTATTCTGCTTTAAATACAGTCGTAAAAGCATCTGTGGCATTAGAAAAACGCTTTTAGGTATTTTCGAAGTTAAGAATATAGGGCATGGCATTGTTAATGAAAAACAAATATAAGAGATGTTCGAACCTGCGATTAAAAGTTGACATAATACATGTCGATTTTCTGTGCGTATTATTTCTGTATTTAACACAGAGACATTTTTTTAATCCTGGATGCGATTAATCACAATTATTTTCATCTAGAATAAAAGTCAAATTTGTGTTGACACATGTTTATTTTCTGTGCATATTATTTCTGAATTTATTAATTTACGTAGACACAGACTTTTATTCTGGATCCATTTAGCATTTGTTTTCAAACTGACAGGTTGAAATTATTATTTGTTGTAATTGACTCCATTAACATATCGTTCCCTTTAAGATCAAAAGTTTGATCCTGTTTATTTACGATAACAATTTGGATTTGTATATGACAAATAAAGATAAAAAGTGAATGACAGCAAAGAAATTAATAATATTAGTACTTTCGTTGAGGTTATCCCAAAATTGTCAAACATGTGTTATGTGTGTGTACACAGCGGGATAGAGGTCTCTCCTTTCCACACTGGTGAAGGGTCTCACTAAAATCCTGTCACACCGCTGATATGTAACAGTGTTTCTGGATTAGCATAGTATTAGCATATCATTAGCATACGATTACAGCAGAGCAGTCTGTGTTGGTGTGAATTGACCTGTATGGGATTGATGCAAGGCATCACTATATTAGAGATTCTTCATACATTTATCTTTTGCGTTTGATCTTGGAAGACAAAAATGAATAACGAAAATTTGTGGCTTTCAGAAAAGTCAGTTAAAATAAAAAGCATCTCTGTGATATTATAATTTTAGATTTTGTCCTATAGTTTTAATATTTCCCATTTGTGTTTCAGAAGGAAATAAAACCTTTTTATATTCCACTGAATGGAAAAAATGAAAACAACACTCAAACAAAGGTGGTTAATAGACGGCATAATATCCACGGTCTCTACTATGCGTCCATACTTATTTTTATAGTTTACTTTAACGAGTGGTTTGAGATATGATCTCCCAATCTGTGTTTTCATTCTCATATCTCTTATCGCAATTTCCATTCACTCATTTACCTATTCATGTGCCTGTCCTCTTTATCTGATGTTAAGTGTTGATGTCTGTGTTTGAAGCTATTTGTCTCTACTTTATTCTTTTACCAAGAACGTTTCAATCAATATAGAATGTGTTATGCACATAATATGCCATCAAAAGTACCCAAAAAAGAAAATTCCGTAATCATTGACTTATCCTTTTGATATTTTAAATATGTATGTTTAAAATGACACAAAAGCAAATATTTTGAAGCATTTCCCTACCCAAAGACTTCTGTTCCTCATTGACTTTCATTTAATGGATAGAAAATCAATGCAAGTCAATGGTGACCCGCTGTTAACTGTAACCAAATCTCTTCAAAATATCTTCTTTTGTGTCATTTGAAACATGCAGTATGTGTCTAACCGAAAACTCGTGCTTGTCTATTGTATGGACACAAAACCAATTTTAGCCAACAAGGGAAAAGTTTACCAACATCTTATCAAATATCTTTTTTTGTGTCAACTATGGAGAATGTTAGTAGCCAAAATCATTTAGTCGTCTATTGCATGGACACATAGCCAATGCCAGTCAAAAGGGGCCAAAGGATTATCAACATTTTTCTAAATATCTCTTATGTGTCATTTTAAATATACAGAATGTTCGTAACCGAAAACTCTTGGTCGTCTTTGGTATAGACATAAAACCAATGCAAGTCAACAGGGGCCAAAGGTTTACCCACATTCTTCAAAATATCTTCTATTGTGTCATACAGGTTTGAAATGTTTAATTTTCATTGTAACAATGCATGTGCTGCAGGAAATCTGTGTGTAATGTGGGCATATAGCAGTTCTATTATGGCAGTGGCTGAGCATGTATTCTATAATCTAGACCTGCGTGATAGATTTGTACCATTTTCAGTGGAGATGGAGGTCGTTTTAGGCCGGGGCGGAAAGCTAAGAGAGGAAACCACACACACAGACACAGCATGGCTTTTAGCTCTGTCTGTTATTTCCTCTATTCTTTTTCTCTCCTAGATGTACTTGCTGTGTCTTCCCGTCAAGTTCTTTGAGAGAAGAATTGAGATAAAAAAGTGCTGAGGGCGACGCTCCGACTGAGGCCCGGAGAGATAGAAACGAGACTACATATCTGTAGGCAGAAGAGATAGAGGGAATGAGTGAATGAGAGAGAGAGAGAGAGAGAGAGAGAGTGCAGGAGTGATGCTGCATGCTCTGCAGGGTGAGATGATGTATTACTGGAAAGGCCACATGTTGGCCGCGTGATGGATTAAAGCACTTTGTAAGAAAATTACCGAGTGCGCCTCACCACCCCCAAGTCCTGTCTTTAATAAAACTCCGCGCACACACGGGTACGCATATATATGCGGAATGAAACGGCGAGTGTGTAGCCCCAATAAATATAACTGGACTCGGGTAATGCATGTTAATCTACATAAATTTACAGTCATTTGTTCAGCATTTAATTCAATACACCTGAGCAACAAAGAACAGGCCCCACATAATATAGCAGAGATGAAAAATAGACTGGTGTTTACAAGAGAAGATATGAACATTTAACAGTACGTGGGCACAAAAGTTAACATGAATCACTGCTGGCAACTCGTTTTACTTCTGTAATATGACATTTTTAATATATATTTAGTATGTTTATGTAAGATAAACACTAACTTTTTAGTATTTAATATAACAGCTACCCTAACCCTAAAACCATCCTTGGTGGGTATTCCATACTATAGTGAAACCAGACCTGAATGTGGTTTGTGTAGGACAACTGCTGTCTTGAAGCACCACTGGCATCCACTTTTGAGGTCTTTGACCAGTACATGAATATTATCATTTAATGATTAAGTTCATTCAAAACGTTTACCCCAAAACAGAAACAGGCAGTAAGTACCACAATTGGTGGGTTACCGACATTCTACAAATGATCTTCTTTCATTTTCTGCAAAAGAAATAAATATGCCTTACAGGTATCAAATGTCAATAGGGTAAATAAATTATGTAAGAATTTTACAAGTAGATAATGTCAGCATTTTAAATTCTTGAATTGCTTTTGTATTTATAAAAAAAGTTATTTTTATTAACTCCCTCTAACATCTCATCACAGCATTCCATCTTATTCTAGAATATTCTTTATCTAGGTATTTTTTCTTCTCTCAGCTGTCACGTCCCAATCCCCTTCACCCCAATCAATTATCCTTACTCATTTTAGTGTTTCTCTGTCTTTCACACATACCACACCACTGTATTCCTCCACCTTGACCTGCCTCAAAAGCTCAGCAATCTTGTATGCTAACCTCAAGTTTTCTTGTTTCCCATCTTTTCCCTCTCTCCTTAAACTTGTGCACCCTCCTTTACCTGTTCCTACAGAAATCCAAACTGCATCATCACCTACAGATTGCAGGTCCACAGCAGTAGCAAAAGTAGCATTAGTTCTGCTCCTGTGTGTGTGTTTACAGTATGTATGTGTATTTGTCACCGCACAGGGCCCTGCAATCACAGCGTGTACCCGCACCCCCGAGGGGACATGTGTTCCGCATAGTTTACGATTATGGTTTGTGTGTGGTGAACGAGACACGGAAAACACACACACGCGAGAGCTACGGACGCATGTACTGTAAGTCAGGGCCCGTCTCGTACGGTTCTGCCTCTCCCTTTTGTGAGATCTGATGTCTTTGTTTTTGTTGTTTTGTCTCGCCAGGTTCTTCTCTCCTGCCATCTTTTAGATCTGACAGCCTTAGCAGCATCTGGCAGCAGGTGATAGACATGTCAGGAGAGTAAAATACCTGTGTGGTACAAGGCGCACACACAGTTCAGCTGTGGCGGGTTAGAATAATTCATCACATCCTGATCCCTGTTGGTCTTTGAGCCATAGGATACATCAAGCATTAACACAAGCTGACTTCCTTTATATAGTTGTCAATTAACAGGCAGGTTCGGGATATTGGGTTGAGGAACTATTACTGGCTCAAGTGTGTAATCAAAATAGGTTTTTGGAAAGAAAAGATGCCATCATTTATGAGCCAGTTATTGAGTTTGATTTGTTCTTCTGTAGGGATGGGCACATCACAACGCACTCAAAGAGAGTGTTTATGTAAAAATTCTCGCATCATTTCCTCTATTGTTGTTTCACACCTGTATGGCTTTCTTTCTATACAAAAATATATTTTGAAAAGGTCTACTCCAGGGACACAAAACCATTTTCAGTGAATAGGTGCCAGTTATCAACATTTTTCGAAATATCTTCATTTGTGATCTATGGGAAGAAACGTCATACAGGTTTGAAATGACAAGAGGGAAAGGAGTTTTAGTCAATACTTTTTTTGGGTGAATCTCACTTGAATGAGGTTGGGCTTTGTTTATATCCTGTTTGAGAATGAGGGAAAAATCATGTAAGCCCTTTTCAGATTCTGTGTCCTGTTGTTTTATTCCTCCAACAAATAAACGAAACAAATCTATATGTAACGTTGTGGGTGCATTTGCATTGTTGTACATTGCTCATGAAATGTGTTGATCACATTAAACGCATATGTGATTCAGGTGTGTGTCGCCAGAAGCTGATGGAAATGATCTGGGTTTTGATGGCCTTTTGAGGCCTGATCCTGGTCGAGAAGCAGAGAGTGAAGGCGTGTGTAATTGATAGTGACAGTTCTTTCCCGCGTTTAATTGCTGGCCATGAATCAGATTACTTTCTCAAACTGAACTCATTAAATCGGAGAGATCTGTGGAGTCTTATTGGCCTTTGGTGAATTATCTATACGTTTGTGTGTGCTTGTGACTTGATTTCTTAATAGATAATGACATTTGGATGAAAACGTTGTGCCACACAAACCCAAAATATTTGAAGATATTAGTGTCAAAGCCTTGTTAGTAGCCATGCTTTCCCCTTGTTTTACAGTGGGTTGGGGTTTTTTATTGTTAAAGGGATTGTTCACCCAAAAATACAAAATATTAAAATATTGTTACCATAAAGATGTCATTCAAAATCTTCATGGGAATTTCTTTCTCCTGCTTAGCCCAAAAAATCTATATATTATTAAGAACTTTAGTGACCAAATAATATATCCCCCATTGACTTCCATCGTGTGTGCGCAAAATCAATTAGGCATTTCTCAAAATACCTTTTGTGTTCCACAGGAGGAAGACTCACAAACAGGCTATCAACAACATGAATAAGTAACATATTTAACAACACTTTTTGTTTTGTTAAAAACAGGTTTTGTTGTTACACTATACTTATAAGTCCCATTTACACAAAGAAGATACCCAAATTTAAACTAAAAAAATATACATTTCAGAAATGCATAATTGATAATGGGATTCTTGTTAGATTAAAAATGTACTTACATTTTTTTGTATATAACCATAATATCTAAATATGGTAACATTACAGATGTGACAACTAAATGTTTCCTTCACCAAAAGATTATAGGTCAATTAATTGTTTGTGAGGTTTGAAGATCTTCTCTACTGTAACAACTACCATTGGTCTCTCTCTCATACGGTCACTCGTGAAATATTGTTGCCATCATCTTTTTGACATACTTTTATATCCATTTCTGAGTTACTTTTGTCAGTCATGGAGTCATTCTCGCTGAAATAGTATAATGTACTCTGAGGATGACAGGCTTGTTATTGAATTGACATTTGAGCAGAAACACAGTGAAAGGAAGCCTCTGCTAACTCTCACAGTGGGGTTTATAGACTATGATTTTCACACTAAAGTCATCTTAACTGTCAAAATAAAGTGTTTCTCTGTGCGATCTTGGTGGTTTGCAGATGTATCATCATTAATAAAAGCTAAATAAAACTTAAAAAATGAAATAAATATATGTCTGTGACTCTAAATTTAATGAGTAACAAAATCAATTGTACTTTTTGATTCTTATTATATTATGATATTTAATGTGATTACATTGATAAAAAAGTCTGTATTTCATTACATTTTGATATAATAATTTGAGATTGGAGATGGCTGTGGTTTGGTTCATGGTGGCAGCATTGGGGCCACATGTGACCAGACGTGGACCCCATCCCCACAGCATGGGGCAGAGCTGTCCCCTGCCTATGTACATCACCACAGATCCCAGCCAGTCTGATCTCAGCTCCCACTGAGCGTAATGGGGTGTGGGAGAGCCCTGGGAACAGTGTGCACTGCACTAGACTGGGCCCTGGCAGCATTATAAACTTACTATGTGATTATTGTCAGAGCGGGACTCTACCGCCTGGGGGTCCACTGTGATGGGTAGTGTGTCAGAGAGGAGAGCGAGAAAACACATACTGAAGGAGAATGAGCAAGAGAGTGGGGGAGGTGGAAGACAGATAGCACAGAAGACAAAGAAAGCGACAGGAGAGAAATACGAGGGAATGGATAGAGACGGACAAGCAGTGGAGAATCAGTTAGAAAGAACGCTGTTCTGGGGTGGGAGGGAGAAATTAGAGAAAATTGTTAAGAGCCTGAGTGTGCCAAGATTGTTTTTCCCTTTTTTCTGCGCCTCTAAACGGCTGAGATGTGGCCTGTCTCTGGCGAGGAGAGGGAACTCAATTTGGGACAATTTACTCTGCAGTCTTCTCGCTGATATACCTTCGGGACAGAGAATAGGGAGAGAATGAAACTGAAGGAAGATAAAATCAGCGAGATACTGACACACACAAACAGGCACCACACACGACGTGCACGCACACAGATTTCACTTAGTTAGCCTGAACTCTCCCAGTTGGTCGATATGATGCCGTCTCTATGGCAATGAAAATGAAAAACCTTTGAAAGGGTCAAAGGAAAGCCACTGGATTTGATTTAGCTCCACCCTGAAGATTGATGTTGCTGGATGATGTGTGTGTGCGTGTGTGCGTGTGCCCTGTGCCCGTTCTAGTCCGTCCCCTGCCCTTTGACTTTTAACCTCACATACCTGACCAAAGTCTGTTATACCTAGAAAAAGCTTGTGGTTCTTATTAATGCTTGTTTTTGTCATTTAAAAAAAATCTTTCTTTCAATATTGCTAAATTGGAAATGGCAGGTGACCGAGTCAATGTCAAAACTTTGCATGTAGTCTCAAGCTCTCCAACAACAACAAGTGTGGTGTGACAGTGGGATGAAATTAAGGGAAAAAACATCCAAAGACAGCCACATACTAAGTGTACTACTACGGCACACTCAAAAAAATTGTTTATGTGAAACAATTTACACTGAAAAATTTCGAAATTTTAAAACTTTGAAATTAACAAAATATTCTGTTTACATTTAGTTTATATTTTAGTAAAATATAAGTAAAGCTGATTAAATTTCTATTTAAATTCACCAAAATGTTTGTCTATATTAATTGAATATATGCACAATTTATTTTCATTACAAAAGCTTAAAACATATTTGTACATTTTAGAAAAATGAACTAATGGATTTTTAATCCTTAATTTTAATATTGTGAAATGAATAAAAAAGTATTTAATGTTTTTGAAAGATTTTATAAAGTTAATATAACTATAATAATATTTAAAATAATTATTTTTGTAATATTGTAATGCAAAATTTACAACAAAAAAATCATTGCATTTATGGCATAATGTTTTAATTACTATAGAGAAAATAGAGAAAAGATTATTTTTGTTGACATAGTGTGTAGTTGAGATATCTAACACCAGGGGCTTGTCTGCACTGGGACATGATAGGCCATGTATCTAAACCTGGGTCAAAAAACTGTCAGGGTCAATGTTTGAAAAAATAGATGCATATTTCCAGAGCAGTGTGCGAAGAAAAATCAGGGTTTATTCTACGGTCCGCACACACACAAACTCACACACCCACTACACCTGAAGAGTTGGTGGTGGTTACTCTGACATTCATATTGCATATAGTTATAACTCCATATGCTCTGTGTCTCACCAGATTGAGAAACCAGAGATCTATTTCTCTGTGAAGGATCCTGCAGACTGGACAGCGTACTAGAGGTGAGGACATGGAATAATTTGCAAACGGACAGAACCCTCAACATGTTAACCTAAAAAACTTTAATTTTTTTAAAAAGAAACCCTAAAAACTATTGGTAATGCTATGCAACAACTAAATTTAGAAGAATTATACTACCTTTAATGTTATGTTTAGCAATGTTTCAATCCTGGATGGATTTCTTCAAAATGTTTGTCTATCATATAAAAGTAATTATGATGTAAAATGTACCTCTTCTTATATCATTTTAACTGATAGTTCACCACATAAAAAATTGGGCAATTCAATGAAAAGGTTAAGCTTACCATGGAAATATAATGTTTTAACCAAATTTTTTTGCTATTTTTATATAATTATTTTCAGTAGTGCCAGATTTTTCATAGTTAAGTAAGTGCTTTATTTAGGATTTTCACATCCATAACATTACATTAAAACTATATCAAATACTGTGTTTTATACAGAGCTATCCCTTGACCATTTGTTGTATTTTTTTAAATTCTGGTTTGTACATTTTAATTCACATAAATCATAAGAAATTTGCTGTCTCCCAAAAACAATGTCTTTTTTCACATCCATAACAGGTTGATTTATCTTTATATTTTCTGATGTTTTAACTCTTATCAACAAGGGTTTTGCATTATATAAACAGTTGGCTCACTTTACTGGTCACAATTATATTGTAAGAGCGTTTTATGTCACGTCCATAATACAAAATGTCACGTCCATAATGCTGGAATTGCCTTTTTCTGAAAAAAAATAATATTTACCTTAGTAATTTCAAACCTGTATGACTTCTGCAAAGCACAAAGTTAGATATTTTGAAGAATGTTTCTTGCCATTTACTTCTATTGTATGGACCAGTTAAATTGGACCAACAATTATTTTACCAACATATAAAAAACCTTTTTCTTGTCATAAAGTGGTGGATATAACAAATAATGGAGTAACTATGACTGAATTTTCCTTTAAGGATGACTTTAATTTTCACCATTGATATTTTTTATTGACCCACTATATCTTTTGTAGTTTAATAAAATAATAGAGGTTTTGCTGTTTATTAATTGTTGATTATTATGATCTGCCTGTACAGGTAGGTTGTGTTTGTTGAAAGTCTACAGTCCGTTTACTTGATTGTACAGAATGTGCACTAAATATTTTACCATTGGATGTACTTGAAAGTTTGCCATTAGGTTTTTTAAGCGTGGAGTCGGTTTTAGTATGCAGAGCAGACGCTATTGATGAGCTATCTCACGGCACCCAGCTACCTCAGACTGCTGACATAGCGCTTCCTCTTTATCAGCTTTCTCGTTCTCCGAGTGTCTCTCCTGAGCATAAAGATCTGCCTCCTCTCGTCTATAGTGTGCATGAGAGGAGGAGAATGAACAAGTGTGCGTTTGATCTGGAAATAGAAAGACAGAGAGAGACAGGTCAGTATCATAGGAAACTGTATCTTTGGGATACCGAGGAAAATATGTGAAGTTAACTCACTGCTCAGTTTTTGTGTCTATCAACGTCATATTAAATATATATAAACGTTGAAATAAAATATTTGCTGTGTAGGAACAGCTGTGTTCAGTTATGAATAAAAATTAAAGAGCAAGACACAAATTAAAGGTAAAAACAAAAGCAAATGGTTGAGTGATTGGGAACGCTCCAATAAATCAAAGCTTGACACATCGACACAACTTTACACAGAGGTGTGATTTTTAATTTTAGATGGCGTGTTTATGTAAATTAATTTTTTTCTGGAGTAAAGACATGTGTTTAGTATGTGTGATGATTCATCCTTCAGCATCCAGCGTGTGTGTTTGTATGCACATGTGCACACACTGAACCCCCCAAACTCTCCAGCCCACCACACTGCTGCTCTGAGGAGGGTTTCCAAGGAAACTGTCACCCATGAAGAGGTCCGGTGAGGCTAAACCTCCTCTTGCATGCATACCTAAATTCAGACCTCTAAAACCAACAGCATCCCAACCCAGAGCAAGAACCCCACTGTGAGTTTCAGGAAAATCACCCCTGATTAATCACACTAATTTACTGCATCCTTTAAGCATTCCTGTATTTTTAAGGCTTTCATTACTTTCCAAAAATTACAAGAATCTGCTACTTGAACAGTTTCTCAGACGGTGCTGTATTTTTGTACACCGCTGTTTTTTTAGTTACCGTCTTTGTCAGTAGGTCACTTTGTACTTCTTTCAATTACAATACATTGTACATGATTCATCCGTGAATGCTATAAGTGGCAAGCAAAAATTGAATCTATAAAAAATTTGGGAAGAAGGCTTTCATGAGGAAAGCATCCCTTTTTAGACTACTACTGTAGGCGTTTTAAAATTCCATTATAAATTTAATCATCCTCTTTTATTTTAAACTTTTATAGCTGTCTTTCTTTCACACAACACGAAAAAAATATTTTGAAATTTATATCCAAACAGCAATGGCGCACATTCACTTCTTTTGCATGGACGCAAAACCAATGCAAGTGAATGGATGCCAGTTACCAATATTCTTCTATTTATCTTTTTTCTGTGAAACAGGTTTGAAAGGACAAGAAAGTTAGTAAATATTGACAGAATTTTTATTGCTGAACTATAACTTTAATATATGTATAACATTTAGAATTGCAGCGAATGTAGGGTATTGCTGGCCAATTTCAATTCATACCAAAACAAAAAGTTCAAAAGACAGTTTTGTTAAAGAGTGTTTGTCAAAGTACAGGGTTTAATGAAGAACGTTAGGGTTTACAGTGTACCAGAATTGACAATAATTGTGATATATAAACCATCTTTATCAATATTGTGTTACTTCTTCATCTATTGTAATATTGCAGAGTATTTGGCACCCAGTATAATGAGGTTTATTAACCGAATACAAGAACAAAATGCATGATTCATTAGTATAATTTATTTATTTGTTAAAAAAATTGACCTATACATTTAAAGGTCCACAGGAGGTACGCTGTTGTAAGGGTACAGAAGGAGCATTAGTGTAACGCTCAAGTCAAGGTAAAGGTACGTTTTTAAAACTTTTTTTTAGGTAATAAGCTTACCTTGCTAGCTATTTATTTTTATGCAATTTAAATAATCAAATGACTGCGAGAAGAAAAAAAACATTCATACAGAAATCTCTATATGATATCGAACTCTGTATTGAAATCTATTTCGATTATATCCGGTTACTAATATAGAGGCATTGTAAGTTAAACATCAGATTTTCTAAAGAAGCCCATTCATGAGACTTAAACCGGATGTGATATAACCCCTTTTTTTCCAGGTTCTGCATGCGAAATATGGCATAAACCCCCTAGTTTATAGACTGAGAACAGTCTACACAGTGAAAAACCATTTGTGATGTGAGAAGTTCTTTACTAAATAAGGAATTGGAACCATTAAAGTCTTCTATTACCAGTTAGTTGAAAATGTTGAATTCGTGACTTTGCTACGACCTCATTCTGTGCTGTTTGTTGGGATCTGTAGACGTAACGCTGCGCCACGCACAGTAATTCCTCATTGAAACCCTGCAGCTGTGATCCTAATTCTGACTGGAGATCTCTCAGTTGAGAGAGTGGGGTTTGTTTGTTTGTATATACAATTCATTTAATTGTGTTTTTGTATACAGTCAGTCAATATTGTAATAGGGTTAGGGAGCACTTTTTCTTGGCTGTCGCTGTGTAGGGGGCAAACACAATTAGTCTGTTACCTGGCCAGCAGCCAAAGCCCTGCACTGGCATAGTTAGACTTCCGCAAAATGTGGCAATATTGTTCTGCAGGTGATGGTGGTTGGTATAAGATGCCTTTGGGCGTATGTTCTGGCAAAAAGTATCTAGTATGCAATGAGTGACACCTTGTTATCATTTTTAAAAGTATGTCTGATATAAATTTCGCCAGTCCAATTAAACCGTGTGACATATAGAGCTGTTTATCAGGGAGTCTTATGTCAATTGTGCAATTAAAAGTGAACATGCTGCATCAATTCTTAAAAAATTATTAGTTTCAAACTGAACCCTTTGACAAACACACTGCTTAAACAGGCAACATAATTATTTAAAGTAACAATTCTCCTGCCTAGCGAGCTTAAAGGTCAAAGGTCTTTACATTGCACATCCGAATGGGTGCGACTTGGAAAGCGATGCCGTTCACGGGATACATGGCAAGTTGACTCACACTATTTCCGACAGAAGGTTTGCTAATGAGCTGTCGATAGCATAGACCTTGTTGTCGTATACTTGGCGTCGGAGTTACTTATTCGCCAGGATGTAAAACGCCTCCGCAATGAAGTTTTGCTCGTTTAGCTTCTCAACCACATTAGCAGCGGGCTTGGCTGAGGGTGAGCTATTATGCTGAGGAGCTCTCGCGTATGTTTTCCTACAGCTTTGAACCCGCCTCCACGTGTTAGAGTAAACAGCCATTATCAGAACAAGCGAGCGAGATGTGCAGCAACACTGTGTGGGAATGCTGTCGGTCAGGTGTAGGCATAAAGCCATGTTAAGTTGACCTGCGGCGGCCTCCCCCGAGCTCTTTCCCAATCAACCACAGTGCTAATTACAGCAGTAATTATGTAATTACCATGCCTCTGAAACACATCCAACACAAGCTGAGGAAAGTCAAAGGTAATATGGAGGCTAAAAACATACTGGCTAAAACAAACATTGCTCTTAAACAGTTTCTTTTTCTAGGCTTGAAACCCTTAAAAGTATTTTTGGGTTTTTTGTCACTTTATTGATATGAAAGAAAATGCGTGAAACTCATCGTCAAGGAAGAAGAGATATACTCACTTTTCAGTTTTATGCAGCAGAACACAAAAGAAGATATTTTGAAGAGTGTTGGGGAGCGAACAATGCCGCTATCCATTCACTTCTATTATATGGAGATAGAACCATTGAATGGAACCGGTGTTGTTCGATTAACAGTCTTCAAATTGTCTTAATTTTTTGTTTTTGTGGAAGTTAAAATTCATACAGGTTTAGAATAAGGTGTATTCCGGTAAATAATGACAGAATGTTTATTGTATATTTAAAGCTGCGATCTGTAATTTGCACAATCTGTACATTTCCTGGTAATAAAGGCCATATTTTGTCAAAGCAGGGATATAACTTGAGATAAACGGTTATCTAAGTCTTATACTTTTATATTTTTAGATGTTTGTGACTTTATTGATATGGACGATGTGAGAGAATCTGACACTTTGTTCTGTAGTTGGACGCACATATAAAGGTATTCTTTATATTTTCCCTCTCATTGTATAAATGCAATTTAAGTTTTGGTGCAATAGCAACATTTTAAGATATTAAAACACAAGACCAGTTTGAGTCATTATTTTGAAGAAAAAAAAATAACATTTGTGTGACATTCACCACAACAGCAACTTATCCAATCCGATTTCAATGTGGGTAAAGACCCACACTTTATAAACCTCACGCTAGAAGTCATCTCAGAATATTAAGTCTTGTTAAAACAGTTTAAATATTGCTCATCTGTTGTTGTTTCTGTTATTTACTGACTGTGACACCTGAGGTGGATGCCGTGTCTCTGACGTATGGTCTCTGTCTTTCCTGCATCACATCCCCTGCAGGCACAGCAGAACCTCTCCCTGACCTTTTCCTTAAAAACACAGTGAAATAGACCCCCGACCAGCCTCTCACTTAGATACAGGTCAACTCCAAATCAGGACACACACACACGTATTGTTGTTTGCTATCGTGTGGGGGACTTTCTATTGACTTCTGTTGTTTTATAAACTGAGCTGGTGATATTATCTGTCCCCTACACCTTACGTGACTATTTGCAGTTTCAAAAGACAAGAAATGTAAGTAACTCCAATGCTGTACATGGTCTCAGAAGTACATTTTCTGCACACTTTTATGGCAAAACCTCTATTTCAAACCAATGTGTTATTATTTTTTTCTTTGTTTATTGCACCTCTTATATTTGGCTTTATTCTGTGTTCTTTATAATATTTCTATTATTGATTTTGCCTTACGCTACATGATTGTCCACAATAGTAATATCCCTGATTTACCCACTACAACTACATCTTTGGTTGTTTTTATTTTTTCAGTTTTTTTTCAAGATCCCAGGCACATCCGCAATCCGGAGGCCCTATAAGGAGCTTTCACGGTTTTTGGTTTGCTTTAGATGTTTAATACCCCTCTCTTTTGTGTCAGGGAGCTAGAGAGGCGTTAAGAGGCGCTGATAAACCCACTTAGATCCCTTCCTGGCCCGTCACCCCGGCCTGCCAGGATGCTTTAGCGGGGAGCTGATCTGTGACGGCCTGCCACTCAAACTGAGCACTTCTGAAAGCTAGCACAATAGAGCGCACACTGCAACACAGAGCGCGGGGAACCCACCAGAAGGAGGAGGGTGCACCAGAGGGCACGTTGGATCTCCATCCTTTCTTTTTTCGTTCTTTCTCTCTGGTTCCTTCGTCTGTACACTTAGGGGGTGAGAATACCTTCGACCTTTGCTTTTTTATCCTTGTATTCCTCACTTTGGTTGCCCTTTGACCCTTTTGTCCATTCCTACGTTCTCTCGCTCTCCTGCCTCCTCTGGTGGGTGACAGTGGGCTAGGGAAGAGTGAGGACAGAAAGGGTGATATGGATCAACGGTCTGTCCAGATGAAGGGACGCACGCTGCTCGGCAGATAATAGGGAGAAAGAGAGCGGCAGCGAGTCGAGAAAGAGTGACAGGCAGGCGGAGATTGACAGGGAGGGCTGTGGTGCGCTTGCTGTGATCCCAGGAGGCTGTTGGGGGTAGCAGAGCCCGAAATGTCACCGACGATATCTGCTCCTCTTGTGGTGTCTGTCGAAGTCCTATCAGAGCACTGCAGCTGGCTGTCCTCGCCCTCTCTGTCTGTCTGAACATGTCTCGCTCTCTTTCTAGAGGTCTCACTGTTGCCCCTTCACCATAGTTTCTGTCTCTGTGTGCTCATTTAGAAGTTTGCATCCCTCAGACACCTTTCTTGTCTACATTCACCTCTTTCCAAGCATCTAACCCGAACCTGAATGTGTGTGCTACTCTATAAACAAGGATTATACAAAGCTGATATCACATTTAAAGATTCAAAATGTAATATCAAATAAAATTAAGCATTGTTTTGACAGAAACTTGATTAAAATATTTAAGACAGTAATCTAGGAAAAATTCGGCAAGGAAATTTGTCACAATGACTGTATCAGGTCAGATTTCTTTTCATTGATTAACATGCATTTAGACTTAAAACATAAGTTTTTGCATAAACTATTACCTCTTACTAGCTTGAGTCATAAAAGCAAAAGAAGGACATCTTTTGAAATCCATCTCAATATATGCCGTCATAAAATGTAAGACACTGGTTTGAAGATAATTTCAGTTTTTCAGTTTACTTAAATTTTTAATTATCAGTCTCAATCATAAAGATAATAAAAAAATTGTAAATGTCATTCTTTACAGTGTTATAAAATATTATCTCTGTCATTGCCTAGCTTAGTACTCTCAACATGTTGACCCGTTGTGCTCTTGTGTACAAATGCATGTTTGAGTCTTTCACAGGTAATTTCCTGCGCCAGTTTCTACCTATGCCTCGGTCACATTTCCTTGCTTCTTATGTTCTGTCACTTTCAATAAAAGCTCCAAAAACATATGTACCACCAGCAGACATGGCAGTGATATATTTGATGTAGCCCTCACAGCCTTTCATTCACAGCTCAACATACACATCAACAAATTGCAAAACCTTATTCTTATGCCTTAGAGAAATAAGGCTAAAATCTGTCTTATCTGGTTGCCGCTCACTCCCAGACATGTGCTGATTTTATTCCCATCTGCAAATGTGTGTCTTAACCGCTGTTGCGTGACCGTGCGCATGCGTGTGTGAGACATAATGTGTCTGTCACCTCTTAATGATGTATGCCTGGCCAGTGGAGAGGTCACTGTCATAGACAGCATGGTCAATTGCCCTTGTTCCACGGGCAGTGTGCTGAACAGTCTCCCTGTAGACTTAGCCATTAAACAGCGCTGTGGCCTGGCCCGGACAGAGACGTATTAGCTCTCTATCATTCTTATTGATCACTCTGATGTGTACGCGCACGCCAACAGGAGTCCAGTGAAGCTTGTGGGCGCAAGACACAGTATTCTGTCTAATCAAATGGCCATTAGTCTGCGTGTGTGCAGAATGTGCCTTTTGTAGTCAGGCAAACAGTGAGATCAGTAAGATCATGTTATTTTATTTGTGCCTTTCTGTAGTATTATGCTGTCATTTTAAATTTCTACATTTGGCAGATGATGTTTTCGCATTTGTTGCTTTGGAAACAAACCCAATATCATTGCTAGTGGTTAAGATATAAATCACATCCTGATTTCATTTGGATTCTGGATAGAATCTTTTTTACGAGGATGTGAATATATGAGAGTGAGTACCGCATTCTCTCCAGTTTGGCCTAAATTGTGTTTATTGCTTGAATTCTGCTAATGGGTTACTGTGGGATCTTAGCCAAATGTCCACAGTGTTACAAGCATCACGGACCAAACCAATGGTCCTTCACATGAATTATCACGTCCTAATTAAAAAAAATAAACAAGTTTTCAGGCCTTTTGGGAGCCTTTCACGCGTGCAAGTTCAAACCCAAGAGTTGTTGAACACGTTAGTCTAGTGCTTTTGTTTTTTAGATGGGAAATCTGTAACTATGTGTACGTTGCATTAGCCAGCACAACAAAACACTTGACATAATCTGATGCATCGAAGCTGTTATTATTGTCATTTGTAATTTAAAAAAATATATACGATGTCTCTGCCAGTCAAAAACAATATAATAGATTCCCCGTAATGCGCACAAACAAAGAGAAATGCAGCAAGCTTTTACGTCTGATTTTTCAACGCATGCTTTTAGCTATGAACTTTGGAGTATAGCTTTTCCCGAACCCTATTGAGCTGCCGTGGTGTCTACTGACTACAAATTGAACCTGATAAGTTAGCGTTTTGGAAGCGTGTGAATAGCGCTCTTCAAATAAATACCCACAGGAGAGTTGACTCTCAATGGGTTTCAGTAATTTTGCTTTGCGGAGGAAGAATCTAACTTTTTCAAAAGGGGAATGTCCAGAATGTGCAGTTTGTTGTTTATAATAGTTATATTTATAAATTCCTTTTTTTAAATTTACATCATAATATTTGGTTTATTTTAAACAAAAAAGTCACTCTTATTATTTATTTACATTTTCAAATTCCGGATTTCTTAAGGAATAGTTCATGCAATTTTGTCATAATTATCATTTCAAACAAGTATGAATTATTTTCTTCTGTAAAACAGGAAGATATTTTTAAGAATGTTGGAGACCGAACAACAAAGGCACCCATTCAATTCTATTGGACAAATCGGAACCAATTAAATTACTACCTCTCTCCCTTTCTCTCTCTCTCTCTCCTTCACTCTCTCCCTTTCTTTCTTTCTCTCTCTCTCTCTCTCTCTCTCTCTCTCTCTCTCTCTCTCTCTCTCTCTCTCTCTCTCTCTCTCTCTCTCACACTCTCTCTCTCTCTCTCTCTCTCTCTCTCTTTCTCTCTCTCTCTCTCTCTCGCTCTCTCACTCTCTTTCACAAGTTCTCTTGTTCCTTAGACTGATGTTAATTGAGTCTAATTGAAAAGACAACAAAGGAGGGAGGCTTTTGTAGTTGGGCAGATCAGACTCTTTGATTGGGCTGTTGTGTAGAGCCTGTTTCTGTTGGAGAGGACACTAAACAAAAGAGTCGTGGCCTGGTCATTCACAGGTCATTAAATCCACCTTCACCAACTCAGGGAACTTACCACATCAAAGCTCAGTGCTACCCTCTACCAGTGTGTGTGTGTATGTGTGCGAGCATGTGTGTTTTGGGGGTGGGAGAGGGAGAGATTTTGTCTCTCAGACATTTGCTTGTTCTTCTCTGGAATCATCTATATAAATATATCTTAAATTAAGTGTGTTGATTAGTGTTTGCTTGTAATGCTTTTATAAGCAAAATTATGCAAATCTTTTTCCTTCTTCGCCATAAGGATAGTCCATGGATGGTGTTTTTTATTGAAAGCTTTAGCATTTACATTTATGTGATAATTTTATTGTATGAATAAAGCTCTGTAATTAATAGATTCTAGATTGCAGGTAGCAGACATATAATGGTATAAATAGTAATAAAAGTAAAATTTGCAATAGTAATAATGCTGCCAATAATACACAAAATCTCTAATCTTAGAACTGATACAACTAACAAACAAAACAAGTTATTCCAACAATTCTGTCCAAACTTTTAAGTTATAATTGTAGACTTTAAAAAGCATCAGGTACAATGCGAACTTCTGGTCTTTGCTATATGTCATTGTATTTCAGCTAAAGAGTTATAAGCATGCAGTTTCATAAGTTAGATATTATTACCATGTAAGTGCCTTTTTACAAATAAAAATATATAAATTTAAAACATCAATATTTTATGCATATAATGCATACACACATGTTAAATCTTTGCAGGTTTTAGACGTTAGAAGTTAATTTTTTTTAACATAGTTAAATAAAAATATGTATAATTTTTATTTCATTTTTTAATTCACATTCAAGGTGTGTTTGATTTTGCATTTAGACAAGATAAACCTACAGAGGTCCAATACAAGTGTGTTATAAATACTATATGCTATATACTAGAGGCAAAATAATATTTAAATGTCAACTAGATTATATTTACATAACATTTGTTTATTTACTGGTACATTTACCTGCACAAATGCATTCCGATTCTCGGGGACCTGCATGTTTTATCCAGACTAGCTTTGGTGTGAATGTATTTTGTGTGGAACTTTTGATAATCTTGAACAACATAAAGCTTTGGGTAAAGTTATAAGGTCCTGGGTGAAAATGTGCTTGTTTGTTTATAAAGTGTGTGTGTGTGTGTGTGTGTGTGTGTGTGTGTGTGTGTGTGTGTGTGTGTGTGTGTGTGTGTGTGTGTGTGTGTGTGTGTGTGTGTGTGTGTGTGTGTGTGTGTGTGCGCATTTTAGAGTGTGTGATTACTCACGCAGCACTGCGGCGAACTTCCAGTCTCTGTGCAGATGAGAACGTGCCCATATCTGCTGCTGCTGGGGTGATGTGTGTAAGTGTGTGTGTGTGTGTGTGTGTGTTTGTGAAAGAGAAGAGAGGCAGAATAAAAGATAGGTGTGTGAAGAGGTGACTCTCTTGATGAGGTGATACCTTGTCCATACGCACCAGCACAAACTGAGGTAATGGTATGGTAATAATATGCTAATGATATGCTAATCTACCAGCAGTATTCCATATCAGCGGTGTGAGAAGATTTCTGCAAGGCCCTTCACCAGTGGGTGGAAAGAAGAGACCTCGTGGTCTCACTGTACACATACTCATAAACAAAGTCACCAAATCTACACACTTGCACACTCATTTTTCCTTCTGAATGTTGAGTTTGTCGAATCTAGAAGTGAGGGACAATTATATATATATCACCTATATGTAAACCTTGCAAAAACGTAACTTCTTGTAATTCCGCAATCCAAAGACCCGTCACGACCGCTCCATCAAACTAGGAAGGCACTTGTGCCCTCTAGGACAGCAGAAACTAAGCAGTAATAATTGACGATCAGCTAAACTACACCGATCATGTTGCCAGCACTACCAGACCCAGCAGATTCCTTCTCTGCATCATTAGGAAGAACAGACCTTTGCTCTCGGAACATGCTACTCATATAGAAGTGCAGGCTGGACTTCTGCAAAGCTCTGCTTGGTCCTGATGTGCACAACCAAACCTCTGCAGATGATACAGAATACAACAGCAAAAGTGATCTTCAAGGAACCGAAAAGTACGCACCTCTCTCCATCAATCTACATTGGCTCCCCATAGAAGCTCTCATTGAATTCAAAACCCTCCTGATAGCCTACAAGACCATCACAGGTCTTTCCCCCCCAGATACCACAGATATCTTCACTCGATGATTTCCAGGTATACACCGACCAGATCTCTGCGCTCCGCTAACAAGCAATGTCTTGTGGTGCAATCTCTAAATGGTAAAAAATTGCACTATCGCATCTTTTCTGCTTCGATTCCTCGATGGTGTAACGATCTGCCTTTTACAACACATTTGGCAGACTCAGTCTCTATCTTTACATAACGTCTAAAACTCATCTTTTCCGTCTTGACCTTACCTACTCCTACAAGTATCATCTTGCCTTGTTTAACTTAGTAAACTCGTTGTAGCACTTTTTTTTACTTGTTCTTATCTCTGCTATTTTCCACTTAATCGTCTCCTTGATCCTTTGTATGTTGGTTTGGATAAAAGCGTCTGCTAAATGCTTTAATGTAAATGTAAATGTAAACATACAGATAGTGGTAACTTTCTGATGTTGTACATTTTAAACAATTTTAACTGTGACAAGTTCTCTTTCTCAGAGCAAGAGCCTCTGTTGCACCTGACTTACTCGATGTCACTTTGTACTTGGCCAGTTCAGCCTACACACACACACACACACACACACACACACACACACACACACACACACACACACACACACACACACACACACACACGCACGCACAAACACACTTTTTTACCACGCACAAGCAGACGGAGCAGACGGATTAGCAGTGTGATGTGGAGACTGTGAGAAGGAGGATGATGAACTGATTTAGAGCTGTCTGTTTTTATCTATTGCATTATTAGAAGTTGTTCTGCACTCTCTCAGGTGGCTTCAGTCTGCAGCCCTTTACAAGTGATGATGCTTGACTCATTACTGACTGCCAAATGCTATTGAAAAACGACAGAAAAATGTGCCAATACAAAAACTAGACTGTTTTTGTGATACTCACTTAAATGGGAGTTAACATCCTTTCTCATTGTCCAAACCCATATTTACATTGGATTGGGAAATACAAGATGTGCAATCCCATTACATGAAACCCATGAAATCGGTGTTGTTAGCACCATGCCCTAACTACTGAGCTACAGGAAAACTTTATGCTTTATTATTTCAATAAATTCTTTAAGAATTAAATAATCACTTTTATTTGAAACACCATAGTATAATAATTAGACTGAACTTTATTGATACTGCAAAAATGACATGCTGTGTATTCTAACTCAAACAGAATATACAATGAAATCATCTGACCTTCTTAACCAAAATTCTTCAAAATATTTTTTTTTCTTCTGATGAAAGGAAGTCAAAAAGGTTTTAAAGGACAAGAGTTTGAGTAAATAATGTCTAATTTTCATTTTTGGGTGAATAATTACTTTATACATTTAAAATGTGTACCAAAATAAATAATAGCATCGGATAAGTAAAAAATGTCTTCAGAATTTAGATTTTCTTAAGTAGCTTTAGCAGGGAAGGCAGAGTATATCAGTATATTCAGTATATCAGCTGGTCTGTGGGGTGTTACCTCTGCAGTGAGCTTGAATCCGAAGCATCTGAGCTCAGCTCCATTGTAAGGACTGGAATGTGTGAGAACAGTGGACTGAACGGTGTGTGTTAGAGAGAGAGAAAAAGATCCTGCTGGCCTGCAGCTAGTCTATCTCTAAAAGCTGATGTTCTGCAGAAAATTTTGATTGACAGTTCCCTCTCACATACACACACTTGTACAAAAGTACACACACATGCAAGAATTCTTATTGGCACAGTGGGAGCCTTCCTTCTGGAAGTGAATGGACTTGCTTTGAAATTGTCGATGGGGGTGTGAGATCATACGTTTGTAATGGTGTCAGTTTTTTGAAATGTCTCTTTAAAGAAAGTGTTTTACTCTGTATGGTACTCGTAGTAAAATTGTCTTATACTTAAGTTCATTTCTTGAGTGTCAGTGTGTGGTAAAATTAGAAATGTCAACGAATGTTTTCTTATTGATGTTAGATTAGATATCCATTTGGCACATTTTTAAGTTCATTGTCAGATACGGCCGTAAACAACAATGGGAAACAATATAATGAAATGACCTTAAAAATCCTGTCATCATTTACTCACCTCCTTGTTTTTTTCTTCCTCTTGAAAACATAAGAGAAGATTTTTTTCTAGAATTATGGTAACAAATAGTTCCCATTTACCTTCATTGGTTTTGTGTCCATAAAAAAGAAATTAAATTGTATGAATTACCGTCATTCTGGGGTTACTAATGATAGATATGATAAGATTTCTCTTCTTATCATTCGATCCTGAAGACAGGTATAACTATAGACATGCGTTGCAAACCTCATTGATTTAAACTGAAGGAATCAGGTGGACACAGAGATGAGTTCTAATAAATATAAGTTATAGTAAAATGAACAATTTATTTAAAAAGGAAGAAAAATCATATTTGCTTTGAGATGCTGATGCTAGCCCATGGTTAATCCGTCCAGAGGTCCATTGGGAACTCAGATTCTGTATAACCTTATCTAGCTCATTGTCATTTCATCCAGCTCATTCTAACTTAATCTGCTTAAAAAACATTCAACAGGTGTTATAAACCCAGCACAGAGAATGGAAAGTTACAGCTTCCCAGGAATGTCTTTTGACGTTATTAGGAACCTTGAGAATGAGACCATTGAACACTCTTATCTACTTGTGAAGACAATACAAATGCAATATTCAATATATGATAAAACAACAGTAAGTAAACTACTACAATACAGAATAACTAATAATGAAATATTAAGGATTAAAACTAATAACTTAATCAAAACTATAAAGAATAAAGAAAAATATTAAAAATAATTGTAAAAAAAATTACGTTTGGGCAACCTGTTTATAAAGTGTTTTGCAATTCCAATACAGCAAATGAAAAGGCTACACACCTGCCTGCTCAGCGTACGCCCTCCGCTGGGTTACTTGTGTTTTGAAGTGCTTGTTGGCTTTCAAGTGAATTGCGGGTGCATATACATTGCATCGATTAAAGTGTGTACGTGTGCATATATGTGAGAAAAAAGAGTGCAGAGGTGGGGGGTGCTCTCAGCTCTTGCCTCCCCCAGTGCGAGCCCCCTCAGTGGGTGGGTGAGGCTACGGATTCCCCTGGGTCAGTCCCGCTGCTGGACGCTGGATCCATTCATCTGCCAGAAATCTTTTCTTCTCTACTACAAAGCAGCGCTGCTCCCCTGACAGTAGCTTCCCTGCCGCGCCGTATTTATCTATTGTGTTTAGTTAGGCTCATCTGTGCTCCCTCTCTTTCGTTCTCCCTCGTTCTCATTCTCTCTCTCTCCTTCCGCTTCATCTGATCAACAACAGCGCACAAAAACAAAACTAAATCTCCAAACACTCGTGTTAAATATCAGATTGGCTGGGTGCATATTGAAGGCTGGCATTTAGAGCAAGGTCTCTTTTGTGCCTCTGTGTTGCAGAGCTATTGTATTAGTTCTGAGAATAGGTGCGGACTAATGTCTCTCTCTCTTTCTGTCAGTCTCGGCATGGGGTTTATTTTGGAGCTCTGTACAGGAGTGCAGATACACACCCCCCTCCTCCAAATGCAGTGTTTATTAGTGAGAAAGTTTACTTTTCTACTTGGGCCGAAGCTGACTTGTAACATTATCAAGCTACTGTTTTCTCCTTTTTCTTTTAGTTAAAGCAAGCGGAAGAGAAATCAAGCAGCAAGTTGTACGAGCGAAAGTTAGCGTAAGGAAAGTTTGCCATGTGTTGCTTGGTAAAAGAATCCAACACCCAGTGCTAAAGATGTTGTGTGAAAGAAGGTGAAAAATAAGGTGTTTTGAGAAGATGCAGGCGCTCACATGAGCACACAAGAGAAACAGAGAGAGGAAGAGGATGTCATTTAAAAAAGTTGGAGAGAAAAATGGATGTTGATGCACCAGGAGTGTGTTCAGTCATGTTTAAATGATTAAATGTGTGTAGTGAACCAGATGAATGTGTTCTACAGGTTTGGGTTATAGACCAAAAAATGTGATGATAATTTAAAACACTTTAAATTCTGCTGTTTATGTTGAGTAGGAATCATATTGTTACACACAAAGTGATGTAATATAAGATATTAGAAAAAAAAACACAGCTACCTAAAAATCTATCATTGTGCGATCCAAGTAATGTCAACTGAAGTTTGATTGTTTTTATAAATAATAACAAGTTTGAGTAAACTAACACAATAAATGATGATAACAATAAAACAACACAATCTCACTGAAAAAAAAACACTTTTTTATGATGTTTCCAATCTTGGCTACTTCTCAATCTCAGTTCTATATTTACGTTTTCGCTTCAGTCACATCAGGGTTAGAGTTGTCATTTCATTGTTGCTTTTGTCTAGTTATCTCATGTTTTTTATAATATTATAATTTCTTATATGTTATACATTACATAAAAAATTACATACTAGGGTCTTTAACGTTCAGAGTACAAAACTTACAACTTGGAGACAATATCAGGTGTTCACCATAAATTTGGTTTATTTTATGTTTTAACCTTTTTTAAACATAAGTGTAAGAGCCAGTGAGAAAAAGGTTTGCAAAACTGGGGTATATTTCCAAACAACGACAGAACTCGCTGGTTAACCACCATGGTACAATGTTTCATTGAGAAACTAACAGCCTGCTCATGAATGTTTCCCAAAAGCGTAGTGAGTTAGTCGCACATCTGTTGTTTGAACCACGGTGGTTCAACAACATAGTTGATGATACAACTCCGTAGGTGGTGGAGTAATACCGTCTTCTATATAATCAGTTCAGATTGATTTAACATCATATTATTGCTGTAAACTATGGACATTGTGCCGGAAATACTTTTGTTATCGTAATTTTGCTCTTTGTGGTTTATGATGTTTAACTAATTCAAAAGATTCCTCATTTGTCGTTTCGCCCAGGGATTCTTTAGGGTCCTAGAGCATGTATGCTCAGGCCTTTTTTCCCTCCAACAATTCTGCTTTCTTGACAAACTTAATACATGTAAAATTAAGTTTGTATGTTTTACAAATAATGGGCATTGAATGCATGGTACTTTGCTTGTTTACCTTGCTCAGTCTAAATGACATATTAAAGTGGAATGATGGTTCTAACCACAGCTTTAAATCTGTAGTTCCAACCATGCAACTTTGCTATGCTAATTGTGAATGTTCGTTGCAATGGTTTCGGGAATTACTTGAATTGTTGAAACGACGCAACTTGCAACAAAAGTTGGCTGATGATGCTTTAGGGAAACAACCATTATAAAGGATTTACAATATCTAACATTTTTTTTTTGCTTACTCATTTCAAACCAGTATGAATTTCTCTCTTTTGCGTAAAACAACAGAAGATATATGGAAGAATGTTATTGTAAACACAAAACCCATGCAAGTCAGTAAGGGTCTGATGGTTTTCTTTTACCAATATTTTTTTTAAATTTATCATTTGTGTTATTCACAAAAATCACAAATCGCAAACTTAATATAGCAAGAAGATAAATAATTGATGATAAATTTTTTATGTTGGGCTGAACTATTACTTTGACACAATATTGATAACCGTGGTTATTAACATCATGGTTCTAAACAATACCCAAATTTGTAACACCCCTGCACCAAAATGAACAAATCCTACATTATACAAGACTGAAGAAAGACTTTTCAAGTGGTTCTGAGATTTTCTGAGTTTTGTCCTACTGTATCGCAGAGACCTTTTTATAGATATCTGCTGGACAAGGTTAGACATTCACCACATTTCGACTGCATTCCTATTTCGGATCCAGACACTAAAAGTGAAAATGGTTTGAGCGTGATTTCAGAGAAGCCAAATGACAGTGATAGTTTGAAGAATTGAAAAGAGCTCTAAATATTGGAATGCAAAACTCTCTTCCCCCATTTATCCGTCTCTGCTTGAGTGAAGGTACATTTCAGTCAGCCCAATCTGCTCTCACTCTCAGTACAATGAGAGCTTGTGCCATAATGGCTGCTGGAATATCAAGCTACGGGGGGAAATGAGAAAGCAGCATCTTATGGGCTCATTCATCAAGAACTAATTGAGGACTGGGTACTCTCAAGCGCTGATAAAAATGGAAGAGCGCGTGTGTGTGTGTGTGTGCGTGTGCGTGTGTTTGCTTTTGTGTTTTCTGCTGGTGTGTGTGTGTGTGTGTGTGTGTGTGTGTGTGTGTGTGTGTGTGTGTGTGTGTGTGTGTGTGTGTGTGTGTGTGTGTATGTGTGTGTGTGTGTGTGTGTGTGTGCGTGCGCGCGCGCCAGTGAAGAGCAAAGGAATTCTTCTCCATGAAAGATGTTTTCCTGGTGGAAGTGAGTGCGTGTGTGGCGGAGTAGCGTGTGGGCAGAGAACCAATGGGGTGGTTTGGTGATGGAGGGGATGGAGTTGGTAGCTCTGCATACTAAACGGGTCGGAGGCTATGAGAGAGGGTGGGGGCGGCATTAGACCTGCTTCACTGGACCTCTCATCTGGGGCTGAAGCTATTGTGCTCCGCTTCACCTCGCTATATTGATTCCGCCAGGCGGGAATTCTGACGCTTTTTTCCTTCTCCACTTCTTCTTCCCTCCTCTCATTTGCTTTCTGCCACCTTTTCCTTGTTTTTTTGCCATCCTGTCTACCTGTTTCTCTGCATCATTTCTCCCTCTAGGGCCGTTTGACAGCGAGTCTTTGGAGCCTTTAGGATCATGTACACACACATCACCTTTAGCCACCTTTCAGTCGATGCTTATTGATTTTGATATCACAATGAAATAAATTATTTTCTCGGCGCTAGCCACTCTCCACCCCTTTCTTCCTCCGTTCCTATTTTTTCATCTAATGTAATCAAGACCTAAAACTGTTCCTCTGTCAACTCAATCAAATTTTCCACACATGCATGTGTGTGTGTGTGTGTGTGTGTGTGTGTGTGCGTGCGTGCGTGCGTGCGTGCGTGCGTGCGTGCGTGTGTGTGCGTGCGCGTGCATGATGGGAAATATCCGGTGCAGTTGTGTGAGGCTGGCCATGTGCTTATGTGGCTTTTTGTTTGTGTATTTGTGTGTGTCTGTAATGAAGGTTGTGTTTGTATCAGGAATGTATGTACAGCATGTGTTAAATTCTATCAGTGTGTGTGAGTGTTATAAATGTGTGGATGCACAGAATGTACTTTATTTGGTGTGCGTTCTAATGTTTCTTTTCTGTAGATGTGTTTGTGTATAAGAAAAGAACGTTTGACGTGCTTGAGAACAAGTCTGTGCGTTTGTGTGTGTACACATCTTCAGATTTCCTATTATTGGGTCTATTACATCTTGAATTTGATATTGATCTGATTTGATATGATTTCAATAGTATATTGATTTCACATTCTTTTTCTTTTGGAAGAAGTGAGTGTATTCATAGATATGAAAAAGGCTGTAATTTAATAAGATTTTTGTAATTGTGTCATTTCAAGTTAAAAAAGAAGAACCAAAACAATCCTTTAATAACTACTGACACTCATTATAGCGGCAATTGTGTATTGTTACACATCGTAAATTTGTGCACAAAGGATAGATTAATGAACAGATTAATCAGCTAATGGAGAGAGAGAGAGAGAGAGAAAGTGAGAGAGAGAGACCAATGGCTTTTAGTGGATGTATGACGTCCCATCTCTCTTTTTTTATTGTTATTCTATTATAAATGTATTTCACGGCATCGTTTCATATTTCGTTTTGTATTATTTAAATACTGTTTATTATTAGTTGGCATATATAACATTGACATAAGCGGGTAAAAAAGTTACTACAGTAAAAGAAACAAGCACTTTTTTCTTTATTTCCATTAAGTGTTGTTTGACTATTATTGTTAATAGTTGACATATTGTCAAGTGCTTATTTATACAAAAAATAGTATTAAATTTGATTGATGATTTAATTTTATATGTAACTATATTTAATAATTTTGAATTTTGTGACTAGAAATTGGGAATCTGACCAGGGCAGAGACATAGTAACTATTTATGAAGTCTCTTCCAGGCTAATGAATATTAATTAGATGATGTAATATTCACCCTGTTACTGCTGAAGAAAAACTTTATGCATGTCATGAACACGTGACTTGGTTAAAATGATTTTTTTGGACTCGCCAACACAAACAGGGACAAACCATGTGTTTGTACATTATTATGGTTACCACAATCGGTTTGTGGGTTCTTAATTGTGTTATTGTTACATGCATGATCAGACAGTAAGTATTCTGCAAATCACAGTGATGCAGAGACACTCCTGTCACATAAAAAAAAAATGTTTGTTTCATTTTTGTGTTTTTTTCAGAGGTATTGCTTCTCTACACACGCAAACACATTCTTGTATTGATCCGCCATCATGCTGTCACTGCATGTGTGTGGTACCTCTTAGCTACAAATCAGAATTCAGAACAGGATCAGTACACACATGCAGAGTCTCTGTGGTGTAAGCAGGAGGTGTGTGCTCTTAAACTGACCTCTGCCCTACAGGATATGACACTGGAAGACAACGCAGGATTATATTTTCTCTCAGAAGATTGCTTGCGGACCAAAACAACAGCCACAGGCTAATAGATTTATTTAAAACCGGCAATCCAACGTTTGTTTTTTATTTAAATGTTTTCAAGTTCACTATACAGTATACTATTTGTACACATCGAAGCGGTCTCCATACTGCAAAGTGCCCATATTTATTGATTTTTATTGCTAGTATAATGTATAATTATGTCAAATTATAATGTTTGATATAACTTCAGTTTAAGCTTTTCTGAAGAATATTCGAGTGTTTGACTGGGCAAAAATATCAACCACCGCAACACTATACTGTTGCTATGGAGATGCTCAGGTATTCTAGGTTGGATGGTTGCTAGGGTGTTTGTTGGGGTGTTTCTGTGCTGTTCTTAGGGTGATATGAGCTTGTAAATTTGTTCTGTTTTGTTGTTATTTCTTACTAAACCCAGTCTAAGGGGCCTTTGTTTGTGACTGTAGATGCCATATTGCATATAATAAAACAGTAAATGGGATAGTTCACCAAAAAATACAAATTTCGTCATGAATCACTCTCCCTTAAGTTTTTCCGAGTCTGTATAAATTCTAGTTCAGTTGAACACAAAATAAGATATTAATAAGATTGTTATTTACAGATGTGTTGAACAGAAAAGGTTATATTAAGAAGATTTTCCAAAAACAGTTATTTGACACCTTGAATTAGCTTTTTATTTTTTAGTCAATGGTAGTCAATGGTGTCCCAGCAATCTCAGTTGTTATATTCTGCGAAATATCTAAGGTTGAATTAAGCCTGGTTGCATTATGATACTACTTAGAAATGTAAAGGTGAATTTAAAATAGGGTTATATTGCCCAATCCTGTTAACTGCCATGCAGTACAAACAGCAAAAAACCGCTGCGAGATTCCTGATTTACTCTTTCTCCTGAGCTTTTACAGCTAAAATTACAGTGCCACCTTTACCCCTCCAATCCTCTTTATGCTTATAGGCGTGGGTGTGATATTCATGCATTTCACCTTTATGAATTTGACTAGATCTTTTTATTCAAAACTTAAAATAAATTTAAATAGGTTTTTGAAAGAACACTAGGTAATTTACATGCATTGCTTTTCGCAGATATAGAAAATAAGATCAGAAAGGGATATACAAATAAGAGAGGGGCCATTTGATGTGTTGTTATACACGGCAAATCCTATATTGATATAAAATTATCCTGTGTCATATGTAAATATCAACTGTGAAGATTACGTTTCTGAATATTCAAAAGGCTTAAATATATTTTTACAGTACTTGAGATGCAATATTGTGTAAAATAATAGAACCTGTTTTCATGAAGAATATATCTTACTTTTTTTGTTTGTTTCAAAGAAAAATACTCTGTATTATATTTTAAATAAAAGCTTAAAACAAGAAACATAATGATGTGGTTATGATAATGAATAAGATATCAACAGAAATTAAGATTTAACAGCTCATTATATTTAAAACCATTTTGCTTCTGAAGTAAATATATATATAATTTTGTTATGTATGGCTAAATTCAGTTTTATATTAAATACACAAAAAACAAATATAAGAATATACGACTTGAGGCAATAAACAGTTAAAGCTTTGATCTGCATCCTCAAACTACTGCTTTGTGTTCTTTCACATGCATCCTTGCAGCTCATTGGCCGTGTTGAGATGTGGTTGAAATGACAGTAGCCCCTCACGTAAAAATTCTTGTGACGGGGTTGGGCGTCGGAGTCAGCATTTTCCCTCTCCTCCGCCCTCTTCCCTCTTTTCCTTCTTCCCCCCCGCTGTTTAATCCATCCAGCTGCTGTCACGGCGGGAGAGCAGCCAATCTATCACGCCATCGAGACACATTCTTCTCACCTGCTCTGCGTCGGTATCACGTCGTACCGGCCCTTTAATGAACAGCCAACATGATCCCGGCTGACAAGCAGGAAATGGATGCAATAAAGATTGTTTCTGCATGCTCTTTGCATTCCTGATAAATCACCTTACTGTTCGACAGACACCAGGCAGCGCCGTGCGCAAATCTGATTTCATGCCGAGAGAGAAAGAGAGGGACGAGGGCATCAGGCCAGGAGGGGTCAGTTCAATTTAAACGCAGGCCGGCTCGGACACGGAGCCTACGGCGGGCGGTTTTGTGTGTGTGGTGGGATGGTGTGTGTGATAGACCTCTGACACACCTCACATCATTTCTTAAGACACAGCGGGCGGCTGCTCGGCACATGCGGGCACGCACACCCTCAGCTTGAAGTCTGGGCGAGTGGGTTTACTCACTCTGCCCTCCGGAACACTTTACTCTCTGCTGATGATACAGTCACACGCACAGCCTGGCAACCTTGGACACACCACTGTAATGAAAGATGAAAGGAAACAGAGCCAGGAAGGGCAAAGAGAAGAACTTGTCTAGGGTGGGAGGAGGCGTGAGGTGTGGGGATGAGGGAGAGATGCAGATCTCTGTGGTAATTTATGATGTAATCTCATGCAGCCATGCGCCTTGTAAGTCAAACTACTGGGAGAGAGAGACAGAGGTGGCATCTAAAGAAGTAAGTTGTAGAGTCTCTGAATCTTGAAGCTGAAAGGTAGGAATGGATAGTGGGAACTAGGCAATGAACCACAAGAGTCATTAACTCTTTTAAATGTAGTAATCCAGGCAGTGTTGTGCAGATGCTGAGGCAAGGTTATCACTAAAACTACCAGGACCTTAAACAAACCGTTGCACATCGCTCTTCTCTCTCTCCAAGGCTGAGATTTCTGGTTGTGTTCCACCAGTCAAAGGCATGGCCTTGGTTTATGTGGACATTTATTTTTAGTACCTAGCTTACTCTCCTCACATATAATATTTTATTGAATTATTTCTTGCATAAAAGTGCGTTATGTCATTAAAAGAATCCAAACCACCGCATATAAAATAAAACAAATAAAATAAAGCCGTGGATAATCTTATAAACAAGAAAAAACACATCTAAATGTATGTTTTTTTCTCTTATTGTGAATGTTGATCCATTTGATATTTCAAAGGTGAGACCGTTTTTTTGATATTTTATATTATTGCATATGTCTTTTTTTAATTTCGACTAAAAAGTCAATTCACCCCAAAATGAAAATTCATTTATTAAGTCAGTCGTTTACATTTTAAACCCGAAAGACAAAAGAAGATATTTCCAAGCATGTTGGGAACCAAAAACCAACCTGTGGTTTCCTTTCTTTTTTAAAACCTTTTCAAACAATTTGAAAAATTTTTGTTAAAAGAATATTGTTGATCTTCATTAACCCCCCATCGGCGCTTGTTTTGTGTCCATACAAAAGAATAAAAGTCGATGGAGTTTTTATTTTAAGGAACTATCCCAACCCACGAGTATACATCTGAGGTTCACCCAAATATGTCACATTTTAAAACAAAAATTTGTAATGAATATCTTTTATGTTGACTTTTTCTGCTGAACACAAAAGAGGATATTTGGAAAAATGAAACTATGGATCCCTTTTGAACCCCTATTGGCTTCCTTTTGTTTCCCTACAATAGATGAAGTGTGTGAGCAAATAATGACAGAATATTATCACTTTATTTTTGTAGCCACTTTCCCTTCATCCCATGAGAACACATCTAAGGTTCACCCAAATCTGTCACATTATAAAAACAAAACAGGTTGTAAATTTCTTTCATGTTGACTTAAACTTCTACAGAGGCTGAAAGAGTCACCTTCCACATTTTTCAGATGTCGTGGCACCACAACGCTCCGACTCAGTCTCCCTTGTTTACATAACCCAGCTAATGTAATTTTCTTTATTATGGTTTTTGGTAAAAATAGAGGAAAACACAGAGAACATTCTTTGTCTTCCTCAGTGTTCTGTTCTCCTGAGCAGCATTCAAGGAAATTGATATTGGCAGCACTGCAGTGTGTGTAATAGTGGCCATATCGACTGTACGTGCGTTAGTGTCTGTGTGTGTGTGTGTGAGCGACTGGCAAGGTGGCGTGGGAGTCATTGCCACACTCTGGGGGCCTGAAGCTCATTTGAATGCATCCCGACACTGTCTGACCCCCCCTTAGCACACACATACACTTACTCCCTCTACCTGTTTGGGCTACCATCATTTGCATGAAATAAGATGGAAATGGAGCCCTTATTTATTTCAGCAGAAATGAACTGTATTATTAAGGGCACCATTGTGCAAAGCGCCGGCCGCCATGAGAATACATTACCCCGACTATTTCTGGAGAGTACCAGTCAGGCACACTGGCTAATTTACTCCATTCTCTACTCATAGCGCTACTTTGGTGGCCCCGGCACTTGGATGCATTCATTGGAGTGTGTGTGGGATTACGTGCTGTCGAGTTGTGTGTGTATGGGTGGTTTTAGTGTTCAGAGAAATCTTGTTCACATGTGGGTGTCACTGGCATGTTAGAGGGAGTAAATTATGAAGTTCCACGGTACGATTGAAGTAAAATCATCTCTAATTCAGGGAAATCACCATCTCTTGGCTTCTCTTTCTTTTTATCTTCAAGGCCTGTGAACTTAACTGTTGTTCGGCTCCTTGAAGTTGACCCTCTGAACTCCTCAGTTATGTGTTCGGGTATCATTGTGAAAGTTTTTTTTGTTGTTGTTGTGCAACATGTAGGTATTATCCAAATCAAGCTTTGACCAGAGCTTCGAGTGATCAGCAACAATCCAAAACTGGTCACTTTTTATGACCTGTCATTGTTTAATGCTGAAAAAAGGAAAGGAACACCTACTGTACTTGGATGTTTAAAAGTGATAGTTCACCCAAAATGGAAAATTCTGTCTTAGTCTTAGTCATTGCAAACATGTATAACTGCATGATGTGTAGGAGGATACTTTGAAGGATGGTAACTATTGACTGGCATCGGTTTTGTGTCTTTCCAATAGAAGTCAGTGGGTACTGCCATTCTTCCAAATATCATCTTGTTATGTAGAAGAAGGAAAGCCAAACAGGTTTAAAATCACAATGTACACAATGACGGAAATTCTATTTTTAGGCAAACTATTCCTTTCAAATTGCAACAAGGTGTAAAATCGAGTTGAAAAGCTAAAAACATTATATGCATATTTTTGGAGTATTTTTCATGCCTCCTTAAACTCGTGTGTGTTTTACTAACAGTGTATGTGCGCAAAAATCCTTACTACACTGATGTGTGGCACTTCATTTCTTTACAGGCTTTGTAATGGAGTTTATTAGCATCTGAACAGCATTTTAAAGCACATGAAATCTGTCTTTTTGAAGGCTGGCACATTTCACTCCGGATCTGGAAAAATAGACTTATTAGCTGTATATTAGGCGGAGAACTCTCACACAACAAGACCTTAATAAACGTGCTATATTCCAAGTAAAGTGTAAGACGTGTGGCGTGATGTACTAATCTCTTGCTGACAGAAGAAAGCATCACATTTTAAAGACATAATCTTCTCTGTGACAGCTATTGCGCTTATTTGATGTTCTTATTCTGTGGTGTACTTTTTCCTGCACGTGTCACATTTGTGCAGGCGAGTGTGCACATTTCTGTTGTGTGTTTATTTAGGAATCTTTGCTCGTGAACAGCACTGTTCTGTATTGATGTTTCCGCGACTCTTTCAGACTCTAGGAAAATGTTGCCGATATCTCTCCGATATCAAGTTATTACCATTGATCTGGAGCAATGGCAGATCTCAGCGTGAAGACTATTGGATTAGATGACACATGCCAAAGTCTTTACACTTTCATCTGCTTCGTAATTACTGTAATAGCCTTAAGCCCATACTAATGTACTCAGGCTCATAATTGTGTGATGTTTACATGTTGTCGCTTATGATGTTGTAAAAGACAACCTACTGCTTAGCGTCTTGCTTTGGGGCACAATGGCGTTAATTCTCCCCCGTGTGGTTTGAAGCTTTTTTAGATGTAAACATGTATGTGCCAACTTACATACTCACTTTAGGGTCATCATATATGCCATGTTGTGTGTACATATATATATGTGCATGTATAGTGATGAATCGTGCCTGCTCTGTGTTTATCTAGTCAGTGATTTGGATGGCTCTCATGGCACGGGCGGGGAGCAGACCGGGATGGATGAGGTTGCTAAGGCTGAGAGACTACACATGGCCCTGACACACTCCATCATGAGCCATGCTTCAGCTCATCGCCCTCTGGGGGCCAGCAGTTAGTTTTTCTTAATTAAACAACCTTAAAAAGTCTCCATTAAAGCAGAATATTTTCCCTCATAAGGTTAAAGTGCTTATTTAGCTTCATTTATTTTGATTGTTACTAATTGTGGCTTGTTAGTGTTTCTGAAGTACAATAAGCTGTGTAATGCTTGTAAACAACTTTGACCAACATAGAAACCCTTTATACACTTAAAATGCATAGTTCAACTAGAAATAAAAATGTCATCATTTACTTACCCTACTGTTATTTCAATCCTTTTTGACTTTCTTTCTTCTGCAGAACACTAAAGATATTTTGAAAAATGTTTGTAACCGATGTACAGTGGTGGCATGTCCGTACAATAGAAGTGAATAGGTATTGTCAGTGTTTGGTTCCAACATTCTTCAAAATATCTTCTTTTGTATTCCACAGAAAAAGTAATCAGAGTTTGAAATTACGAAAGGATGAGATGATGACCCATATAGATTTTTTGAGGAATTATCACTTTAAGTAACTTGATAAAGACGTCTGCCAAATGCAAACGCGTAATGTTTGTATCCAAACCAAATCACATCCAATGTTTGTGAATTTTAGTAACTTTCCTGTTCTAAGTCTCAGTCTCATATAAGTGTGTGTTAGTAAGCTTGGTTAGTAGAAAGAGGATCAAGAAATGTAATGTGTCATATAAAAGGAGCTTGAGAGAGATTTGGTGTGTGTGTGGTGTGTGTATGTGTGTGGCGGTAAGGGATCGGAGGGGCAGAGCAGAAATCAAATCACTTAATTGCTGCATTTTTCATCTCCATCTTTTGTTTTATGGCGGAGCGGGGCTCTAGAGTAGCCGCGTGTGATTCATGGTTGTCAGGCGAGCAGCGAACAGCACCATCCCTCACCAGGCAGGGCCGGCCCTGCACCACACCGGCATTATTACCCAGATGAATATGACTTCACTGCATTTATACTCTCTAAAGAACACACTTGCATGAAGCTAACACTTATACTGGGCGCAACTACTAAGAGAACAAACTGTGCTTGTGACAGAGGAATAAAGTGAAAGACAGAGATAAATAAAGAATGCTAACACTAATTAAGTCATTTCACGCCGAGATCTGCCATGTGTACAAACTCTGTAATGACTGCTTAGCTAACAAAACAGATTGGTGGGTACGCTCGGTGCGGATTGGTCAGGCTAAAATACACAATGCTATAATTTGAAACACCTGTGCAAATGACTAGTGTGTATATCAATGCACACACACACACATATATATATATATATATATATATATATATATATATATATATATATATATATATATATATATATGGATCACCAAAACTTGATCATTTATGGCAAATTTATTTTTATTTAGCAATTTAAGTTAATTTCTTTACTTTTAATATAACACAAAATAAAAGAAAAAGTCATCAAAAAATTTGTATGACTTTTTTAAGATGGTAACCAAAGAACGATGATATCCATTCACTCTTATTGTATGTACACAAAACCAACAAGTCAATGGACCATTTTTGTTCAGTTAAAAATCTTCTTGAAAGATGCAGACTTTTTCTTGCAGACCACTGCTTGAAGAAAGTATCTTCTTAAAACTTGCAGCATGTTCGAGAGTTGATTTTGTATCCATTTTCAACCTGTAAAGTCAAACTAGCTCATCTTAAATAATACCTGCCCATACAAGTTCCCCAGTCCACCTTGCTGGCGTCTGAGTCGAAGTTAAGCTCGGTGTCTGTTACTAAACCAACCACCGGCCCTTCCATTGGTTCCATCAAGAGTCACTCTCATCCCATCAGTCCACAGAACCTTTGAAAATCTGTCTTCAGATATTTCTAGGCCCATTCTTTACGTTTTAACTAATATGTCTTGTTCAAAGGTTGTCGGTTTCAGCCTTTCTTCTTTGGCCATGTCCATGAGAACTGAACACCTCATACTTCTTGACAGTCCAGGTAGGTTGCAGTTGTGGAATATGGCAGCACTGGAGGATAATTGGTTCCTGGGAACTTCATGTTTGATTTTTCTCAAATCTTTGGTGGTTAATTTGCATCTTCTTCTCGACACGTCCCTTGCAACCCACTTGACTATTTGCTCCAAAACATTTGATGGTCCTGTGATCACACCACAATATCTTAAATATTTCAAGAGTGCTGCATCCCTGTGAAAGACTTTTTAAAATGTTTTACTTTTCAGAGTCAGTAAAATATTCTTTTTTCTTTTTTTTCTTTTTTTTTTTTTTTCAGAGTCAGTAAAATATTCTTTTTTTCCTTTTCCTGAGGAGAACAAAAACTGCCTTATAATAATGCACACCTTGACATTAGGTGTTTATCTCCTTAGGCCACACGTACCCATGTAACACAAATACACATTACCTCACATGCATTAAATCCTATATAAACATTCAAGTTTACAAAGCTTGCCGTTAAAAATTCTGGATAAATGATATGTTCAATATAATCAATTGTCTTATAATTGTGGAAATCATGAAGGTAACTAAATTATGACAGGATTTTTTTTTGTGGGTTGATCTCTTTAACATTGGTGGTCGCGTCCTTTGCTGTAAGCGAGTCCTCAGGTCAGGTTGAATCTGCTGTGAAGTTCTGTCTTCTTTAAATCGATAGCCTTGTCTTTGTGAGTGGCATACTTTTTCTTCAGTGAGCTCTCGCCTCACACACACTGAGAGTGTAGAAGTGTGTTTGTGCCAGCTGTGAATGTGTACAGCAGGGAGCGCTGGTCAGTGCCACGGCTTTCATCAGCACAGGAGAAGAGTAAAAGGGTTTTGTCTGCGAGCCTACTTTCTTTTAGGCTTTGTATACACATTTAGAGGCTTTAAGGGGGGAAAACTCTTTGTAGGGTTCAGATCCCTTCTTTTTCCTCTAATTTGTTTGTGAGAGATCTTCACAGACCAGGACAGGTAGTTATTTGAAGTTGGTAGAATGCGCTGGAGCTTGTCTTTGTGCGGTAAATTGGATAGTGTCAGAAACTACGTAGTGTGTTTAGTTATCCGTATACCTACGTGTTCCCATGAGTATATATGTAATGCTTTCAACTACAAGAACAATATTTGTTGATGGAAATCATTTGTTGTGGATTTGTTAACATTAGAATATTTGTTAATTTAAGGGATGGTTTACCTAAAAAGTTCTGTCATGACTTACTCAACCTCAAGTAAAGGCTGTTTTGCTGAACACAAATGGAGATAATCAGAAGATTGTTAGCAGCTGACATTTCTAGGTCACCACACTGTCATTGTAAAAAATATTAATGGTGGTCAAAGGTGCACAGAACTGTTCGTTTTATCTCAATTCTTCAAAATATATCTTCAAAAAATATTTTGTGTTCAATAAAACAAAAAGGGACTATCAATGGTTAACCCAAAAAATTCATTTGGAACATTCTTCCAAATATCTATCTTTGTGTTCAACTAAAATTCATACAGGTTTGGAACAACTTGAGTAAATCATTACAACATTTCGGGGGTAAACTTTAATCCTTAAATGTGTATTATGTATATTATAACCGATATAATTTTTGTTCTTAAGTATATAACCTTTTTCTAAAGTGTTAACATTTTTGGTAAAATACAAACATGGTAGTAATGCAATGTTAATGTTAAGTCAAAAGACATCTACTGCAATGGTCATCACACCATATAATATTTGGTCTGTTTAAAAATACAACGGGACTCCATATTTTGTGAAAGAGAGAAAAGAATCAAACAGAATTACTCATGTATCAATGTGTTTTCCATCCTCCTTTCTGTAGTTGAGTTAAAGTTACTTTCCTCCCTGCAGAGGAAACATAGAGAAAGAAATGCCCAGAGCTGAGTGACATCAAAACCTCATGCTTTCATTCTAGCAACCTGTTTACACCTCCAACTCTTGCACTTCATCTCTCTTTCAATCCACCTCATGGAAAGGTGAGCAGAGAGGTTGTTTGCTATGGTTGTGTTTAAGACATGGACTGCAGAATCTATCTTTGATAAAATCCTACTCCGAAGACCAGGTCTACAATCATATTTGTTTCATGAAGCACACACAGTTGCATCTTCACCTAAAGTCGGCTCTCGATTCAAGCACTCCTCCTTTAAGTATTCATCTCAAGGTCAGTAGGAGAGAGCTTTGATGTTCTAGCTACACAGTCTTATTTTGTGATAGCGGATGTTAGTTTTCCCTGATGTTCCGCTCTCAATGTCATTGTTTGTGTGCGTACGTTCTATTATATTTTCGATGTGCCAGATCCAACGTGCCATGTGGTTAAGTGGCTTTGCTTCTGGGAGTCCTTATTATCCAAGTCATTTATCACTCCTTGGCACACACACACGAACCCTACTAATATGTTATTTACTCTGTTCAGCTGTCACAGTCCAAAAAGAAAAGAAAGAGCGAAAAAATGAAGTCAGGCCAACAGAGGAATGAGCAGAAAACATAATCACCAGACTTATGAACTGAATATAGGACTAAAATAAGCAAGAGTTATAATGAGGACGCACGCAGAGACTCACATGGAGTGCCTTGTAAAGATGAACTTGTTGTGTATCAGACACTTCTGTACATTCTTTCATATTTTTCAAGTTGACACACAAACATTCTGCACCGCACTCTGTGCTGTTAGCTTATGCATATTGTCTTGTGTATTTGTTAAGGTTGTATATTAGATATTTGTTGAGGTTGTACACGGCAAGTGTTTTTAACACACTAAGCATTGCTACTAGATCTGTACACAACTCATTAATAATAGGTATTACCTTGGATAGTTTAAGATGGAAAAGTTGGTCTAAGATGTTCTTTTCAACCTGGCAAAGCTTTCTAGGCTAGTGAAGCTGGTTTCTTAGATAAAACCAGCTTGACAAGCTGGAAACGAGGCCAAAAACTTCGAAATCCTGCCCACTCTTCCAGCTTAACTATTTAAAACCAACCAACCAGTTTTAGCTGTTTACCCCGTAGGGATGCAAATTGTCAGTTGTAAAGTCAAAATATGTATCAATGGAAATAACATAAAATACTTCCTTCTACATAAAACAACAGTAAGCTTTGTTTACCCTTCTTAAGGTTTATAAAAGGAGATATTTAAGAACTAAAATGACATCCTGTAAAATGAATAGTGTAAGTGGAAGATTATACATTTTGACTATTCAAAGATACACTAAATAAAAAATGCAATGACCAATCACAATGGCAATGGCCATATGTGCCCGAGCAACTGAGCTGCATCTAATGTATTGTGGAACGTCTCGCTGTCATAAGCCGCTTGACTGTAATGTCAGCTAACAGTGTATACAGCACAACATCAATAGCTAGTGTCACTCACAGTGCTGTTTGAATCAGCAGCTCTGTCAGATGACTGTTGTTCCTTCTCACTTTACATGTGTCACCAGCACCGACATCTGATGCCAACACTCTGCACAGCCAACCGGCACAGGCGCTGAGTCCACGATACTACAAAAAGCGTAGTTAATACTTTAGCCTTTTTTGCCTTGTTCCCCAGCAGTTATATATGAGCTTTTTAGTTGTCACAAAACGTATCGACTTGAGTGCAGAAAAACCTGTTCTCAAGACACGGATGCCATTAAACTTCTGGCACAGTAACAAATGCGTTCCCACAAGGATGAGCAATGACATTTAGCATCCAATCCAATAGCCCAAAGAGTCTTGTTGCTAAGCTCTATAGAGTTCTCCTAACAGCTGGATTTATTCTAAATCCGCATCGTGTTTGCCTACATATAGCGCTAAGCAAGTGCTGTACTCCCCAATGGGAGTTGAAGAAGTAACCCAGAGGTGTGGTGTAGAAAAATAAAAACATTTGAAAATATTTACAAACATTATGGTTTTGACAATGACAATTTTTTGTTTTTATTTATTTATTTTTGTTTTTTGACCATTTTGACATCTTTCTTAAGGAGAGGACTTTTTCCTATGGATCATGAAAGAATTAAAAAAAATTGTCTTTGACTTCTATTGGTTTTGTCCCATTGACTTCTATTGGTTTTGTGTCCATAAATTTTTTTCCAAAATATATTGTTTTGTGTTTTGCAGAAAATAAAAAGTCATACCGGTTTAAAATGACAAGAGGGTGAATAAAAGACAGACAAAATTTATTTTTCATGGTAAACTGTTCTTTTAAATCATACATTACTTTCTTGGTAATTAAAGTAAATTGTCTTGATTAAATTTGTTTTAAAAATGTATTTAAAATAACAAGACAAAATGAATATGTTAGAAATGCATGTTTTGCACTGTTGACTACCTGACTAGGTACCAGTTTTGACTTAAAGTATTGCATAAATTGTTATCGCATGGGAAACACTCCAAATTGCTTGACCAAATGTTCTTAACAATTTTCTGCAGAAGACCAAAAAAGCCTGCGATCACCATCTTTGTATGCAAATGCAAGGTTCAGCGCACTTGTCAGTGGGAGGGTTAGATCTCGGGATGGGTTGTGGAGGCTGGTTGGGTAAAGGGGAGGAGGTTGGATGTGGTGGGTATGGAGCTGACAGGAGGTTGGATGGGAGAGAGCCTGAGGGGGGCTCGGCAGGGGTCCTGGCACTGACCCAATACGGGCCCACTGGTCTTTGATGCTCCCGGGCTTCCAGGGCAGCTGAGAGGGCGGGAGGAGGAGAAAGTGTGAAACATGTAGGGGAAAAAAAGGTTACCTGTGGATCTGCCGACCTTCAGCGCAGAGTAGGGAGAAGAGGCTTTGAAGTGTAGCCAGGTTGAAGAACAGCATCGATCGCCAGGGAGCAGAAAGAGAATGAGAGCAAGGGAGCTGAAGCTTGAGATATAGATATTGAGAATGGCACAAAAAATAAAGGGGAGGGGATGAGAGGGTTGTGGGAGAGGGATGGAAGGCGCAGTAAAATATAAAGCATGTTTTGTGCTTCAGTGGGGTGTGTTGAGCAGTCTCGTCACATCGATTGATATCTGAGTTTTATTTGTTTCCCTCTGGCATTATTGGCATTCTATTGAAGAAGGGTTAAAAAGAGTCATGAAATGATGGAATCGTAAGTGCAGTCATGTCAAAAAATGAAGCTTACAATCACAGTAAACAAATCAATTACTGTAAACATTTCATTAGTTAAATTCAATACTTTCACTACGTAATGTGACTTGGTTTTGTCATTACATTCACTGCTATATATGTACATTGACATTAAATCCAGATTCTATAGACCGACAATATTCACATAACATTTTGTTAATTTTTTTATATTTTATTGCGTTGGACTCCCTTCAAGTTAAGTCAACTTTATTTATATAGCGCTTTTTTACATTTTTTATTGTTCATAGCATCTGCACATGAAAAATGTTACATTACATTTGTTAAAAATTTAAAAAAAATCTTATGTACAGAAATGTTTTTATGAAATAAATACTCAACAAACGTATAATTACATCAAATTGTTCAGGAAAAATAAATTGTACATTTTTACAAAAGTATGTCATGAATATGTTTGACACAAATAAGTGTCTTTTGCCTGGTAGGAAGAAAATCAATCCGTTTCATGATTCCTGACAAATGCACAGGAAGAACAGTTAAAGGAATAGTTATCCATAAATGAAAATTATGATGCAATTTATCATCATCTCATTCCAAACTTATTATAAATCAAATATATTCTAAGAAGATCTTTCGAAGCAATACAAGCATTTGTGATGCAACACAGATTTTAAGTTGGTTTTGATTCTCAGGTCTAGTCAAATAAAATCATTGATTGACTTCGGTTTACAGAGCAAAAATCAAAAATGGCAACAAGTCAATACCATCAGATTTCTTTGGTTCATTATATTCATGACCAAGCATCATGATGTCATTTGATCTGTGCTCTGTATGCATGAATCAATCAATGTTTAGTTTTAATTTCAGAATTTAAAATTTTTATATTTATTTCCTTTATATAAAACACATGTTTGGAAATGTGGTAACCATCCTTTTTACGTTACGGCAACTGTTCCTTTAATTGTTCCGCTAAGTTCATTTGTCAAAAATCATGAAGCAGATTGATTTTCCTACCGAAAGCGAAAGGAAGCTATTTGTGTCAGTCAAATCCAGATGTGAGTAGAAGAAAGGTTTATGGTTTGTCTCCGGCGGAGATCACCTTAGTGTTGCCTTGGCTTAATAGCTCTAATGTATGGATGTTGAGTTGGAATGTCATCTCTTAATGTGCTTGAGCAGATGTTGTGCTTGTGATGGGGGACGCTCTAAAGGAATAAGTCGGTTATGTCGAGTACTTGAAGTCTGGCTGTGCAGAAGCAGATCAGAGACATGCTGTGCCCAGGCCCCCCTCTCCCGACCGACTTCGCAGTTCTCTGCACAGGTCCCTGCTGAGAGATGACTCTTGCTGCACCAAACCTCACCAATCTTCCAACCCTCAGCCAGACAGAGAAGAGGTTTCAGAAGAGGAGTTCAGACCAAACCCTTTC
>CM065668.1:10427119-10487119 GCA_033220385.1 Triplophysa yarkandensis
GGGAGTCTGCAGAGGTGCTGGGCATTGATTTACAGCTGCAGGTGTGTTACAATGATGTAAGGGATTACTTTACAATGTTCATACTGATGTACAACACTAGCACATGTGCGTGTGCTATCTAGGCTGTAAAACACATCGGTAAAACGTGCTTCAAGGGTGATTTTGTATTCTAAAAAGCCAGGGACGCGGGATACAGACAAGTATGGTGACCCATACTGAGAATTCGAGCTCTGCATTCAATCCATCCAGAGAGTGCACACACACAGTAGTGAACACACACACCAACCGTGAACACACACACGGAGCCGTGGGCAGACATTTATACTGCTGTGCCCGGGGATCAGTTTGGGGTTCGTGGCCTTGCTCAAGGGCACCTAAGTCATGATATTGCCGCCCGAGACTTGAACCCACAACCCTGGGAGTCAAATTCTCAAACCACTTGGCAGAGACATTCCCCTATTTTTTTACAGTAAGACGATGTTTCAAGTCTCTAAGTAAGACTCGCTAACCCAACAATCTTCCATCGTCTTCCAGAGCTCAAGTCAAGGAAAGACTATTGATAGAAGTGTAAGGGAGGACTTACAGAGTTTGGCCTTATTGTCCTCTACGACCACACAATGGTCCTACAACACAAGTTTGTAGAGGACACAAAAACGATGGACACGAAATGAAGTAATTACTTTATGTTCTATAAAGATCTATCCCTTTGCCATTTGTTGAATGATTGTATATCTGATACATAATAATGTACCAACCTGTTTAAAAATAAAATGAGGTGGTTGTTATATCAGCACTGCACATGTTTTTTTTTATATTTTATTAAAAACATATTGCTTTAAGGCTATTTCAGCATTACGGAAGTGACATATCGAGTCGTGGACGTGACATAAAAACGCTCTCAGAATGTAGTTGTTACAGGTAAACTGAAACAGTTTGTTTGTTATTATAAAAAACCCTTCTTAAAGGTATTTAAGAATCAAAGAACAACAGTCTATGCACAAGTGTTCTATTTAACAACATAAATTAACCTGCGCTATGGATGCGACAAAAAAAGTTAGTCTTTGGGAGACAACAAACTTCTTAAGATTTATGTGAATAAAAATGCAATAATCAAAAACATTCAACACATGGCCAAGGGATAGTTCCTTATAGAATAGAAGACCATAACTACTATAACTACTATATTTTTATGTGTCCGTTTTTGAGCAAAATGTATCGTTATGGATGTTACAATCCTGAAAATAGCCCTTACTTAACAATGAAAAGTCATGCACTAAAAATGTGTACCTATACAAAACTCGATCATTTCCTGGTAAGGTTTACATTTTCACCGAATTGCCCATGTGGAGGGTAGGCTACATTTACCTATAGCAGTTGCAGGTAAAGTCAAAAGATGGATAAGCCTGAAAAGAAAGGAGAAAAATAGGGTTAAGATTTCTTATCACTGTAACACTTATAAACGAAATTTGGAACACAAGCAATAGACTGAGACTGGATAGAATGTGGGGGAAAAGGTGAGAAAAATAGTAATAGATAACAGATGACAAAACTCAGACTGATGAGAGATGAGCAGGAACAAACAAGAAGGGTGACAGAGACAAATGTATGACAGCTACAAAGAATGGAGGAGACAGGAAAAGAAATAATCACCACAGGCGACGAAAGAGGAGTGAGGGAAAGAAAAAGATTAGAAAAGCTATAAACCACATTCAGAATTTCTAAACCTAATTATGTTTAAGCAGCAGAGTTACTAATATTACTCCTGGAATCTTTCACAAGATTCAGAACAACACATAACATACGTGCATGTCATTGACAAGTAAACACGTTTAGTATGTAAGAATGACACTTTATCCTCACCATTTATATCGGTTACATCAAAGAGTAAACAACCAATTAAGAAGAGCAGACAGAAACCAAGAAAAGAGAGAGAGAGGAGAAAGGTGGTAAGAAAAGCAACGGGGTGATATGAAATAGAAACAGAAAGCAGGAATATAGTGTAGTATAAAATACACACTGTTAGTAATGGAAAATGTGTTATATAGGGAGTTTGGTGTCTCTCTGTTAATAGGGTGCAAATTTAAATTTTTTAAAATGACAGTGAGAGAAACAGTATAAGCTGCCTTTGGGAAAAGTGAGAAACAGAAAGAGAAAGTATTCTTTTTTTTCACAGCATGTTGGAAGCTTATTTCAAACAGAGCTTTGCAGATCCTTAAGGCATTCCGTATATACATCACTCCGAAATTAGGTTACATTAACTTTGTGTGCATTCATTGACCCCTTTGGCACAAAGGATATAATGAATGGCATCCTCATTTTTGACTTGATGAATAAATGAAAAATGAAAGTCAGGACTATCCCAGGGTTCAGTAGCAACTATTTTCTGTTAAAACTCTCCGCTTGCCCAGCAGAAAAGGAATTTCATTGTAATAAACATTTAAACTATGAAAATTGTAAAATATGAACATTCTTCAATCATTTACTCTCTCTCATTTGCAAACCTGTACGTCTTCCTTCTGCAGAGCACAGAAGATATTTTGAAGAACGTTATTAACCAAATAGCAAGGACACCTATTCATTTCTATCATTTGGACACCAAACAAATGCATCAAACAATTAGATTTTTTAAATATCTTCTTTTGTTTACTGTGGAAGAAAAAGCCATTCGAAAAGACGAAAGAATAAATAACACAACTTCCATTATCACTTTAAACAAACCAACAAGACAAACAAAATAGGATTCATTTTCACAATCCATAAAAGGACACCAGAGAGGAATAAGAAAACTTCACCAAACATTACTAACACTAAAGTAGAACATAAAACAAAAATGTATTAACAGACAGGACAGCCAATGATGTAACAAGATCTTTTATTTTGTTAATAAGTTTAATTCGTCAGCATTGTACAATTAAACCCACAGATACCCTAGTGTCAACACAAACATATATGGACTTTACAGTGAATGTGTGTGTGTGTGTGTGTGTGTGTGTGTGTGTGTGTGTGTATATGTGTGTGTGTAGTGTGCATTTAAATATTTGGATATTGAAATATTGGAAGCATGACATTAATTTAAATACAAAGATTTATATATATGTGTGTGTGTTTGTGTGTGTGTGTAAAATCACAAGGTTAAAGAGCTGTTGGATGATGAATGCTGGTGTGTATGCTTTGGGAGTAGTAACCTGGTATGAAGTACACAGGCCAGGTGAAATTCCACACAGCAGAAATGCAGTGTAAGAAATTCAGCCTGTGTTATGATACCCCATGCCAGCACACTGCCCTGTAAGGAGCTGACTACACATATTGAAACAGTTCAGACCTATCAACATTTGACTCATCGGTTATAATATTCTTCACTATCCCGCCCCATTCTCTTTTTTTCACAGCATCAGGTAGATCACTCCACACCGACTGCTCCACCAGTCCACCTGTAAAGCGATGCTGGCAGAGTAAGTGACATGGAAGCCTAGAAATAGTATATCCTATAATGCTAGTATACAGGAATAAAAGAAGTTATCTTACCTCTCACCAGTCATAGCGTGGACGGGACTGGGGAGGATGGTGGCGTGGAGACTCGTGGCGAGGCGACGGAGAGGAGGAGCTTGGTGGCGCTGTAAGGGCCAGCTGCTGTCCCATCCCTGCATTGCGGTCACGCCCATAATCTAAACTACGGGCGGTAGGTGGGCGGTACCGCCCCAACTCTCTCCTCCATTCTTCATCAAAGGCAGCTGCCTCATCTAAAAAAAAAAAGAAGGGTTTTACATTAGCAAATGGAAGAAAGAGCAGTTAATTAAAACAAACAAAAAAACAAACCAACAGAGAAAGTGGTTTCTGACTCACTCTCCTCCAGGTTGAAAAAGTCTTGTCTCTCTTCACGATCGCCTGTGTGTCGGTTCCTTGAACGCTCCATCACGTGACCCCGTTCACCAATGTGATGCCCTATAGACATGCGCTCCAGCCCACTCTCACTGTCACGCATTGTTTGACGTGTCTCTCTGATCTAAACAAACACAGTTTAGAAAACACTTAGGGTCTAAACACTTAAGCTAGTATTTATTTTCATGTTTATTTTAAGGCATCATAAAGAATTATCTTTATAACTAAACATATATGCACTGAAGAGCACAGATCGTGTTCAGTAGCGATGCACTATTACCTGATTTACATAATTCCATCGAATCAGGTGATAAAACAAGGCAGAGCGTGCCACATTGACACCCAAAGATTAAAAGTGTGTCATCATTTACTCACCCTCTTGTCATTTCAAACCTGTATGACTTTCTTCAGCAGAACACAAAAGTAGATATTTTGAAGAAAGCTGGCAACCACAGCAATGGCACACATTCACTTCTATTGTATGGACACAAAACCAATGCAAGTCCATGGGTGCCAGTTAACAACATTCTTCAAAATATCTTCTTTTGTGTTCTGCAAAAGAAAAAAAAGACAGACAGGTTTGATGTCAAGAGGGTGAGTAAATGATTACAGTTGTCATTTCATCAAGTATCATCAATATCTATGTTACAACATTGGATAATTTGACTTTAATGTGCTTTGTGTTTATGCATGCATGCATGCACGTCTTACACCCCCAGGAGCTGTGCGTAGTTCACTGGTCTGCTGATAAACTTGAGGTGCTCCCGAGTCTGTGGAGGAGTATGAGATGACTGTTGAGGAGGAATAGGTCTGGCAGCTTGGAGCACCAGACATACGTTCCTACAAAGATAAAAATCTGTTATTAAAGGGAACTGGGCGGTTTCAATTAAAAAGTTAAAGAACAATGACAAGTGATGTGAGGTACCAGGTTTCTACATTTGCATCAATACTAAAATACATTCCATAAAATCTTCAAATTAAGCAGTTTAACTCTTTGATTTGTATAGCTTTATTGTGGAATAAGATTCACTGTTTACACTGGCTCATACGCATAAACAGTATGAAATATCTATTAACACTCTATAAGAAGAACTTCAGATTCCACCAACAAAAACAAACTTAAGCCTTGCTAACACACTACTACTCTTAGCTTTGGTGTACACCACTGCGCTGTTTCAATCATTTTAAAATGTTTTTTGGCAGTCCACCATGAGACTTACCATGTTCTCCATCATTCCACTCATCATGCTGAACATGTCCATGAACCCTCCACCCTAAAACCAAACAAACTATGTAAAACCTAAGAGAGTGGATAAATTCTAGCATTATGTAGTAGATGGGTATCAAGATAAGAAAATAAACTTGACAAATCTAAAATGTATGAAATAAGACAATAAAGCCTTACCATTCCCATCATGCCGAAGGGAGTCAAAGCACCGGCCTGTGGCTACAAAAAAGATGACATAATTTTATCTTCAGAAGACAATCACAGACATTATCTTAAGCAAAGTGTCAAGTTTAACATTGAATGTATAGAGATGTCAAATATAATTTTTTCTGATATGTACCTGTAAGCGCGTGCGTGGATGCTGGATCTGAGGGGTCATAGGAAACGGGTCCATGCCAAATGACCCGAAGAGACTCCTCATCTGATGCCTGTGCGCGGCGAAAGGATCCCTATAACAACATAAAATGAACACAATTAACAGTAGCTCATGATAATCTCAAATACCTTCAAAGAGGTCAAAATTACAGTATAGGGATTATTTACAAGCACACATTTGGAAAATCTAATCGTTACATTAGTGTTATACCTTACAAACAAAAAGATAAACAAATAAAATTTGTGTTTACATAAAATGTGTGTGTAACGATGTATAAACGTTGTATTTTTAAACACAAAGACATACACAGACATACGTGTGTAAGGCAATCTTAAGTTAAATATATATATATTTACCAAAACACAGGCAATTTATTTTTGAAAATAACAATAATATACCAACTGTTATTTCATAATGTTGTATTTTTTTTTAAATATAAGCATGTACGCCCGTGTGTTTATCAATACAACATAAATACACACACATCTCTAGGATTCAAACCCATGATGTCTGCATAGTAAAGGCATGCACATCTGTAAGATCCATAAAACATAAACTAAACATCTCAAGAATCTCATTCTTAATACTAAACAGACACATTTTACACAACAGACACATTTTACACCACAGACATCTTTTACACAACAGACACATTTTACACAACAGACATCTTTTACACAACAGACATCTTTTACACAACAGACATCTTTTACACAACAGACACATTTTACGCCACAGACATCTTTTACACAACAGACACATTTTACACCACAGACATCTTTTACACAACAGACATCTTTTACACAACAGACATCTTTTACACAACAGACACATTTTACACAACAGACATCTTTTACACAACAGACATCTTTTACACAACAGACATCTTTTACACAACAGACATCTTTTACACAACAGACATCTTTTACACAACAGACACATTTTACACCACAGACATCTTTTACACCACAGACATCTTTTACACCACAGACATCTTTTACACAACAGACATCTTTCACACAACAGACATATTTTGCACAACAGACATCTTGAAGATGTATTGCAGGAAAGCAAACAATGATGAACATCTAGATCAAATAGTTGCAGATGTATGTGGCACCATGGCCAAAGCAACACATAAACGAAGCTCTACTCACATCATATACGGGCTGTCATCCACATCATTGAGATAACGAAACATGGTCGTTGCTTTTGGACGATTTGGACACTTTAATTCTGCAAAATCGAACCCAGACAGCGCCTCGGGTGCAACAATGATGGGTCAACCAATCATCAAGCTCCCCTGCCAGATCGGAAGAACAGTCTCTAGTGGGGACAAGCAGAGTTCGGCTTTCGGGCTGGATCACCTAAAAACCCAAAACAATGAATGTGACAAACACAACAATGTATTGTTAGTAAATAAACTCGAGGGTACCTATGCAAACACGCTCGAACATTCCAGGCAGGTGCCGACCTATAGCATCCCGTGCGCTTTAACAGACATAATAACCCGCACGAGCGATGTTTAAAGCACAGAAAGAGATTTTTAGGGGGTTCGGTCGCGGCGGCCCTGACGGAGCGGTGCGCAGGGCGGACGGACCGACGGCTGTAACCTCCGCAGATGAGCACAGGAAGACAGAATGACAAAGGAAACAAAACCTGCAGGGTCCGACGCGAATATATCGCGGGGTTTCACGTTTAATCGCGCTTTTTCGGAACGCGTTGGGTCGCGGTCGATGCCGAACAATCCCGAATTTTAAGAGATGGGTCTGAAGGGAAGATTAGACGCACTTAGCAGAACACGCACAAAAGCCAAACGTCAACAGAAAAACGCGAGGGGAGGGGGAGGAAGAGGAGGGGCGGAGCACTGCGCACATTCCGGTGAGTAAATATAAAAGTTTAAGCGGCCATTCATGCTGTAGAGAATGACGTCACTGACATTACAAGCGGATGTGTTGTTGTTTTAAATAAGCTGTGGAATTTAAATATACAGTATTGTTCAGAGTGTATAATGTTGATTTTACTATTATTGTAAATATGGGATTTCGGTTTTCGAAACAAAAAAAATGGCTTTTTTTTAAGGCACCTTTGTTTTCGAATTGTTAAATGAATCTTATTTAATATTTAACACAATATTTAAAAACGTTTCCATGCAGGGATCGCTAGATGGCAGCGCGCACCGCACCGGATGAAGAGAATTTCTCGCGGAAAGGTTTTCCACTCTCGTTTCCGATCAGAGTCACGTGGTAAACAACTCTTCAGGATATTAACTATCGGGTTATTTTCACATTCTAATTTATTGAAGTAAAACCAAACGTGCTTTATAAAGCCTAATTACAGTTGTTGTATTAACTTTTCCAGGTTTTGTTGGGTACTTACTTACGCATGCGCAGTACCTAAATTACGTATTTACAGAAATAAACGCCTCGTGTCCTTGACTTGACACTTGATTTAACTATTATCAACGCTTTTAAGACTCAATTTAATATTTGACACTGGAAACGCATATAAGTGCGCCCCCGCCGGCCTCTCCCGGCTCTTGTTTGGGTGTGTTGAGAGTGGGCAGGCTAAGTCGACACAGAGCATCTACGCTGAGACGTTTTTTCGCTTTCATTCACGTCAGATTGATACTCGCAAACCCGGACGTAACCAACGCCTAGTCGCCGGAGAGAAACGGTAAGCAATCCGCGGTTAACTTCACGATTTCAACGCTTTTTTCGCTAAAATAATAGTTAAACTGTCTATAAGTTTGCTTGCGGTTTCCGGTTGAGAAACGTTGGTTAAGCTGCGATGTGTGGCGCTCTGAAGAGGGCTAGCGCGTTAGCTTAGCCCCGCAGCATCCTGTCGCCTTCATTACTCACAACTCTGATTTACTTCCGTTTTTAAACAACAATAAACAATATTTTTTAACCTGTTATATTATTTAACAATACTTCACATGCGTGTAGTCGGAGTTTAATGAAGTGCGGTCCTATCTTAAATGTAACGTTATTGGGTGTCCTTTATCAATAAGGAAGAGATAGGATGACGCAAATCAATGTTATTAATACAACAATAAGATGTTTTATAGAGGGTTATACTTTTAAACACGTCAGTTTATATTCAAACGCATATTTTCTTCTACGTGGTTTGTGTGTATTGATATATTCGAATAATTAAAGATGAGTCAGCATTAAAGAAGCTAAATAAGTGACAGGTTGCGTTGAAAAAACGCAGAAAACGTGCAATGAAAAGCACGAGACTGTTCTCAGCAGAGTTAACATGCGGAAGCACTCACATTCCTGCAGATGTCTTTCTCCATGTCTCCCTTTGTTTTAAATCAAATCTGATTGGCAATTTTAGTAACCACATTAAGCCCGTGGACACTGGAGATCTGGAATGAAGGGAATGATCCAGAACCTCATGAGATATCAATGTTAACACGTTTATCTCTCTCTGTCTCTCTCTCTGTCTCTCTCTCTGTCTCTCTCTGTCTCTCTCTCTGTCTCTCTCTCTCTCTGTCTCTCTGTCTCTCTCTCTCTCTCTCTCTCTCTCTCTCTCTCTCTCTCTCTCTCTCTCTCTCTCTCTCTCGCTCTCTCTCTCTCTCTCTCTCACCTTTAGATGCAGACCATAAAGTGTGTGGTGGTTGGTGATGGAGCTGTTGGAAAGACCTGCCTTCTCATCTCCTACACGACCAACAAATTCCCTTCGGAATATGTTCCTACGGTAAGGGTGTAGAGCTTTGGATTGAAAATCCGAGGGATGATGGAATCCGTATGAGTGGGGATGCCTCACTTTACTGTTGTGTAAAGTGAGGATCTTTCAGATTTGTGTTTTTGGTGTTATTGGATTGCATGGCATGGGTACATCATGTATAATGAAGATAACGCACCGTTGGGTGTGTTGTGTTGTCCGCCTATATGGATTGTTTATCTGTGAAATGTGTGTACAGAAACTGTACTGTTACAAGGTCTATCGTGTTTGTTTGCAGGTGTTTGATAACTATGCTGTGACAGTGATGATCGGAGGGGAGCCGTATACATTGGGGCTTTTCGACACAGCAGGTAATGCAGTCTCGATCGCTATTTATAGATAACACACCCCCTCTCCAACATTTTAAATGAAGTTTTTCAACGAAAATATCATATAAGCTGTATTTCATTATGCATGTAGGTTGATTTTAATTCAAAATGGTTCATGTACTCAAAATAAATGTCAAGTTGTTGCCTTTTGCCATTTTGCTCTTCTTAGAAATGAAAACCACAGAAAAAAATCCACAGACACAACTTTGAGATGTTTGTTTATGTGTTGCACATCGCCAGAATAGTAATTAACAGCACAGTGTTTATATTTAACAACTATTTGCAGCTTTACCTCTCCTGGCTCTTCTGGGCACACATTTAAAAACCCAGTTTTGAATAACTTTCAGAGCTTACGAAATAATGAACTGGAACTCATTCTATACTCTCAGGTCAGGAAGACTACGACAGACTTCGGCCCCTCAGCTATCCGCAGACAGACGTCTTCCTGGTTTGCTTCTCTGTCGTTTCTCCTTCCTCCTTTGAGAACGTTAAAGAGAAGGTGGGTATTTCATCCAGAACTTTCTACTGACTGTTTTCCTGCTTCTCTTACACCGGGATCAAAGCATAGAATGTCTTTAAAACTTTGGTTTAATACTCCACTGTGTGCACTAGAATAATGTCCAGATCCCTATGATATTCCACTCTTATGTTAATCTTGAGTACCTTATGTGTAGAAGCTCGTTGTTCATATCATCAAAAAGTCTATGGTTTACTCATATTAACAGGAGACAAATACAGATTCACGACAGTTTCCTGAAAAAGCAGTGCTCTTGTGCGGACCGCTTTCTGATTGGTGCTTGGGTGGGATTTTATGTCAATAAATTACTAGGAACTAGTTCACAATAAGCTGTCCAAAAACTAGTTGCAATGCTGGGGCAATGTATTTCACACAGAAATATTATGTTAAGCATCTTATTAATTTTAACAAATGGACCACATTGGACATAACACAACATGTTTAACTATTATACTTCCTCTTTAAATAAAGATTATGACATAATTTACTCACCCTCTTGACCTGAAACCGTCGTGACTCTTCTTCCACAAAACACAGAAGATATTTTGAAGAATGTTGGTAATTGGTACCCATTCATTTGCATTAGTTCTGCATCCATAAAATACAAGTGAAAATGTGGCACCGCTGATCGGTTATTAACTTGCTCTGCAAAAGGAAGAAAGTTATATTGTATAATGATGGCTAAATACTTAATTTCCTTCATAGCATATCTTTCTCTTTCTCAGTGGGTTCCAGAAATCTCTCACCACTGTCCACGCACTCCATTCCTTCTGGTGGGAACTCAAGTTGACCTGAGGGACGACAGTAACACTGTGGAAAAACTTGCCAAAAACAAGCAGCGCCCCATATCGCCCGAAAGTGGGGAGAAGCTGGCCAGAGACCTCAGAGCTGTGAAATATGTAGAGTGCTCCGCCCTCACGCAGGTAAGAAAATCCACACGCCTTTAATGACATAACAGCTGTCGTAACTTATTGTCATCTTTGTGACATACCAGGAATGCTATTTTAATGTACATTCTCTTTGTTCCCGGCAGAGAGGTTTGAAGAATGTATTCGATGAGGCGATACTTGCTGCGCTTGAACCTCCCGAGACAAAACCGAAGAAGCGCTGCATCCTCTTGTAGGAAGATCAGTAGCAAGTGATACTCACTTCAACATGTGGGAGCAGAAAAAAAACAAAAGTTCTGTTGGGATTTTGAGAATGGTAGGGTTTGGCTTTGGAATATAGAGAATTAAATTGGAAAAATAACAGAAACAAAATGGGGAAATATGAATGGAGTTATGGGCAAAGAAATGGTATTATAAACAAACAAAATGCACACCGTGCCTTTTTAAATCTTTCTAGAACAACAGAAGAAATAACAGCAACCAGATATCTATAACGCCCCTAAAACAAAGAATAGAACGATAAAATATACAGGTTAGCTTTATGCACATGTTTTAGAGAACAACATATAAATCCACTTCAATGCTTTAAATTTTATGTATGCTGCAGTTATGTGTGATCTGTCTGGAAAATAGTGACGATGGGACAAATAAACAAGGTTTGATTTTTTTAAATTCTGTCAAAGAATAATTAAATTTGAAAGGCTTAAAATTTCTGAATATGGACAGACACACAGGAACTGTCATGTGCTTTGCTCGCAGCTGCACAAGAGTGGTTAACACACGTCTGTAAACAGCACATTTAATGTTCTTTAACCTGTGGATATTGTGTATATTCAGTAAGCTGTTCCTCGGCTTTCTTGGATCTGTTTAGTTGAGCGTTTTTGCAACATTGGAAAGTTTTCACAGGCACAAAGCTACTTCATGTGGATTTCATTGTTGTTGTTCACACCAACACCACATGCTTGGTTCTGTCTTGTACGTAGTCAAACTGTTTAGACCTCAATGTTTGTTTTGTACTAGACTGGATCTTGCACAAAAGCAAGCATACGTGACTGGTTGGGCATTCGATTAGCTCTCATCACTGACAGTGGCTTTGAGATCAACATAACCAATAAGGATTTTAAATGTTTTAACAATTGTTTGAAAACAAGCTTGTTGTAAATTTTTCAATGGATCAGAGTGTTATAACCATATAAACCAAAACTCTCTGTGGACACATCCCCTCCCAAGAGTCCTGTGTTAAAATTTTAAGATAGCTAAGAGAGTTTGGGTTCTTATGTGGGAGCCAATGGAGTCTTAGTTTAAAGCATTTGTTTCTTCCTACGTGAACCAGGCTGTTTTCTTCTGTGGTTCATTCTCCTAGAATCTCTTAAGTGCATTTACTCTCGAGCCATGCAGTGCCTTCTGCTGGCCATTTAGTAAAACGAATTTATTTTCTTTCAACCTCGAGTATGATGTATTAAATGTATTACTGTTTTTTTTCTCCTGGGTGAATGAGATTAGTGGTGATGCATTTTGAAACTTGAGTTTTTTAATGACTTTTTATTTTATTTTTTTCCGCTAGAAAACCATTTGATTGTGATTTATTAATAAAATAACAATTTAAAATGTAATATTTTGAATAACTGATCTTAACAGTCACGAGAATAAAAGGAGGATGATGATGATGATAAAGGCCTTTTCTTAGTCAAATTCTGCGGTGTTAGGAATCTAACTATATTTGTAATAAAAGTGGTGTGACTGACTTTTTGTATGCTGCTTATTAAGCAATTTTGGTATTTGCATATGGAATTGTCTGGTGTGGCACCAGACAAAGAAGATTTGTTAAAAATAATCCATTAACATATAATTAACAAACCACATTCTACTTTTGGAAAGTGAAACTTTATTTTACAGTAGACTAAAGGAAACAAGAGGAAAACAGTAAAGGAACTTCTATGGAAAAGGACATGCCAAAAGAAACACAGCTTATTTATGACACTAGAGAGCATACAGTTGGAATTCCATCAGTGCACGATAGTCTCAAATAAATAATAGCCAAACTGAAAAGATATAGAGTAAATGATTAGAGAGGAACTCTAGATTAGCCTTAAACAGTATAATGTGAATGATGTATAAACAATACTAACATTGTTCCTGCTGTTATTTCATTTTAGGATTAATATCAGCATTGAACGCATTGTCTGAGCAAGTTAGTTCATGCTTTGCCATTCATGTGTTTCTTAAAATAGAAAAAAAAGAATAGCTTTACAATCATCTGAAATAAAAATTCTGCTGTTGTTCACACCCATCAAAAATGTTAACACATGGAGAATAATGAAAGTGATTATATATAGAAAACATAAGTCCTCCAATGGAGAAAACCAGAGATATTCATAGCCACATTCAATATTCACATACAAAAATGACAATTTATTATTTTACACACTTTCCAAGCTGTATGACATTCCTCTTGAACACAAAATTAGATATTTTAAAGAATGCTGGGAACCAAATTACATCTGTAGCATTTATTTGAATCCATAAAATAAGATTATTTGGCACACCCCTTTTGTCCAGTTTCAATAATTCTTCAAGATGTCTTCTTTTGTGTTCTACATAAGATGGTGGTAAACATTTGAAATGACAAGAGGTTGAGTAAATGATGACAGAAAATGACAATCATTTTGGTTTTAAGTAGTTTGTTTTGCTTGGTGGCCCATTTCCCTTTCAAAAAACACATGAGGATGGGATGATAGATTTGTTTAAACTGCCTCCCAGATTATAAACCTCACTTCACAGTTCCTTTGTAAGTTTTTTTATGTGTTAGTAACTGTAAACAATCTGTGAAGTTACAAATTCCAAAGTTCTCAATAAATTGAGTCATCGTCTTTAACGGAAATCTTGAACTACAGAAAACGCCAGGCATCCAGTTTCTTCCATTACGTGTCATCATGGACCCTTTACGGAAGTTATTGGATTTGCATGATGTTGTCTTGTCACTGGTGGTGATGCCCTAACTGAGGTTGAACTGAAGCCAAGTTGACCAATAACAGTAAATCAGACCGAATGACCAATCAGAGTACACTGGGAGGCAGGCCTTAAAGCATTAGGAATTTAATGTGAGTGTTTATTAAACATGAGGAAAGACACAAAGCAGCAAGGCGAATAATAAAACTAATAATGCATTCTTTGAACATTTAATATCATTTATGTATATTTGAGGACTTAAACAATACAATTATTCATGTGTTTATCACTATCTTAAAGGCACTTAAGAGTCGGTGTGTCATCTTCACATGGGGCTTATGAAGGTGGTGTGTGGTTCTCCCAGGTGGTCTTTTATTCTCGACAGGTGTGTATAAGCACTGTGTTTTTGCATTGCTGGCAGCGAACCGAACAGCACCAGGAAAACTTACACGAGCAACGTTGCACCACCTCTGCTCGGCCGGCGCGGAACCCTGGGCCGCAGCATAACAGCTCACAGCCATCTGGTGCCAACCTTGAGGTGCCTGCAGACAGCAGGAGACATGAAAGAAGGGCATGGATAAGTACAAAACCTGAAACCGTATAATGTGGTCAGAATTTTTATTCAACACTTATATTTACCATTACAGCGTCGTCCCGCAGTACCAGGTATGCCATTATCTGGGTCCAAACGGCAGAAATCCGGTGAGGGCGCCAAGTAAACCAGATCCCGTGTTGCTGGTGGCTTCACCTGGGGGTCCCGTGGGAGAAGTGCTGTGCGAGAGCCCACGCGTGTGAGTCGTACCTGAGTGAAAATGATATAATCAATACTGTCTCCCACCATTCCGAGGTCAGACCTCGATTAGGACGCTACCAACCTCTGTGGCTCCATCAAAGCGTTCTTTTAGCACAGCACCAACCCGGCGAAAGGGAGGCATGACCTTCCAACAGGTTTTGAGCTCGCATGATCCAGAAACACCGTGACATTTACACTCCACCTGCATGTTATGAAGTATCGCCTGAACGAGTAATAAGAAAACTGTGAAAACCCAAACACACAGACTGTTTGATTTGAGCAAGTGTGAAATGCCGTGCCTTCCGTCCTGCTTCGTTGTTGTGAACGTTCATTAGCGGCCGTCCCAATGACATTCCCTTTGCTCTCTCTGGCTCATCCACGAAGGTCTGGGAGAATGCTACGCCATACGATAGATTATCAGAACAGCCTGACCACTGGAAACCTGTGGGTGTAGAGACATGTTTGGTACCTGTGTGATTTCTAAGTGATTTTTTGTGTGTAAAGGTGTTGTACTCACCCTCCGGGCTGACCCCTCTGACCTTTCGGTCACAACCACACCTTTCCAGCTCCCCCCTGCTACAGCCTCGAGTCACGGCTACGGCTACAGCAGCCGATGAAAGAGCGTGGACAAAAGCTGCCTCACGGGTGCCTATAAAAACAAAAAACCATGAGCAATATCTGAGCTAAAATGTCATTAGTTTAATTCTGTCATAAAGATTAAGGATTAGTTAAGACATAATAAAATGTCTTAAAATCCTAAAGTAATATCTAACTAAATACTTTTTAATATTCAAAAACTTAAATTAAAAACTATGGCCTGCCTTCAGCGGGGACTCGATAAAAGGGATACTTCACCCCACAACAAATTCTGTTGTCATTTATTTAGCTTTTTGACATTTTAAATCTGTATGACTTTCTTTCCTCTACAAAAGACAAAATAAGATATTTGACAGATTTGGTAGCAGAAAACCATTGTTCCCAATTGACAAGATGGTTTGGGGTGAATAAAACAGCAGTGAATGCTTAAGAACATAAATAATAACAAAAGAAAATCATACAGGTTTAAATAACAAAATGGGTGAGTAATCATGAAAAAGTAATATTCTGGAGGAATTATCCTATGAATTATTTTAGATAAAAGACAGTCCCAGACAAAATGCAGCGTTCTTAGCTTAAAACGAGCCGTACCAAGTAATTTAAAATATACTAGTGTCATTGTTTTGTCTAACCCGTAATGTTTTTGATAAGACATTTCTAACTAGGCCCTATTTAAATGTCCTTTAACTGAGGTCTGTGAAACCGCCCATACTGGCTCATTTTTCTCCACAAACGTGAGCCATAACAGTACAGAGTTACAGGTTTACAATATGATCCCATAATCCATTATGTTTGGATGCTTTTGTCTGAAGCTGTAGATTGTAATGTTATTATAACCTTGATTCATGACTCGTCCAAACACATTAATCCCGCGTGGGGTGGTAGAACAATTCCAGCGCCGGTTTCGGAACTGATGTTGGCACTGTAGTGATCGAAATACAGCATAAAGTCAAATATACTGAACAGAATAATGTTAAATGGTCTTTGTGATGTCTTATCTGCAATTTCAAAAATAAATCATTTTATTGACATGTATAGCCCAAAATCCCTCAACCGTAAATGACACAAAGTGACTGATTTCGTAAAATTTTCAGGCTTTTCCCCTGAGAACATAAAATAAAATAGCTTGAATGATGCTCTGAAAAAATTTGTGTTGTGAATACATTATGTATAAGTAAAATGAAATTTAATTGAAAGTAAAATGAGAAAATCACAAATATGTAAAAACCAGAATCCACTCAAAATGACACAAAGTCACATGTTTGCTTTCTCACCTCCTCAATGACCATCTCTGCAGCCTTTCGAACAGACTCCATGACCTCCCCCCGTGCCCGGCAAACCCCAACTTGGCCTGGTGACAACCCCCTCAGACGGCCACATGGTTCTGTTCCAGACACAGGACGAGAGCGTGGCAAACGTGCCAGAGAGCTGCAGACCGGAATTCATGTAAAAATTATTTACTTTTTATTTTTTGTGTTTTTACGTGAAACAAAAAAACTATTGGTATATATTAAAATAATATTTCAAAATTTTTGAGAAAATAACTGTTAGTTAAATAATCTTAAAATATTTAAAAATATTTTCTATTGGAAAAATATATTTAATGGTTTAATAATATTTTATTAATTTAATATTGCTGTTTATTTAAGTGATATTCACTTAGCCACATAAGATAATTTTTAACAGTGCAAGAGAGATTCTATAGAAAAAAAAATTGGCATTAAAAGATGGATTCTAAGAAACCCCCACAATATATATAACACATGAAGCGGCAGAAGTTGCAAAATTGAGTGAGTGTCTTTTACAAGCTATAGCATAACAGAAAAGTCCCACAGAGCCAACTTACAGCCAGTTGGTTGCCATGGTGAGGTGGGTTGCCCATAGCAACAGCAGGAGTCGTCGTCCCGTGACAGTCGCAGAGGAGTCAGTGGGCATCAGATTGTCTGTCTGTCTGTCTGTGTCTGAATTATCGGTCTGTTTCTTTTAGTCTTTTTGCACCTGTAGCTGTAATGTCGGGGTTGTTCCCCTCATATCTTTCAAACCAACAGATAGGAAATGTTCTTGAATTAATGATATGATTTAATATAAATTTTATCGTTAGACATCAAATATAAAAAACAGTCAAACATTTTTTTGTGTGCAAAAAGGTAATTTAAAAACAAATGTTGTTAAAACCGGCATGTATTAATTTATGAATTGTTTGAAATATTTTTTAAATCTACTAAAAATATATCATACAACAAATATCAACTAATATTAAAATAGAGGTATAAATGTTTACCACTCTGAGGTCCACATTGATCCAAAATATTCCAGGAGGAATCATTCAATCAAGAAGATCTTAATTCTAATCCTAATTTATCAATAAACATACTGTAAGTATTTCCACATTTCGTTTCAACAAGAAAGAACATCCTATGTCATTTTAATCCTACATAAAGATCCAAATGGTTTGAGTAAAGCAACCTGGAAAGAAATAATACGGCTTAAGAATTACAACTGCATTTGTTAACCAACTTCTTGCATTCTCCAACAAGTCTTTTTTTCCTCTTCTCAACGAAATAAAAACCTAAAAGTTATTTTGCACGGTGACTCCTGTGGAATAGTTTCATAATTCCGTAGTACAATTTGTCCTTCAGATAGTCCAAAGTTAAAAAAGTGTGGATGAAGTGATGGTTGTGGGGTTATAAAGGAAGGATGGATAAAGGGTGGGAGGGTTGAAGACATTAAAGAGGGGAGGGAAGAAGGTTTCTACCATAGTACATTACAAATTGAGGGAAATGCCTGGACTCATTGTTCAATACCCTGTACGTAATATGTGACCTCTGATTCATGGTGACTCTTTCGACTCGTGGGATTATGCAAATTCTAACACCTTTGACTGTTTGTATTTGTGTGTGTCAATAAAGAGGGCAAGTCACCAAAGACAAGTGCCAAATGCTGTTTAAATACATACATTTGTGATCTGCACATAAGTGTGTACGTGAGAGAGAGAGAGAGAGTATGTGAGAGAGGATTCCTTTTCTATATGTATGGGACTAAGCATCTGTTACCTAGTATCAGTGAAGGGTACATTCGAAAATGTTGCCCCTAAATCTAAAGACCTCACAAAAGTGTTCTGCTTAAAAGCCATCGGAAATTGAAAGAGAAATATGTGCCTTAACAATAAATAACCTTATAGATAAAACACAGCAATGGAAGGGTGCACGAACCTGTCCTAAAACAGGCCCTGTGTGAACGCGTCTTACCTAATGTTTAATTTTCCCAAACTTTTGTTGCTCTTTTTACGAGTATCCTCCCCCCTTTTTACTCCCACTGCCCTGCTTTCTCTTTCTCTCTCTATATATTGTCTCCGAAGAAGGGATGACATTTAGACAAGGAGGAGAAAACACAGTGCTGACAAATATTAGAACTAAGGCAGATAAATCACCAGACAGAGGGACAAGATCATGGAGTTCGCCGATCTATATACAGGATTTGTGACTCAATATAATGCACCTTTTCTTTTGATGAGCATTTCTTATGTAAGAAATAGATGTGGGAAGACAACTTTATTATTATTTTTATAACATCATATTTGAAACTATTTATAAACTTACATAAATAAACTCTAAAAATAATTAAATGAAAAAAAAATTCTGATACAAAAAGTAGTCCATGCATTTATTGTTAAAATATATAATTCTCAATAAATAAATAAATAAATAAATAAATAAATAAATATATATATATATATATATATATATATATATATATATATATATATATATATATATATATATATATATATATATATATATATATATATATATATATATATATATATATATATATATATACACACACACATATGTATTTATGTATATATATGTATATATAAATAATTCTAATAAAAGTTGAAAAAAGTGAAGTAACAATTTAATAAAAACAGAATGGAAAAAAAACAAGAATATGGCGCAGCAAAAGGCAGGCAAAACATCCAAAAAAAATTCTGAATGTCACACTTGATTTTTACACATTTGTCCTTTCTATCATCCCTATTTATCACTGACCCCTCAACTAAACCTTTCTGGACCCCAGCAGGCATATAAATAATTGTGGCCCCTTACAGATTCAAGGCCTTTCGAAAAACCCCATATCTCCCTCTTGCACTTTTTCACTTCTCATCGTATTCTGTCTTTGTGTCCGGCGTCCTTCTTGGTGACGTCTTGCGCCATCTCCCCCGGCAACACCATGGCGACCTGTGCCCCATGTCACGTCCGGCGCCTCTCTTCTCCTCACCTCGAATCTACTCAACCCGCACCCGTAAATAAAATCTCTTCTTTGTATATCCATTGTCTGTCAGAATCTGTTTTACACTCTCATCTGAGATGTCACAGTGGCTAATTGTGGTCATTTTGTGTGATTTAACGAGAGGTTCAGATGGACATCTGTGCTTGACTGTGACCCTAATTTTTTTTATGATAGGACACATTGAAATTCTACACCAATATTGCTTTGATTTTCTTTTTGTTTATGCACACAATATTCTCTTTGGAAAATTATGTAACACTGGGATTTTGCACCGATTTTAAAGCGATAGTTCTCTCAAAAATAAAGAAATTATGTCATGAATTACTTCTTCTAAAGACGAATTTTATTGTTCTAATGAAAACAGAGAAAGATATTTGGAAGAATTGCTTGTAACTAAAATTCTTGGACACCATTGGTTTCTATTGTTGAAAAAAATATTTGATTACTGTAACACAAAAAATAGATTTTTTGAATTTATTAAAATACTGTTTAAATTCTTGGTAAATGTAAGTGAAACAATAAGTAAAAGTGATTTACTCAAAAAATGTTTTTATAAGAATTCACCAATATATATTATGTGTTTTTAAAAAAAATAAACCTAAACCTTAAATAATATTTGATTATATTTGAGAAATTACCTGCTGGGTTTTTAGTACATTTTTAAAAATATTTCCTAGAGAATTTTTTTTTTATTATTTTAAAAGATTTTATCAAGTCATATTACTCACACAAAAGATATAGGGTAAATTTGACTTCCATTTTTACAAGCATTTGGTTACATGTCTTTGTGTTTAAACAAGCAAATTAAAAATATTTACAGGTTTAGAACAACTAGTTTCATTATATTACTGACTGCTATGAATGCGGGTATATTTTCCAAACGGGATCATATTTATGTAGTTTTATATACACTTACATTATGTATATATGAACATGTGTATCCTACAATCTCAGAATCTTTACATCTCTGAAAGCTCTCTGGTGAAACATGCATGAGCAAAGCCGGGTGACACACACTGATTATTATTGGATGGATTGTTGACCTCATTCTTGTTGAATGCATGCCCTGAATTTCCAATGAAACTGAGGGGATATTATGGGATAGAAATGACAGTCTTAAGACCAAATCACCAACTACCCAAACGATCCTACATCCTATCAACTACACATTCTTTAACTAAAAGAATCCTAAAGACATAATTATTATTACTATATGACACCAGTCCTGCTTTATGTGACCAAATAAGATTTTATTATTTTATGAGGTCTCATCCGTCTCGCCACTGGATGTCCTCACTGCTCATTTGATAAGAAAAGGATGAGGTTTGTCAATGTGAGATTGTGTATGTGTTTGATGGAGGGTTGAACTGGCATTTACTTGCATGCAGATGCCTAATTCAAACTAGGTCTGCAGAGTCAACATTCTTTTGATGTTCATGAGAACATTTTGGGATGGAGGTGGGATTGAAATGGAGGTGGGGGCTGCACAGGATCGGTGAGGAATATCAACTCCCCAACCCCCCCATCACCCCATCTCCATGGTGACCGATCTACTTTAAGCAGAAGGGTGTGCAAGAGTGTGTGTTTGGGGGTACGCACCTGAAGCACTGATGCATTTCTGCTGCTGAGCAGGAGAGACGTGTGCTGTGATGTTAAGGAGAACAAGACTCTTGGCACAGGCAAGTGGACAGAGCACTGTAAACAAGACAGCAAAATATGAGAAACCTAAAACAATCTTTAGACATGAATAATAAAGAACCAAGACTGTCAATCATGATTGTACACACTGTCCCCTTTCTGACCTTCTGACTCAACTACAAGCTCCTTTGACCTAGAGAGAACATTTCATGGGCAAAAGATGTCTGCCTAAACAAAAATATTTAAAATAATATAAATAAATATTCATATTAATGCAGACATAGTTGTTGGACAGTTGGACTTGTAAGCAGAAGGTTGCGGGTTCGAATCTCAGTGTCAGCAGAAAATCAGTAAAGTGTCCTTGAAAGTGAAAGTGAGATAGAGACAAGTATGGTGACCCATACTCAGAATTGGTACTTTGCATTTAACACATCCAAAGTGCACACACACGCAGTAGTGAAAACACATCTTAGCATTTAGGGGTTCGGTGTCTTGCTCACACCTAAGTCGTGATATTGCCAGAGACTTGAACCAGCAACCCTAGGGTTAGGAGTCAAACTCTCAGACCATTAGGCCATGACTTGAGCAAGACACCAATCCCCTACTTGCTCTGCAGTAATAATTGGCAACTGCATAATAATGCGGAGTTGCTTTGGATAATTAGGATTTAAAATGTTGGTTTCAAATAGTTAATGAAAACCTCCTTACTATCTTTTCTATTATTTGTAGTTTTAAAAGTCAAATTTAATATATTTTATATCCCTACATTTTTAGGATGTCCAAGAAAGTGTATAAAAACATGATGTATAAAAAGTATAAAAACATGATGACATCTTTGCCTCCGTTGTGCTATAAAAAAGGAGTAAGAGTCCAATAATTGTTCTTTTTAAACAAGGATACATATTAATACATTCTCTGTCTATTTGACAGACTTTTTCTTGAATTATTAAATGTAAAATTGAAATGTGAAAATTACTGGTAAATCATCGGTGATAAATTAAGAAAATGTCTTTATATAATACATATTCTAACTCATATAAATACAGGATGGTGTGCCCGCATTTATGGATTTCTTTTTAAGTGTGTAACCTTGGATCAGTTTCTATGAAATGAACAGTCGAAACATTTATTCTGAGATAAAAAATATCTGTTGTGACTCTGACGTAAAGATTTGCGTGTCCATCAAAGCTTAAATGTAATGCGATGCAGTGTAACATGTAAAATACAAATGCAAGATAGACTATTTAAAAATGTAACCTTGGATCCCATTCCATTTAATGAACAGAAAAGCTATTCTGAGAAAAGAATCGATCAATTGTACCACTGATGTTAAGATTTACTTCGACAAAAAAGTTATATCTTTAAGAAACAAAGCAGTTGGCCTACTACTATCAACCCCAACCCAGCAGTGTTCAATATGAAACGCTTTACTCTGCATCAATTCAAGTGTGCTCGATTTCAATTCAATCAATAGCTTTGTGTTAAAATGTTAAAAATCCTATCGCAGTGTATTTGCTGAGTGTGTTTTTATCATGACAACAAGCTGTTAATGATGTGTCAGACAGCCGTGGTTTCCACCATGTTAACAGACTCACATCAGACTTGTGTGTTTGAGGATTAGGGTCAGTTCTGTATCATTCCAGCCGAATTTCCATTCGTCCTATATCAAGTTGAACTAATAATGAGAAGTGATTAATCATAAATAAATATTAATTATAAATAAATATTAATTATAAATAAAGGCGATGGAAAAATCTTACAGGAATCTCCGATCAGAGCCGGATGTTCCTGTAGTGTGGATCACAGCAACCGTTGTGTTTCTCCAGCATTAAGTGCATTGTGTTGAAATAGAAGTCTAGACAGTTGTGTGTGCAAGATTTCACTTTTGTGCACACCAGATTCACACGCGCGTGTCCTCACACTGCTTCTCATGTGAACTCACACTTACAGTGCATCTGTACACAAGTTTATGAACACAACTCTGATGCACTTTTCTCACCCCACGTCTCTCTTATGGGGACTTCCGGCCAGGTGCGCTTAGGCATTCACTGCTGGCAGGTGGACGGCCGGCCGCAGCGTATTATGGGCTGTCGACGGGTTTCCCTGGAGACCATGCGACCGTGTTGTTTTCTCTTGCCCGTCTTTCTGGAGTTGTGCTTATTACGGGATGGCAGAGCGGCCTGCTCGCGACTATTATGGGATGTCAGAGAGGGCGGGAGGGGGCAGTGTCTCCATAGCGACGTGGTTGCTAAGGGGGCAGGGACTTCGAAAGGGGAAGGCAGCGTGCGCTTGCTGCTAGTGTGTGCGACGGGAAGATGAGTATTATGGTCTGTAGGTTGCGAGGTAACTATGCAGAGTCGAGCGAGGGAGGGGGAAGCGTGCCTCGGATTATTATGGGATGCCTCGTCACCCCCCTGCTTTCTTTGTGTGCATGTGAGGATGTTGGCTTGTGGTCAGTGAGGACGGGGGAGACGAGTGGACGACGAATGTTAAACATTGACACATTTAAAGAGGATTTCTCATTGGTGCGGACGGGGTTTAACATCCGGCGTTTGACGGGAGGATTAAACGACGGACATACCGTGAACTATCTACACGTCGGACTGACCTGTAAGTCAACCCCCCCCCATTCACACCGCCGTCGTTGACGCGTATAAAATAACTCGGCGGTGTTCAAAATGTAAACAAACTCATGCTAGCGCAAACTTCACTTTCGTCGCGTCGCTTATTTGTGAAACGTCACATGACGTTTTGACGTTTTTATTCTCATTAGAAGTTTGAAAATGAAGGCAGATAAGCGTTTAAACTCAACTCATCCCACCGGCTGCCATTTTCCCCCGCAGCCTGATCACTTGACTCTGTTTGCTAGCTTTGCTAACTTGATTGACAGCTAAGTTTAGCCGCCTTCTCCGAGAAAGTTTACGAAAAATGCCGAAATGACACGATTACGTCAGACGCCCCCTGACGCTGTTTGACGTTGGATTTGCGAAATGTGTTTATTAACTCTCTCTCTCTCTCTCTCTCTCTCTCTCTCTCTCTCTCTCTCTCTCTCTCTCTCTCTCTCTCTCTCTCTCTCTCTCTCTCTCTCTCTCTCTCTCTCTCTCTCTCTCTCTCTCTCTCTCTCTCTCTCTCTCTCTCTCTCTCTCTCTCTCTCTCTCTCTCTCTCTCTCTCTCTCTCTCTCTCATCAAGGGTCCAGGCGTTTCCTGAAGCATTATGTCGGGCAGTGAAGACGACCGGGACCATTTTGGACCCTTGAGAGATGGTAAGAGGACAACTACAAGTCCAAAGAAAAGCGTGGACCCTCATATGCAAATTAGGGTCATTATGTAACCCCTCCCAAACGAGGCACAACATGCACATCACCTTCTGACATGTCAAATTACGTCAGGACAACGTGATCACGTCATCAGCTGATGCCATTTTGTAACAACTGTCTAAACCACGTGCTACTATTCTTGTGTAAATAAAGGAAACGCATAAAGCATCAGTAATGCACATGCAAAGTTGGCCTACTGCCGGATTCGTCCAATCGGATGTGATTAAATAAAGAATAAATCTATTTGTTATCAGGTATCTGAAAAGCAAAAAGTCAGTTTTCAAAATATTGTGAGCAACCAATGACAGATCTTGTCAAACCTTGCTTTTCGGGTTGTTGTTGTTATTCACAATGTAAGACAACCTGTCAGAAAATCACTTGTAATAAATGAAATGGTTTGTGTCACAATTTGTACTGCTGATGCTAATTTTGGTCAGTATATATATAGATGTAAACATCACCTAGAACGGTATCATCATCTTCTCACCCTCTTGTCATTTTAACTCTGTATGACTTTCGTCTTTAGCAGAACACAAAAGAAGATATTTCGAAGGAAGTTTGTAACCATGCATTAAGTCAAGTCAAGTCTGCTTCATTGTCGATTCTCCCACATTTACAGTACATACATACAGAGAATCGCAATTGTAGAACAATACATGTATTAGCAATACATTGATAATTTACCCAAATGAATATTGTGTCATCCTTTATTCGCCCTTTTGTTATATGCACCTCTGTTGCTTTCTTCCACGGTGCATAACAGAATAAATTTGGAAGAGTGTTGGAAACTGGCAACCATTCATTTGCATTGATTTTGTGTCAATCTAATCAATGTGAATAGATGCCAGTTACCATCATTCTTAAGATTATATTGTTTTGTGTTCTGCAGAAGTAAGTTAGCCATGCCATTTTGAAATGATGTTAAGGAAAGAAAAAATCCTCTCTGGGTGAACTCCTTTATATTTCAGTCACCCTACATTTATGCGGTGTTATCTTATAGTCACTGGGTCATATAGTTAAATCAGATCTAGAGTAAGCTCACATGGACAGGAAAGAAATGGCATTTAATCTACTGTTATTCGTATGTTGGTTATGTTTAATGTTCCATTTTGAGCTTACTGGTCTGTGTTGTGGACAGATGAAGAAGCAGAAGAACCGATCTCGGAGCCAGAAACTCCCAAATCTAAAAAGAAGAAGAAAGCGAAGAAGAGCCGCGAAAGCAGGAGCAGCAAACGACAGAAAGTCCTACGAGAGGTTAGTGGAGCACCTCTAGGGTCCAGATGGCATAGGAATTTATGAATTTCACACCAGAGGAATGGAGCTTGAAATTGCTCTTAAAACCAAAGGCTGTGTTTGGCTTGAGAAATTGCTGTGAATCCGAGCCAGTGTTTGTAAGATAGCTTCGGGCACAAATGTGCAAATGCAGTCTGTTTACCTCTGCCTTTGTTATCATGTTAATAAGTTAGAAAATTATGATAACATAGCTACATATTAGATCATGACTTAAGATCAAAGCATAATTTAAAGTGTTGTTTTCTAAATGGAAATGGTCGTCTCTGCTTCTTGGTGTAGGAAATTCCTGTCAGTTCCCCTGAAGCCATGGAAGCCATTAGAATGGTAGCAGGGGAGGAAGAGGAGGACAGTAGGATGCGATCTGAGAGTGAAGGAAGTGACTATGCACCAAGCAAGAAAAAGAAAAAGAGATCAAGCTCCTCCAAGGACAGGAAGAAGGGCGGTTCAGCCGGGGAGAGGGCTGGCAGCTCCACTGGAGGGAAAAGCAGACGTAAAGATCCAGAGCCTGAAGAGGAGGATGATGATGACGATGATGATGATGGGCAGGTGAGAAATGGCAGATGCATCTTGACAACACAAAATACTCTTTCGAAGCAACATGAATAGTATTTATTCATTTCACAGTTAATTATATAATAAACCACTTATTTTATAATGTAGCATATGGAATTTTATATAATATATGTTAGATATTATTAACCTTAATATTCTCATTTCACAGGAGCCCAAGTCTTCCTCTCAGCAGTTAGCAGATTGGGGAATGAAAGACATTGACTACACCTTCACCCAGGAGGACTACACCTCTCTCACCAATTATAAAGCTTTCAGCCAGTTTGTCAGGTAAAACAATGCAGCTTCTTTTCATTATCTCCCCATGTAAACACACAAATATATCCTATGACGGCTGATCATAAATGGGTCGGTATCATTCCATCTCTCCCTAGGCCTCTTATTGCTGCTAAGAACCCAAAGATTCCTGTATCAAAGATGATGATGGTTTTGGGAGCAAAATGGAGAGAGTTCAGCACCAATAATCCCATGCGAGGCTCTGCAAGCGCCACTGCAGCCCTGGCAGCTGCCAATGTGGCTGCTGCTGTTGAGAGTATGGTGACCAGAGTAGATGGGGGAGGGGCTACACCCATGGCTGCGCCCCCACCAGCAGCAGCTCCTGCTGTACCGCCTCCTCCGCCCGCTCCCCCAGTAGTCCCCCTACGGAAAGCCAAGACCAAAGAGGGCAAAGGTTAGATGAGACGGAAGAATATGGATTTGGAGGGGGATTTAAAGCAAAACAGTTGTTTAAAGGCATTATTGATTTAAAATAATAATGCTGTCATACTCTGTTTTTGTAGACAACTAAAGGAATTTTATCTGACATATGTTTTTACTCTCTAGGTCCAAATGCACGTAGGAAATCCAAGCCCACCCCAAAGCCCCAGGACAAGAAGTCCAAAGCCAAGAAAGTGGCCCCACTCAAGATTAAACTGGGCAACTTCAAGAGAAAGCGATCCTCTGTAAGCAACCATTCCTTATTCCCATGCATGTCTAATATTTGTGAGGTGCAGCAGACATAGAGATTGGGAAGTGCCACCTAAAGTAAGATATATTATATGAAATAAAAAATAAATTACTTAATTTCAATATTAAAACAAATAACATCCTAGTAGACACATAAATATTTAATTTATTTATGTAGATTTATAATATTATGAAGCTTGTATATATTAAAATAGATCAATATACTTTAATTTAAAATGGTTATGGATGAGCAGAAATGAGATCAGCCATCAGTTTATATATATGTGCTTTTATATGTAATTTATGTCTTGCACGGGTTTCTTCTCTCAGAGTGGTGAGGATGATGATGGTGAGAGTGACTTTGACAGTTTCTCTGTCAGTGATGGTTCCAACAGTCGAAGCAGTCGCTCCAAGACTAAGAAATCCAAAAGCTCTAAGAAAAAGAAGAAAGGTGAGTTCCAAAGAGCTCTATAGCTAGTTTGTATGAGAACATGTTTTTATATATAAGCATATTAATGAGCATGAGCTGGTGTGATTACATCTATACATCTATACATTTCTGCTTTAAAAGCCTCTGTAATTTATTTTTATCGTCTTATAGTGGATGAGGAGGCTGATGGCTATGAGACAGATCATCAGGACTACTGTGAGGTGTGTCAGCAGGGTGGTGAGATCATTCTGTGTGACACCTGTCCACGAGCCTATCACATGGTGTGTTTAGATCCTGACATGGAGAGAGCCCCTGAGGGAACATGGAGCTGCCCACACTGTGTACGTATCCACCTTTTCAAAAAGCACCTTAGTTAACCACAATGTTTTCGTCAGAATAACCATTTGTCTTTGCTTTTGTGCGCTCAATGAATGAAACTCGGATTGCAATTTAATGACTGAGGTTTCTGGTGTTTATGCATTATTTTTATGTCTTCGTTCAGGAGAAAGAGGGCATTCAATGGGAGGCTCGTGAGGAGAGCTCAGAAGGGGAGGAGGAGAATGACGAGGCCAGGAGGGATGAAGGAGAAGTTGAAGAGGAAGACGATCATCATATGGAGTTTTGTCGGGTGTGCAAGGACGGTGGAGAGCTGCTCTGCTGCGACACATGCCCCTCGTCATATCATTTACATTGTCTCAACCCACCACTTCCAGACATCCCCAATGGAGAGTGGATCTGTCCACGCTGCCTGGTGAGAGAGACAGACAGAATCGTGTGCTTTTTGTTTTACTTTAAAATCTTTTTAATATACTATTTAATATACTGTATTTAATATAATATTTAATATATTTTACAGAGTGCTCCTCTCAAGGGAAAAGTACAGAAAGTTCTCACCTGGCGCTGGGGTGATGCCCCTCCTCCTATGCCAGTCCCCCGCCCTGCTGATCTCCCGGCTGATGCTCCGGATCCTCCTCCTATGATTGGGCGAAAGGAGAGAGAGTTCTTTGTAAAGTGGTGTAACATGTCTTACTGGCATTGCTCCTGGGTCCAAGAACTACAGGTATTGCAAATAAAAATACATTTTTAAAGCCAAGCATATCATCTGGTTTATATTATTTTTTCTGTTTATTTATAAAATCATCCACTTATAATGTTTTCCTCTTCATAGTTGGAATTGAACTGCCAGGTAATGTTCCGCAACTACCAACGAAAGACTGATATGGAAGAGCCCCCCAATCTAGAACTTGGTGCTGAGGGAGATGAAGATAAGAGCACAAAGAGGAAGAATAAAGATCCATTCTATGCCCGCATGGAGGATCAGTTTGGACGATATGGAGTAAAGCTGGAGTGGCTTCTCATCCACAGGGTCTTAAACCACAGGTGAGAGTTGTTGGATTTTGGAGCCACCAGGATCTCCAGATAACATCTACTTAACTGTTTGTATTCTCTGTAATTCTCTTTTTCAGCGTTGATAAGAAGAATAATGTTCACTACCTCATCAAATGGAGGGATTTACCGTACGATCAGTCTTGTTGGGAGTCAGAAGACATGGACATACCTGATTATGAGACTTTCAAACAGCAATACTGGAACCACAGGTATCTGCATGTTCTGTGCAAAGCCCCATGATATGATGATGCTAAATTAATGCATTGATCAACATATCTTTGCTTTTTTTTTTCTTCAAGGGAACTTATGCTTGGAGAGGAAGGCAGGCCCGGTAAAAAGCTCAAGAAGGTTAAAGTGAAGAAGGTGGAAAGACCTCCAGTTAATCCTGTTGTGGATGTGAGTAACAGCACTTGCATGCCTTTTTTTGCTTCCCCTTTTTGTTTCTGTTGATCTTATGTTTATCTGTCATTCTGTTTTATCAGCCTACCATAAAGTTTGACAGGCAGCCCGAATATCTGGACTCTACGGGCGGCACACTTCACCCATACCAGTTGGAAGGTCTGAACTGGTTGCGTTTCTCTTGGGCTCAAGGTACAGATACTATATTGGCTGATGAGATGGGTCTTGGAAAGACTGTTCAGACGGCCGTTTTCCTCTACTCACTATACAAAGAGGTACTTGAGTCTACTTTGCAATGAATAAACATTTGATAACATTTCAGCAATTTAACATTTGGTGTAAAAAATAATTTTTTGCTTGTTCTTAGGGTCACTCGAAGGGGCCATTCTTGGTAAGCGCCCCACTGTCCACCATCATTAACTGGGAGAGAGAGTTTGAGATGTGGGCTCCGGATATGTATGTTGTTACTTATGTGGGTGATAAAGACAGCAGAGCTGTCATTCGGGAAAACGAATTCTCCTTCGAGGGCAATGCCATCCGTGGCGGGAAGAAAGCCTCCAAAATGAAAGTAAGACATGGGAAAAGGCTATAAGGAAATGTAAAGTGATTTTAAGCATTTAAAATCAGGGATTGCTGTTTTCAGGATATTGTCTTATCTGTCTGTGTGGTTCTAAAGGTTTACATTTTGTTTACAGAAAGAGGCTTCTGTTAAGTTTCACGTGCTTTTGACATCGTATGAGCTCATTACGATCGATCAAGCCATACTGGGTTCAATTGACTGGGCTTGTCTTGTGGTGGATGAGGCCCACAGACTGAAGAACAACCAGTCAAAGGTAAGCTGTGGCCAGACACAAAAAAAATCTAAACCCCCACAAACACTGACAATCCACCCCGGCAAACCAGACACCAACAAAAATTTACAGAGTTTGAACTTGTGATGTAAACAGGTTATTTTACAGATTAATGCTTAAAGCAACGCACCAGCCATGGATATAAATGAGCTCACACTTTTGTTTTTTCTCAGTTCTTTCGAGTCTTGAATAACTACCCACTCCAGCACAAGCTACTGTTGACAGGCACTCCTTTACAAAACAACCTGGAGGAGCTCTTCCATCTTCTCAACTTCCTCACGCCTGAGAGATTCAAGTGAGTGTGTGCTTTCTTGATGTGTGTGCATAAAGAGCATGTTTGAGTTAAAATCTGATGTGTTTGCATTTCAGTAACCTGGAAGGGTTCTTGGAGGAGTTTGCTGACATTGCTAAAGAAGACCAGATTAAGAAACTGCACGACATGTTGGGTCCACACATGCTTAGACGACTTAAAGCTGACGTTTTCAAACACATGCCCTCCAAGACCGAGCTCATTGTGAGAGTGGAGCTCAGCTCAATGCAGAAGTATGAAAAAAATTGATTAATGTCAACTTTCTGATATTTTCTAATCATCTTTAATTATCTAACTTCATATCTAAATCGAGCGGTTCAATCATAACATATTTATCCTCATCTCAATAAAGACCTGTATATGACTATTTTGTCTGTGGAACAAAAATTATGATATTTTAGAAAATGTATCAGTGGCTTTGTGTCCATTCAATGAAAGGTCAGCGGGGGTCAATGTTATCCTTCAAAAAACCTTATGTATTTTGTTAAAGAGCTTTTGAAGGTTATGAATTACATGAGGGTTAGAAAATGACAAATAATTTCAATATTTGAATAACCACTTCTTTAAATTTAGTTAACAAAAGCATAAAGGAATTGAAGTCATTCTAGTAGAATATTAATTGTATCTTTATTGTTCTACAACAGGAAGTACTACAAGTACATCCTGACACGTAACTTTGAAGCTTTGAACACTCGTGGTGGCGGAAACCAGGTGTCTCTGCTCAATGTGGTTATGGACCTGAAGAAGTGTTGTAACCACCCCTACCTTTTCCCCACAGCTGCTAATGTGAGATTCAACACACATACTATACTCTTACGGCTGATAAATTTACATTAACAATGGTGGAAAAATATTAAAAACAAAATATGTTTGGTTGTTTTTACAGGAAGCTCCTAAGATGCCCAATGGCATGTATGATGGCAGTGCCCTGACCAAGTCTTCTGGGAAGTTGATGCTTCTGTGTAAGATGCTGAAGAAACTGAAGGAGGGTGGACATAGAGTTCTTATATTCTCACAGGTACAGATGCATACTTGAAATAAACACAAACAAAACAAATATACACATGAAGGGTAGCACTGATATGAATGTAAACCTATCTGGGTTGTAGATGACAAAGATGTTGGACCTGCTGGAAGACTTCCTGGAAAACGAGGGATACAAGTATGAAAGGATTGATGGAGGAGTGACTGGAGGGATGAGGCAGGAAGCCATTGATCGGTTTAACGGTGAGAAAAGATGTCACCCTTTATTGTTATTCTTTCTATTTTTTTTCTTTACAAAGGAACAGTTTACCCATTTTGTTTGGTGACTCATACATTTTTTTCAAATTTTTCTTGACTGTATTCTGTTGTTGACACTCTAAAAAAATCTCTCTCTCTTATAGTAGCTTATATGCCTAATATAATTTTTTTTACAGCTCCTGGAGCTCCACAGTTTGTTTTTCTCCTGTCCACTAGAGCAGGGGGTTTGGGCATCAATTTGGCAACTGCTGACACTGTCATAATTTACGACTCTGATTGGAACCCACACAATGACATTCAGGTAGAGATGTTGTGAAATTCAACTCAACAACTGTTAAAAACTGAACTCCTTTTACTCTGTAGAAGTGCTATCCACCATTATTTAAAAATGTTTCTTGAATGAAATAATCCCACTTTGAATCATGGTTGTGTTTATGGATTGAATTTCATTACACTACACTATGTCTCTTCCTTCTCAGGCATTTAGCAGAGCACATCGTATTGGTCAGAATAGGAAGGTGATGATCTACCGATTTGTCACTAAAGCATCAGTGGAGGAAAGAATTACGCAGGTAAGAATATCTTCATTCATGCTATGAGCAATGAACACCAAATGAAGAAGTGTTTATTGTATAAAAGAAAGCTACACTATAAAATGGCATATACAGAGACAAGCAGAGTAGGAAAAACAGTCAACAAACTAAATTTATATCAAGCAAAGTCTTGAACACATAAATACTGTGTCTCTCAGGTGGCTAAGAAGAAGATGATGTTGACCCACCTGGTCGTGCGGCCTGGTCTGGGCTCCAAGGCTGGATCCATGTCCAAACAGGAATTGGATGACATTTTGAAATTTGGGACAGAGGAGCTTTTCAAAGATGAGCTCGGAGAAGGTATAGGAATATTTTAGCATGAAATAATACAGTTTAAATAACAGAAACAGATATAGAAATATCAAATAAACTTCAGGATTGTAGGCATCCAGTTACTTCCGTGATGTGTCAACAGTGTTACTAGTTACGGGAGTAACTGAATTTCTTATGATGTCACCTCGTCACTGGTTGTGATGCCCTAATTGAAAGCCTAGTTGACCAATAACAGTAGACTAGACTGATTGACCAATCAAAGTACACTGGAAGTCGACATTAAAGAGTCAGGTACTAAATGTGAGTGTTTTTCAGGCTGGAGGAAAGACGTGAAGCAAAAAGGTAAATAATAAAACTCATAATGCGTTCTTTTTAGATTTTAATAGAATTTTTGCATAGTTGTGACTTACAAAAATCTTAGGTGTTATTAATAATGGGTTAAAAACATATTAAAGTCACAATCAAAGTGATAATGTCTTTGTTTTCTTCTATCCAAGCCACAAGGCAAAGCCTATATCAGTTTACTTCTTTCTATTTCCTTAAGCTTTTTCCTTTTTTTTTTTCAAAGTCTTAAAACTAAAATTCTCCCTTTGAACCTAACTGTACATAAACTACCCACAAATATGTACTGTATGTATTTAAACTTCCTCTCTCTATCTGTCTCTGTATTTTTCAGGTGACAACAAAGAAGAGGACAGCAGCGTGATCCACTATGACGACAAAGCGATCGATCGATTGTTGGACCGCAACCAAGATGCAACAGACGACACGGAGCTGCAGAGCATGAATGAATATCTCAGCTCATTTAAAGTGGCTCAGTATGTGGTGAAGGATGAAGACGAGGTAAGACTTGTTTTTATAGGATGTCAGCTGTGTCTGGAGTATCTCACATCACATGTATTGCATCTCTCAGGAGGAGGATGTGGATAGGGAGATCATCAAGCAGGAGGAGAGTGTGGATCCAGATTACTGGGAGAAACTCTTACGGCATCATTACGAGCAGCAGCAGGAGGATCTGGCTCGCCACCTGGGCAAAGGCAAACGCCCGCGTAAACCTGTTAACTACAACGACTGCTCACAGGAGGACAGAGGTAGTAGACGGGGTACAGACAAACTTTTAAAGCTTTCCTTTGTCGCCTTTTTCTTGTGCGTGCATGTGTTTTTGTGTGTTGTGGAATGTCTGTTATTGAAGAACACAATATATATTGATTTATGTACATTTTTAAGTGTCCCTCAGATTCATAACCTCATATTGAATATTCTGTATTAGAACTTTTAAACTAACTGTGAAGTTACAATCCTAAAGTTCATGGTAAAGCAGATAGGGTTGGTTCTTTATCAGTACTTTATTGGTTTCGGTGCTATATTATAAAAGACAGAAGTATTGATAAGCTCTGATGTTAGCTCTCCGCAATTTGTATTGTTAAATAAATGTTACCTAGCATTCTTTAACTGTAAAATTCTTCAACTTATTTATATGACATGTCCATATGACAAGTAAACCAGTACACTAGGAGGCCTTAAAGAATCAGGAACTAACACAGAGTGTTTCATAGACAGGAGAAAAGACACAAAGAAAAAGGTCAATTATAAAACTAATGATGCACTCTTTGAGGAGTCAATCAAATTTATGTACAGTTGAGGATTAGGATAAGTAAAATGTTAATCATTATCCCTGGAGCACTTGAATGATTAAAACAGTTGTGTCTGTGTTTTGTGTGTGCGCATGATTTCTGTTGTGTTTCGTCTCTAAATATTGTTATTGTAAGGTAAACTAAATCTATTTGTGGCTTTTCGTGTGATATCAGATTGGCAGGATGATCAATCTGATAACCAATCAGATTACTCGGTGGCTTCAGAAGAAGGTGATGAGGACTTTGATGAACGATCTGAAGGTAAGATGCACTGCATATATGTCTTAATTTATGTGAGAAGTTATACATTTGTATTTGTATTAATGTGGATGTTTCTCTTAGTAGCTAACTCGCGAAGGCCCAGTCGCAAAGGCTTGAGAAATGATAAAGACAAACCACTGCCACCCTTGCTGGCTAGAGTGGGAGGCAACATTGAGGTTCACCTAAATTACCTTACAATTTTTTTCCCATTTTTTTCCATCCATATTGTAAAGAATCCTTAAACCGTTGTTATTTCTTTAGGTGTTGGGGTTCAATGCCCGTCAAAGAAAGGCCTTCCTGAATGCAGTAATGCGTTATGGAATGCCTCCACAGGATGCCTTCACCACTCAATGGCTCGTTCGAGACCTGCGGGGCAAATCAGAGAAAGAGTTTAAGCAAGTTTGATTGAACTTAAAGTGCTTGTGAGAGTATGTCCGTACGGGATGAGCTTGTAGTTTAATGCTTTCAGTCTTTTTCACAGGGCATATGTGTCTCTTTTTATGCGTCACCTGTGTGAGCCGGGTGCCGATGGAGCAGAAACCTTCGCTGATGGTGTGCCACGTGAAGGCCTTTCAAGGCAACACGTTCTCACGCGCATAGGTGTCATGTCACTGATCCGCAAGAAGGTGAGCAATGTTGACCTTGCTTGTGTTGTAAGTGGTGATGCTCTTGTGCCGTTCTCACTCTTCCTGTGATTGGCTGTTTGTTAAATAGGTGCAAGAATTTGAGCATGTCAACGGTCAGTGGTCAATGCCATGGATGAAAGAACTAGAGGAAAACAAGAGAGCAGCAGCCATTGCAGCAGGAGAAGATCCAAAGACTCCTTCTTCTGGAACACCTGCTGATACCCAGCCCAACACACCAGCACCAGGTATCCAGAGATTTAAAGTGATAGTCAACCCAAGACTGAAAATCTTTCTTTATATAATAAACCTCAAGATGTTCCAAAACTGTATACGTTTATTTTTGAGTGAATACAAAGAAGGAATTGGGAAGAATGATAGCAACAGAGTTTTGTGGATTTATTGGCCAGTATTTTTTTGTTAATTTGTTTTTTAATTATTTTGTTCATAGTTGTTTTGTCCAATGAACACAAGAAATTAAGAAATGTTAAAGAAAATAGAAAATGTGTTTTGGGCCACCCTTGTCTATCATTCAATTGGAAGATGCCCCAAAAAACTGTCGATATTGAATCCTATATTGTGTCCTAATTTCTAAAATTAAATATTAATAAAAATGAGTAAAAAGAAATCATTTATTTAGTTGAATCATATTCTCATGCATTAAAACAGAAGATCTTTGCAAGAGTGACGACACTGTCAAAGAATTGGAAGAGAAGATAGACGGCTCCAGACAGGAGGATGAGGTACATGACTGTCTCACTCTTTCACTTCTTGTTTCTATTCTCGGTGTTTAAAGGTCTTTGGCAAACACCTGCCTCGCTTTTTGAGATTTGTCTCACTTTCAATCTCTTTGCTTTTTTTCTTTCTTACAGATTATTGAGATTCCCGACGAAGGTGAGAAATCTCCCAGTCCACCAAAGAAAGATGATAAAAATGAGGCCACATCTCCGGACGGTGGGAGCAGAGAGGGAGAAAAAGAGAAAGATGTCAAAGCTGAGAATTCAGAGGCCACAAGCAGTACAGACAAAACCAAAGGTAAATTAATGCATTGAGAACAATCTCAGTTTTTTTCTTTCTCAATTTTTTCCATGTTAAGATTAAGGACTTCTGGTTAAGTGATTATCTCAAGCAAACCTCACTGACATAGATGCATCCTGACATCACATGCTACAATTTTACCACTGTTTGTGCATGACATCAGTACTTGACCTTGATCCTTCTACTTTTTTCAGATGAATCTTCTGATGAGAAAATGGACACCAGTTCAGCTGGAGATGACAAAAAAGGTACAATACTCCCAGATTTAAACCATACAAGCACATACCACAATCACATAAGCACAATCTCTTTTTTTATTTATGTACATTTGTTAATACATTTCTAATCATTTCCAGAACTGAAAGAGGAGAAGGATGGAGTAAAATCAGAAGACTCCACTAAACTGCAAAATGGAGATAATGCCAAAGAGACGAGCGGAGGAGGGGATGGCGTGAGCGAAGAGAAGAAGAAAGCCGTAAAGCAGAGATTCATGTTTAACATCGCTGATGGAGGTTTCACAGGTACACTGGAAATATACTGTGTGTTTGCCAGCTTTTGTGTGTATGTGTATGCATTCGGGTATTTGAATCAATGAATTCTCTGTTTGTCTCTCCAGAGCTTCACTCACTTTGGCAGAATGAAGAGAGAGCTGCCACGGTCACCAAGAAAACTTATGAGATCTGGCATCGTCGCCATGACTACTGGCTGCTAGCCGGTATCATACAGTATCCTAAACCGTTATCATTATGGGATGATTAGGATCTTGTTTACATTTAACGTTCTTGAATACTTTTGAATTTGGTGTATGTTTTTGTGGATAAACATTACAAGCTGTCGGTGCTATGCCCTTTACATCTGTACCATCAGCCACGGTTACGCTCGCTGGCAAGATGTGCAAAATGACCCAAGATTCGCGATCCTCAACGAACCTTTTAAAGGAGAGATGAGTCGTGGAAACTTTCTTGAGATTAAAAACAAGTTCCTTGCTCGAAGGTTTAAGGTAAGAAACACAGAAAACATTGTTAATATTCACTGACTATAATACTTGATTTGTACACTCTTTTCTACAATAAAGTGAATGATCAAGCAAAGTAAATAAAATACAAATTAGATTAGATTAGATTAGATTAGATTCAACTTTATTGTCATTGCACATGTAAGATACAAGGCAACGAAATGCAGTTAGCATCTAACCAGAAGTGCAATAAGCAGTAAATACAGGTTATATATGTATATATACAATAATTATACAGAATATATGAATATAGATAAGTATTATGGACAGATTTACAGGTTAATATACAGGCAGATATACAGGCAGGTGTGCTATGAACATCCTATACATTATGTACAAGTGTACGTACACTTTAGACAGAACTATAAACATAATTTACAGTATTGTAGTGGATGGTAAAGTGCATTGGAATTTTGTTTTCCGTATGCCAATGGATTGTCCAGTGTTACTGAGTGAACATTAGTGCATGTAACAACTGGTTATTGTGATGAGTATTTTAAATAAGTAGTAGCAAGTGTAGTGTTATAGAGGGGGGAGGAGTCTGTGTATAAGATGGGGGGGGTGATTGAGGGGTGTCAGAGGGAAGAGTTCAGTAAGGAGACAGCTTTAGGGAAAAAGCTGTCCCTCAGTCTTGTTGTCCTTGTCCGGAGGCTCCTGAAGCGCCTCCCAGAGGGCAGGAGGGTGAACAGTCTTTGGTCAGGGTGAGACGAGTCCTTGAGGATGCTGCGAGCTCGACGAAGACAGCGTTTCCTCTGGATGTCCGCAATAGCAGGAAGTGTTGTTCCTGTGATGCGTTGGGCAGTTTTCAACACCCTCTGCAGCGCTTTGCGGTCAGCCACTGAGCAGTTCCCATACCAAGTTGTGATACAGCTGGTCAGGATGCTCTGGATCGTACACCTATAAAAGTTCACCAGGATGGCTGAAGACAGCTGGTTCTTCTTCAGTGTCCTGAGAAAGACGCTGGTGAGCCTTTTTGACCAGGCTGGAGGTGTTAGAGTTCCAGGACAGGTTCTCGGAGATGGTGGTTCCCAGGAACTTGAAGCTGGAGACACGCTCAACAACCATCCCGTTTATGTGGATTGGGTCGTGCGTGCATCCTGTCTGTTTCCTGAAGTCCACAATGAGCTCCTTGGTCTTGGTGGTGTTCAGAAGCAGGTTATTGTCAGCGCACCAAGTGGCCAGGTGCTGTACCTCCTCCCTGTAGGCAGTCTCGTCGTTGTCTCTGATGAGGCCTATCACCGTGGTGTCGTCTGCAGACTTAATGATGGAGTTGGATCTATGCACAGGCTTGCAGTCATGGGTGTAAAGGGAGTACAGGAATGGGCTCAGCACGCAGCCCTGTGGTACGCCGGTATTAAATGTGATGGTGGTGGAGTTTGTGTGGCCTGACCTAACATGCTGAGGCCTGTTGGTCAGAAAGTCCATAATCCAGCTGCAGAGAGAGGTGTTAATGTCCAGGTCTGCAAGTTTGGAGGTCAGCTTGGAGGGGATAACAGTGTTAAATGCTGAGCTGAAGTCAACAAACAACATCCTTACATAGGTGTTAACATTGTCCAAGTGTGTGAGTGCAGAGTGCAGAACTGAGCGTACTGCGTCCTCTGTGCTCCTACTTCTACGATAGGCAAATTGATGTGGGTCCAGTGTAGATGGGAGGCAGTCTTTGAGGTGTGCAAGGACAAGTCGCTCGAAGCACTTCATGATGATGGGTGTGAGTGCTACGGGGCGATAATCGTTCAGGCACATTGGGGAGGAGTGTTTCGGCACAGGTACGATGGATGTGGACTTGAAGCATGTTGGCACAGTTGTTTGGTTGAGGGACAGATTGAAAATTGAAAATTAAAATGTAATGAAATATTAAGTACAGTGGTCTGGAGTATATATATATATATATATATATATATATATATATATATAAATATAAAATATATATATGGTAAACTAAGATACACCATATATATTGCCTCTGTGCAGCTATTGGAACAGGCTCTGGTGATCGAGGAGCAGCTCAGACGTGCGGCGTATCTAAACATGACTGAGGACCCATCTCACCCCTCCATGGCGCTCAACACTCGCTTTAGTGAGGTGGAGTGTCTGGCAGAGTCACATCAACACCTCAGCAAAGAGTCAATGTCAGGAAACAAGCCTGCTAATGCAGTACTGCACAAAGGTACATAAAGCTTTCTATAGTAGTTACTTTATAAGCAACAACACAAACATAATAAAAATAAGTGTATTTTTGTTTTTCTGACCTTAAAATAAATATCATACATTTTGCCCTGATTTACAGAAGATGGACACAAATCTATCAATGACAGATTTAAAGATTAAAACTTAAAACCTTAAATGTGTTACACTGAATAATAATTGAACATTATTTAAAGTTTCAACTATAAAGTTGATGTTTTATTTTACTTTCATTTAATATGCTTTCTTTGGAAATAAAACCACTTTTGTAAATTTCTTTTAATGTGTACAACTAATCTTAGCAGGACGATAAACAAACTCAGACCAGAACTTATGATCAAGTGTTTGAGTTAAACAGTGAAGAATCTTTGTCCTTGCATTTTCGCAAATTGTGTCTGTAATGGAAATCTATTTGTTTATTGATCAGTGTTATCTGCTTTAGCCATCATGTCTAATTCAATGGTCTCCTCAGGTGAACTTAGCCTGCACAGCATCAGTTAGTCCTCCCTCTTTTCTGCGCAAGCAAAAATTAAGTCACCAACAGAGTTAAGCCTCCAGGGTTACACAATTTTTGCTCAATGATTGCTAAATTCAGGTTATTCGTCCTGTGATAATTCCCTCAAACAGTTAAATACTGTCATCACTCTCTTTTCATTTCCCACCTGTTAACTTTCTTCTGCAGAACACAAAAAAGATCTTTTGAAGAATGAAGTTAACCGACCCTTTTTACTTTGGTTTTGTAGGACCAAATTACTTATTGGTTTTGTGCCCACACAATAGAAGTGAATAGGTGCTTGGCTGTTTTTTCTGCTAAAGAAAGAAAGCCATACATGTTTAAATGACAAGAGGGTGAGTAAATGATAAAAGATATGAAATTATGATTGAATTATTAAGAGTAGGCAATTTGGGATGCACCATGTCTCTAGATTTGTAAAAAGTCAAGCAAAATTTGCAGTGTTCTGGTTCTCCATGACCAAGTTTAGCAACACTGTGTTTAAGTGGACAGTAAGTAACTACGTATATTTTTGTTAATTTCATAACACCCCAGAGAAGTGTGTTTTTAACACATTGCTGCTCAAAGCCACATAATTTTAAACGCCACATGTGGCTGTACCATTTTAGTATATGAAGAGGTAATCTATAGAGACAAAAACTATGAATATCTTGAATCTGCATATTCACACATGCTATATCAGAATGATGTTATCACTTGTTTTGGCAGTTCTGAAACAACTGGAGGAGCTGCTCAGCGACATGAAGGCCGATGTCACACGTCTCCCAGCAACCATCGCTCGGATACCGCCTGTGGCTGTGAGGCTACAGATGTCAGAGAGAAGCATCCTAAGCCGGCTGGCAAGTCGAGGCCCGGAGGTCACACAGACGCAGGCGCCACGTTGATGTCCTCCGGACTAAATATTTACCCCTACCTCCCATAAGTTCGGTCATGAATCACATGAGGTGTTCATATACAGCGCACACGCAGACATAAACCTGGGTCAGGTGATCAGGTGCTTAGTGTATATATGAAATAACTAGGTCAGATGGGGAACAGTTCTTAGCTAGCACACTGTGGCTCCCTTTCATGTCCTGTAATCTCCTATAAATGTAGAGTCATTCCATCTCTTCCCTTAGGAATCATTGCGTACACGCCTGCTGACCCGAGGGGTGTGTAAGTCTTTTTAAATACACAGCACTTAGATAATTCGTCAAATCCATTTCTGTTTTTAGGTCACTTTTACACTTGTAGTCCAAAAAGGGCAAGGTTTTAAACCCGATGTAAAGTTCTGTCTTGCCTGGATTGGAGTGAAAGCTTGGAGAGATATTTGCAGTGGAAACACTTTCCCCCTCAGGTGTGCATTACGTCATTCACACTAGTTGAATCACTGTTTTAAGCTTAAATTCGGACTCTGAATCATGGTTCATCTTGCATGTATTGTAAGTTTTATTGACAGGTGAAAACGTTTAAAAAAGGTAATTGGTTTTGGCAGATGTAAACAGACACCCAACTCATATGATAAGGCCATCAAATGACCTTTCATTCCTGTAGATTTAAAGATATTGTGTAACATTTTTCCTGTCATTGATATTGTGTTCAAGTCGTTCTGTTCTACGTTCAACTTTGTTTCTGAATGAATTCTTTGTTTTAAAAAAGCTCCTGGATGGTGTAACGGAATGAGGTTCCAGATTTTCTTTTAATTTAATGTCAAATTTACACTTTTAAGAGTTTGGAATATTTCACTTTGTAATGATCATTGTTACCCTGTTATTGTTGTCTCTCGTTTCAGTTTTTAAGACCTGCAATAAAAAGGTAACAAATTTTGATGTGGAGTTTCTTTATTTTAACAGATGTAAAGCATGCTTTTTTGCTTCAAGCCTGACTTACATTTACATTTACATTTAGTCACTTGGGCTACGTCTTTGGGTATGAAGGCATTACGATCTCCACACGTTTTTTTCTTCTGTAAAATGGATGAAGGACTACTGATTTTACGGACATTTACATTAATGCTTGAATGTAAGTTAGTGCAGATTGTAAAATGCAAAAAAAAAAACATTTTACGTTTCTAAATCTAAAGCTTGCTTCTTCCTGTTTCCTGAGAGATCTCCCGAAAAATAGGTGTCAAAAAGGTTTCAAAGGTTTACTGTTTCAAAATATATATATATATATATATATATATATATATATATATATATATATATATATATATATATATATATATATATATATATATATATATATATATATAATTTTAAAAGCTGATGCCATACGATTTACATTGTATAATACTATACAGTTGTTTCTCAGTAAAAGCAATCCCTAGGATGAACCAATGACATTGGTGTTGATAGCATTATACTTTTATGTGCTACAGGAAATTACCTATTTACAATTTTCAAAATAAGGTTGTTATTAAGGTCATTTCACTGCTTCTGAAGCCTTTTTGAAACTTTTTTGAAGGTGGAATCTAAGAGTTTGAATTAGAATTAGGAGAACGATTCTCAAATGAATCTAGAATTCAAGAAAAAAAAATCGCCATTCAACTTTTATCATAGTTTATAGACCTAAATAACACAGTGTGCATGTCCAGAGGATGGTGAAGAAAAAAAATGACAGGATGAGGAAAATTATTACAATTAAAGAAAATGGGTGGGTGGAGACAGATAACATATCAGATGAATGCTCCTATGAATTGTAAGGAATAGCAGATACCACTAAGAATGAGTGTCGGCTGGCCAGCTCCTCATTTGATGTTGCTCGAGAGTAAATGTACAGTATTCCATATTCTCTATAAATTTCCACACAAATAAACAATATAACTGCATGTATTTACTGAAGAAAAAAAGACACAACAGCATGTCATGCAGGTAAGCCTCTTTATTTATGTTGGTAATGTGTATGTGAATATCTGCACTGCTGTATTATGAATCTTCCTGTTTTTAGTTTATTTTTATCCTGTGTTTATATCTGTCAACAACAGTAGAGGTGAAAAACCATAGTAAGGTGATAGTACAGGTTAAACCGGTATTTCATGGTGACTGTCAACTATTATGGCATTTAATTGGTATTTCAAATCATTTGAATGCATGCAAAGATGTTTTTCCTTTTGTGCTAATAGAAATGCAGAATCCCAAACAGTTTATGATAAAAGTGGGCAAACTATATATAATTTATCATCATGTCATATCTTTAGTCTTCTAGAAAGATTCAGACTAAGCTATTTTAAACTAAAATAATTTATTAGTAAGTTTGTTGATCCTCTTTAAGAGCGTTTTGTACCCATTCTCCAGGGCCTATTGACCTTATGTGCATTTGTTGTGGTAACATTTTTGGGCAAGCCCCCGAAATTCTTCTCAAAACTGACTATCAATTATTAACCCAAGAACAACTTTGCAACATGAATTAAACATTCAAGTTTTATGTCTTTATTGCTTTATTAAAAAAACTAAAGATGTCAAAATTTTCGTGGTCGGCAACATTTGGCCAATGCATTGGAAACGTTGGTTATTACTTTGTACCTGTAAACCTTTTTAGTTTGTTAACACACCTGCAAGCTTGTGTAGTGTCATAGTACTCAAGGCAGGTCTCAAGACCATTTTTTGATGGTCTTGGTCTCGTCTTGTTCTCAGCTGTCTTTGGTTTCGGTTTTGACTTGTTCTCGGACAAGATATTTGATTTTAAGACAGATCAAGACCACAACTACGCTGGAGCATTCTTTAATGTATCTGTTAACATCATTCATGTGATTGGAGTAAAGCCTTTAGCTTTAAGAGATAGACTTGTTTCTTGTTTGATACTTTTGTTACTATTTTTTTTGGAGATTGTCTAATCTGATCCGTCAAAAAAGTAATACATGTGTTAATTTCTTTACCCTTGTTATTTTGTTAAAGGTCAAATATTTAAATGTATCACAGGTATTTACATTTTTTGAAATGCTGGAATTTTTTCCTAAACAAAAATGTACAGTATGAGGGCGATAAAACACGGAACATAAAACATCCTACACATGCGCTTCTGCACAACAAGTCAACCAAGTTACTTCTTCTAATATTATTTTATATTGACTTTTTAGTGTTTTGGGCTTGTCTTGGTCTTGAATTGGTCCCTGCTCTGTCTTGGCCCTCCGTGGTCTCGGCCCAACAAAATCTTGGTTTTGTCTTCGTTCCCGACTACAACACCACTGTGTGTTCATCTGTGAATGTGGTTTAAATTTCACCATGAAAAGCAACACTCATAATTATTTACATAAACCCTGGACTTTGAATGTATTCAAATTCCACATATATTAAGTAAAGGCTGGTAGAACATCATTTGCAAGGCAAACCGTACCCTTTCTGTTTATACATATAAACTGTATATCTTTAAATACATGTGCTCAACACATTATTTAATTAACACTGATTATAAGATCGTAACGTCACATGAATTTCAACGTTGAGTCATGTAAAAGACATGCATTATGTGTATATGTGTTTATGTGTGCTTAAAGTACACGCTTTCAACTGTCTCTTAAAGTGAAATGAATAAGTCCTTTTATAGCAATTCTTAAACTGCAAAGAATCGGGGTTAGGGAAAGGCAAGAGTGTTCTAAGCATCATATTTAAACGACGTGTCCATGGTTTGGCCTTATGTTAATGTGTGTAAAGGAAGGTTTCTGAATAAGGAAGCACGGTGTACACCCAAATTTCAGTATGTAGATTTTAACCGTCAGACAATGTCAAACAACCTGTCAAGTCAACCTACATGCAATAGAAACAAATGAAGACATGATGATGCTAAACACTGGAGACTTAGGATAACTGTTTTCATTGCTGTCATTGTTACTTTGTAAAGCCTGCAACATGTGCTGAAATATATATAAATGTATATTACTTACTATCTTCAGATAATCCTCTTAAAGAACAGAGCAAGAATAGGAAATCTATGATACCTCACCTCTATCTAGATTAGTCTACCTCTTGCTTTCACTGTTTTATAAAAAAGCCGCAAGAAGGAAGGAAGACGTTCGAGTGTGACAGTGCATGAGAGAGTTTGAGAGGGAGGGACATGAAAGGGGTACAAGCTTATAAACCCTGTCTGAAGGACATGTTCTTCTGAAAAGACTGTTTACGTCTCCAGAGACTAGTTGAAACACACTGGCAAGGGTATGTATGAAGATAAACGTCGACTTAAACATTGTGGGAGGGATGTGACTGCATGTGTTTTTAGGAGGTGAGACAGAAAAATAAGGGGTGGGGTGTAAAGGCATGAAGGATGAGACATATGACTGTGAAGATCACACCAACAGAGAGAGGAACATTGTACAGTTCATGGTGGATAAATGTATTATACATTTGAATGTGAATATTATAATATTTGACTGCATTTTTTTTCTTTAACTAGAAGAGGAACATTTGAAAAAGGAAGATGGTTCGGTAAGTTGAGCTGCAGTGAACTTTTTGCACTTGTTCTCTGTTTTCTTCATCTTCCCGTTTCTAGTATTACCTTTCTAATGTTTTCCAATGCAGCTGTGTTTTGCAACATGTTATTTCAGCAATTTCTTCTTTGTGCTATTTGCTGTTTCACACGTTCATAACAACCACTGTAAACATGCACGGTGTGTTTACATATTGACGCATGTCTAGCTGCACTTGTGCAAGCATCTCTGCAAATACGCATGGTGGTTAGACCTACAGTAGTCTATATATACATATGGATATGCAACCAATTTGGCTTTTGAGTTTTGCTTATGAAAGTGCTTAGGAAATGAGAAGTGTAGAAAATGTATTAATTTAGTTGCATTAGAAAACCAAGTTGCATAAATTTTAGACAAGTAGATGTCATTTTATTTATCAAGTTTTTGTAATTTTTCACCTTAATGCTTCCTTTAGATTCCCACGAATTACAACAGTTCATGACATTATTGTACATATGTTTTATGCTAAACCAAAACTGGCCAAATACCTTTTTTCATATGTGGGGAGGATTCCCGGACTGGGATAAGCTTAAGCCAGGGCTAGGCCTTAGTTTAATTAAGATATTAAGGTTGTTTTTACGACCATGCTTTACTAACAAACATTAATGGTGTGCATCTAAAAAAATGGGACTGATATATGTTAAGATCAAGTAATTATCTTTTCAGACCGTTCCAAAAATGTATCTTAGTTTGGGACTAGTCAAAATCTTGGCCCTATATAGCTGCTCATTTAAACCCTTAAATATGCTGAGAATGTCATATATTAATGCAGTATTTATTGTAGATTAGGTATCCCTGTATATTATTTTGTACTAGGTTGCAAATTATAACTCCCTTTTCCCTCCTAGGATTAACATGTGTTATCATGTGTGTTTCTTTGAAACTGCACAGAACATGTGTATTATATATTGTCAGTTCCAAAATGCATACCATAATGTATTTTTTGGTATTGTCTATTAAACAGATGGTTCCACAGAGATGTCTCGGGTATAGAGGCAGAGAACGTTCTGAAGACCCGAGGTGTCCATGGCAGCTTTCTTTGCCGACCAAGCAAGAAGAATGTGGGCGATTTCTCCCTTTCTGTCAGGTAAAGTATATTATGATTACCACTGTATATCAACCCTATAATTATAACCAAAAACTATTAATCTAATGATTATACTGCTTTAAATGTGGTGTACGTGGACATTTTTGTCAGGTTGATAAATGAATTGTGAAAAATGAATAATAAATGAATGAAATGAATATCTTTCTCCCCGTCAGTTTTGCTTACACAGTTCATATAAATAGATGTTTTTTTTCTTTAAAAAAAACTTTAAAATGGATTTTGGTACAATGGGGAAATTATTGAAAAGGGTGTGCAAAGTATAACCACACTGCTGCTTCGGTCACTATGGAAAATCCTATGTACGGAAATATGTTGTGTCACGCCCATTCAGTCATTTTCTACTGGCAGACTTTTCACAAAATACAGTTGAATCACTTCGATTATTGAGAAATGCATGTACTTAAGCGTCACGTTTCCCAATGCAGTACAGTATAACACCAAAAGTATTCAGAATTTCACTGGGTTTGTCCAAGAGTGGTTCTTTTAATCTGTTTAAGAGTGTTTAATTGTAAAATACAAAGGGTTTTTAGATTCTCTGGGATAAATATCAGGCAATTGTTGTATATTATCATTGGACAGATATTGTCTCAAATCAGATTAGTGATCAATTTAATTCTTAACTATTATATGTATATATAAATTGTAAAAACTACATAAAAACTTGTAGAAAATGTCCTGGTTATTTTCTGACGGTACTTTATTTTTATTTTACATACATTTCTGTTAATGCTTTAATGCAATTTAATGCAGTGCAAAGAGTAAAATACAGGTTAAACAGCTGTAAAAATGAATACGGAATATTGATACAGAAGATTTTGTTCTATTTTTACAGTTTTTTACAGTGTATCAATAGGCACATAACTTTTTAGGGCTATTTTGAATATAAACTTCACTTACTTTAAGACTAATCATATTAATTAGTCAAATGGACAGATATGGTCATGTAACTATCAATCACATTGTTGCACATTTCTAATGTTCTTCCAAAAATGTAATAATATTATTGTAATAATAATGTAATAATATTAATTTACCATCTACTGACTAAAATACAATGTATATCAACAAAACGTGTTATTACAGTTAGATCAACTTTGTATGTGTGTTTAAAAAAAGCATCAGCCTTAAATGACCTTTGGTGTGGTTCAAAGTAATAGTAATTGGAAAAACGATGTCCTAAACAAAGCTCATTTGTTTATCATGTCTACTTGGTTATGTAATGGAATGATATTTGAGCCCATTCACTTTCGGTGCAACAGCATTTATTTTTTTACAGCAATGCTCTAGAAGAACCATTTTTGTTTATAAAGTTCTTTATGAAACCACATCGCAATTGTTTAACACTTTCAATTTTAGGCCTCTGCTATTTTAGGCAAATGTATAAATACTGCTGTAATTCTGCAGACTTTGTTACAGATTATAATGTATATATGCAGTGCACTATAAGAATTGGCAAGGAATTCTAGGAATTTTCTTTATGGGCCATTTAAGGACAATGTCAACCTTCACTAAATGTTTTCACTATACCTTAAGCACAGATATCCACATTTACTGGTTAAAATATCCATATATCATCTCACTTTAAGTTTATAAAGTGATTGTTTTATTTTTAGTTGTGATGCAATTTGTTAAAACTTTTGGTAGGATGGGAAATGAATGAAATGTCAAAGTCAAGTAAGGGCTATTTTCAAGATTGTCACATCCACAACACTGCATATTCTTTACAAATTAGCAGATTAAAATGGAAAAAAACAATCAACAATTTTACGTTCTATAAAGAGTCATCCCTGATCCATTAGTTAGGTATTGTGTTTATAATTTTTTCACAAATCTCAAAGGTTCTTTTTTTGGAATGTCCATAATTTTTCCTTTTTTTTTATAGAAAACCTCTGCACAGACTGATATTGTCCTGATGTTAAGACTCAATCATCAGGCGTTTTAGTAAAATATAATAAGATAGTTAGTGTATTCTAAAAAAAAACAGCCATACTGCTTGACAAAAAAAAACTATGTAGTATCTCGCAAATAAGATTTGGGCTCAGTAGGGGTAGTTACTTAACAGATATAGTTTCTACATGCGAAGTGTGAAGTTACTCTTACTCCATTTCCTTGGCAATTCCTCTCTTGATGTTAACATTCTGATGCCTTTGCATTTTGCAATAAAAAAGCCAGACTGTTGACAATTTTGAGTTGTCACGTTAAATTCATATCCTTCTTTATACCACACGCCATATTAGAAATATGCTCAGTGAATAGTATTTTCCTACCCCTACTTAATATGTCTCTTTGTCGCTTTTTCTTTCCGTGTCCTTAAATCAGAGTAAAGGATATGATCACTCACATCAGGATTCAGAACACAGGCGATTACTATGACTTGTATGGTGGGGAGAAGTTTGCTACTTTGGCCGAGTTGGTGGAATACTACACTGCAGACAATGGAGTTCTACAGGATAAAGATGGGACAGTCATTGAGCTCAAATACCCTTTCAACTGTTCTGACCCCACTACTGAGAGGCAAGTAATCACATTTCTCCTTGGACATGCCTCAGTCTTTGACATTGGGTACATTGGGACAGATCTGACAGTCAAGTTGTCTATCCTTTCTCGATTTTAAATATTATGGGGTTCTGTCATTACTTCATCTTAGGGAGGCAGTGATAATAAGCTTGTCTTCATTGGAAAGCCTTGAATATATCAGAAAGCATGCATAACCTCTACATATTTCTTGCTATCAGTTTGGAAGTAGGCCTACTTAGTTTGTTTTAATTTGGACTGCGGCCTTGAAAAAGCAAGATTGTTTGGGATTACTGTACATGCTGTTCTTTTGACACAAAATATTGTCTCATCTACATTTGTAGTATAGCATTTAGATGATGTACGTGCAAGTTTATTGTGTAAGGTTTTGATGGATAGACGACTATAAAAAAAAACATAAGAAACCCCACAGGTATCTAAATGATATAAAACATAAAACATAAAACCAAAATAATATGATATGATATTATTATTTCAATTGAATAACTGATTCTAAAACTATTACAATATATAAAATGTTGAAAATAGGCAGGGAAAATCCCATTTTACCATTCTTTCTTTTGTCTCTTTGTATTGGTGCACATCTCAAATATTGTTGAGATAAATATATAGATTACACAGTGCTTTATCTCAAGATTTACGTGAAGCTTTGTTTGACCAAATTCATATATTCAGCAATCCTTTAAAAATTTTCTGTTAAATCTTGAACTTTTCTTGGGAAAGGTTGCATGGGTTCTGACCAAGAGCCCGTATTCTTAAAAATTCACATCCCCAATGCATCTTCAAATTATATGGATAGACATCCTAACCTGCACATAGATCAGCACTTTTCCACCATAAGTGTTTAAACCTGTTTGATGTAAAAGGGTTTGCATGAGTCCATGTAATATGCAAAGGCTTGCATATGTAGGCGCATGAATGTCTAAAGTTTATGAGCATGAAGCAATAGAAAAGACACTTCCTTTAGATATTAAAAATGATGGCAAAAACAATTTGTGCACATTTATTTCGATCAGTGATAATCCATTTAACAGTTTAACATAAAATAATACATTTTGTTCTTTACTCTAAATAGCATCATACCATACAATTTCCTAAATTATGTTTTTTTAACATGTTATTAATTAGGATTTGGAAAACTTGACAGAAAATATGAAACGTAACTGCATTTATGAATGTGTAAAGCGGTTATTCATCCTATTAATATTCTATACATTATCAGGTTGTTATTATAACATTGTTCCAAAATGGCTTAACAGCTGTGTTCCTGCTAGTAATTCATTTTCATAAGACAAAAGTTGCTGATGTCCAGTGTCTACTGAATGAATGATGCATGCTTTGACTACGTTCTTGCAGCCGTGCATAAAAAAAGCACTGTTTTACGTCAGTTCAACATATATGCTAGTAAAAGCATGCAAATATTTCTACCACCAGTGAGCTTCATTATTTTGAAGATATTTTTCGATTGCTTTATTTCACGGCTAAAACACCTTGAATCGCAAACTCACTCCACCCCTCCCTCAGTCATCAGTCTGACTTCCTCTTCTCATCTGCGGTTGGAAACTTTAGTTTTGACACATTTGCAAACAGTGACCAGAACCATTTAGACCTTCCTTCACGTCTCTCCACCCTTCTGCAACTCTTTTTCTTTTTTTGGTCATACTCAATGCTTGATAAGCACAGAGCATTTTTAAATGGCCAACGAATCTATACAAACTTTTCTGCTGCCAGATCACAGCCAAATCCTTTGATGCATGCATCCACAATATAAGTGCCATTTAATGTAAGTTTAAATGTCAAAGTCAAATATCTATAGAGCACCGCTGGGCCCAATAGTCACTGAAAGTGTCAACATCTCATGTGAAAAATGTCAATGATGAACACCTCCTTGTAATTTCATTGGTCAAGAAACATACAAAACAGAAAGCAGACCTTTTGCTTTCTTATACACAATAGAAAGGTTCTAAGGCAAAAAGTTATTTATTCCTACACACAAAAAAAACGAGTTTGCACAAAGTAAAAATTACAGTTTAATCTGTCTCCATTAGCAGTATGTTTAATTTTTTAAGCACATATTTTTAAGTGTCAAACCACAAAAAATCTAGATAATCTTCAGTCCTCAGACAAACTGGAATGGAAAAACAGCTTTATTTATTCTCTCAAAAAAAGTATAGGGTACTGTACATTTAGATACATTTATAATCCAACTACTATAAAAAAATCTGTTAAAGAAACAATATTATGGCAAATGGGGTGTTAAGTTTCATTTTATTAATTTAATTTAAAATGTTAAATAATTCACTTTAATTCAACATTTGTATAAAAAAGGTTAAAATCTGTTATTAGAACATGCATGAACAACAATAAGATAAATGTTTGCATACAGTTTAGTAATAACAAAACTAGAAATGCAATGATACTACATTTCTTCATCAATGCAGATTGCTAAAAAAGTTACCCGCCGATATCGATAGTTTGGTCGTCATACTAACTCCCATTCAATCAGTTCTGAGTGAACAGTAATTTTTTGGAATGTCAAACATTAAACGTGCGATGGTCCAAAAAATTTATTTCAATGCATTTTGATATTCTCTTCGTCCATGATTACCATTTTGTTTAAACTTTCTTCGTGAAATACTATTCCTGCTTCATCTCTAAAAGCAAAGTACGTCAGAATTAAAAACTTATAAGAGATCTAAACTTGTCAATGTTACATTGATATATAAATATATGTAGAATACATAAAATACATTCATTGTGTAATTCTAATATCTAGATTCAGATTGTCAGTGAAACAGATGCTTATCATTTGCATTCTACAAGAGGGCAATTATATGGACCATTACTTAAATATATTTATATTTACATTTTGTCATTTAGCAGACAAAATATATGAATTTAATGTGATTTTTAATTTATAAAAATAAAGTAACACTACCGGTCAAATGTTTTGGAGCACTTGACTTATTATTTTGGTCTGAAGGTGAATGCCTTAATGTCTGAAATAATGTTTTTAATGAAAAAACCCCAAAATATTTATTTCATAATATGAATTTTTTTATTTCTATTTTGTTATATAACATATTTTCCTTACTTCCCTTTGTGTTATTTGATCATTTTGAGGAGTTTATTATTACATGCACGAGTGATCACAGCAAGTGTCCCAAAACCTTAAACCGGAAATATACACTTAAACTATTCATTTTAATATTAAAAGGTAAAATTCTCAAATGGGAATAAATCAGAAATAAACTTAAACAATCAAAGAGTAACCAAGAAGGAAACCCGGAGAGGTGATGTAGCAAGCATTTTTTTCACAAGAGAAGAAGGAAGGACAAACTAAAAATAACCTAGAGTCTCGAGTCAAGAACTCTTGTCATCAGAAAATTTTCCGACCACAGTACAGGAAGCTGAATGCAAAAATTGAGAACTGAACCCAATTGCCAATCCAAATGTTAGCATGTTAGCACTCAAGGACCCCCATACAGTACTCTCAAAAGCACAATTCAGTTTCAACTGAGACACCTGTGCTGTACTCCAAATACACACATGAGTAGAAACTATAAATGTTCGTGTTTGTGTTTATAGCTGCTGTGGTTGTGATGCATGTGATGCAAATGAATTAGGCCCAAGTGTTTTACTTTCTAACTGTTACTGTCATCCTTGAAACAGCTCAGGTTGGCGTGCATCAGAGGCGTCTTTTGATGTGATCCTAACATTTGATGATAACTGTCACAATGACTTTTTGTCTGTGTGTTAAGATGGTACCATGGCCACCTGTCAGGTTCAAATGCAGAGAAGCTGCTCCGCGAGCGCAATGAGCCGGGAACGTTCCTGGTGAGAGAATCGCTCTCCAAACCAGGAGATTTTGTGCTGTCTGCCCTGACTGATGATCAGACCAGTAATGGAAGGAGGGTCTCCCATATCAAGATCATGTGCAATGTAAGTGTTTGTGTGTGTTTATTACATGTGTTATTGTATGTGAGTCAACTTCTCTGGACTTTAGACCAGAATATGCAAGCACTTTCCCTTTTGTCATTTCCATCCTGTATGACCTTTCTTCCGTAGATCACAGAGAAGATATTTTAAAGAATGTTGGGCACCCATTCACTTGCATTGTTTTTTGTCCATACAATGGAAGTGAATGGGTGCCACCGCTTTTCCGAAACCAACTTTCTTCATAATATTTTTGTGTTCTTCAGAAGAGATATAGTCATACAGGTTTGAAAGGAAAAGTGGGTGTGGACATTATGACAGAAGTACATTTAAATTGCACAAATCACAAAAGTTGTACAATTTTAAGTGGAAAATGTATCTTTGCACACTAATATATGTATTTATATCATAAATATATTTTTTACAACTGCATTTACGCATTTGGCCAGATGTTTTGATATTACCTTATAATGCAATTACTTCGTAGTTTTAATAAAAAATATATAATGTAAATATAATGCATTACATAAAATGAAACCATGCATTGCTATAGTGCCCCATTGTACAAACAGAGCTCCAGAAACACATATTTATGTTAAACCTTTGATCATAGACTGGGTATTAACTTTGTATACACTTTTTGATAAAAAACGAATGAACAATTATTTACCCTAAATAAGGAAACATTTCATTACAACACAGCATAGGACAGTATATACATGTAGTATGCATAATATAGCATAGACAACTTTGGTACTGATAGTTTAATAATTTTTTAAAAATTTTCAACAACATAACAATTAAACAATAATCTGACATCGGCACACAAGACCAGCACTTACCCCGAAGAATCTAGATTGGGCTTTGGTCATGAGTATGTGTGTATATACTGGTGGGGGTGGCCATGTCCTGCTCTGAGCTCAGAACCTTTAGAAACGAGGTCACTTGTCACATAGTCTTTTGTTTTATTTATTCCACTTGTTTGTTTGGTCATATGCATGTGAACAGAGGTGCTCTAAGCAGCGTCATTGGGTTGCATTGCTCTGTGATTAACAGAACAAACAGTGTTTTGTGAAGAAGGTTTTAATCAGCTCAGAAAACTGAACAATGCCATTCTAAGCCCTAAGATTTATTAAACGGGCCTAAATTAACCCTGTTTTATCCAGCAGCCCTCACTAGTGTGCAGAAAATCTGATTTAACACATAAATAGCTTTCCTAGGGTGAGTTACAAGAATAACTTTCGTTGACATTTGTTTGAAAGTAAGACATATACTAGTCCATAACACAAAGAAGTGGTTTTAAAGTGTTTTGCAAACATGATTTGTGTGTCTCTAGTTTATTGTAGTTACAGTGCGAGGACACCTGTATGAACTTGATGGAAACTAACTTTCTGAAATTGAAATAAGCTTCAGAGTAGTTGGCGAAGGAAATAGCTTTTTCAGGGCAAAGGTTCGCCTTAATGTGTCTAAAGGTGCCACGTGGTTTGGTACATTTATATTTAAGCTTTCGGCAGACGCTTTTATCCATACATTAACTATACATTAGTTTCTAAGCATGTACAATCCTTAGGATCATACTCATGACATTGGCACTGCTAGTGCCATGCTGTAACCACTGAACTACGGGAAAGCTATATTGATACAACATAAGAGATTTTAACAAACGTCTCTACAGTTTGTAAGTTGTGCCACTAAACCCAAAATTGTTCAAACTGTGATTTGAAGTGACTCTCAAACTCAAATAAAGTTTATTTTATTTCAGAATGACCGCTACACGGTAGGAGGCAAAGAGATTTTTGACACGTTGACAGACCTTGTCGAGCATTTCAAACGTGTTGGTATTGAGGAGTTATCTGGCACCATGGTTTATCTAAAACAGGTAAAACTTTTTTTTTCTGATCAAGCCCCAACATTTGGGGACTGTACAGCTGGCTACAGAATGTGTTTTGCACTGTAAAAATGATTATTGTATTGTTTGTAATGTAAAAAAAACAACGAACATAATCAGCCTATACATAACATCAAAGCCTAAAAGTATTTTACTGACATAAAAGGAAACTATCTATGTTGGCCAGTCATTTGCTCTACAATGTTACAAAGTGGCCCAACAGTCGTGGGAAGCACCTTTAAAGTTGTGATTAATCTTCGCCTTCTCTGTCTACATGTCTCCACCTCTGATGTCTGACCTTCTGTGTTCATATCTGCTTGTGCCTCTTGCTATTTCTCCATTAATGTCTGCCCACCTCTCTCTCTTTTCCCCAGCCGTATTACTCCACACGGTTAAATGCAGCGGACATTGAGAGCAGAGTAAAGCAGCTCGACCTGACGTCAGAGAAAGAGAAAACGGAGGGGGCTGCTAATAAATTAAAAGGGGGATTCTGGGAAGAGTTTGATGTGAGTACCAGAGAATAATGTTATTGCTCAGAGGAATAAAAACAAAACTAAATTCTTATCTGTAAAATTGTATGTAGATCAAGATTGTATGGCTTTGGGAATAATTAAGAAATAGACATTTTAGATATCTAGTTTTTTTTGGCAGAATCATTTTGCCCACATCACATATAAACAGTAGCAAGATACTATGCATCTGGTTAAATAATGCGTTCATTCATATTGTTTTTCATCTAACAACACACAACAAAATTCACTTAAGTAACTGTTACTAAAATTAGTTTAAATATTTTGATACCGTTTGGTGGGAGTAAGGTTAGACCACAGCAGCCAAACGGTTGTTCAGAATCACTCTCAACAGTCAGGATGTGGTCATGTAGTCTCTCTGTCGCTGTTCGTCTCTGTCCGTATGTTTCTCTGTAGGCACTGCAGAAGCTTGAAACTAAGGTAACAAAGAGCAGAGATGAAGGGATTAGATCAGAAAACAAAAGCAAAAACAGATACAAGAACATTCTTCCCTGTGAGTAGTATTCCATTTCATTTCTGGGGTCCAAACACATATTAGTTTTAACATTTATTTATCATTTTTTCTCCTCTCAGTTGATGAAACCAGAGTTATCCTGGAGAACGGAGATCCTAATGTTGTCGGCTCGGACTACATTAATGCTAACTATGTTATAGTATGTACAGAATCATGACTCTTAAAAATCAGCAAAATCTCTCTTGTAAGCGTTTTACCTCTTCCTGATATTTCCTGTACGTTTGTATTCACAGAACAAATTAATGGATATCGATCAGCAGAAAGTTTACATTGCCTGTCAAGGTTGCCTTGCGTCCACTGTAAACGATTTCTGGCAAATGGTATGGCAGGAAAAGTCACGAGTAATCGTCATGACAACAAGGGAGGTTGAAAAAGGAAGGGTTAGTAGTGTATAATATCATATATATTATATAAAGTTGAAAATAGCTAATTATAAAATTTAGGCAAATTTAAGCAACTTCCTGTTTTGTGTATTTGGTTGTTAAATTTAATGTTTTTTTTTTAATTAGACCAATAAATAAGAATAATTGTATGAATCAAGTCAAGATTTAATATTTGTTCTCTACATGTGTCTTTACAGAATAAATGTGTGCCATACTGGCCTACAACTGAGGGAGAAACCAAGGAAGCAGGGAGATACGTGGTGACGTTGCTATCTGAGAAGGATGCTACTGATTATAAAGTCAGGGTGATCGAACTCTCAGCTCCTCATCGGGTGAGAAGTTTTCTTAAATACCTTTAATAAAGCGATAGATCACCCAAGAAATTACAATTTAATTAACCTCTTGTAATTTTAAATCTGTCTTACTTTCTTTTTACTGCAGAACACAAAATAAGATATTTTGAAGAACGTTCGTAACTGGCACCAATTCACTTGCATTGGTTTTGTGTCCATACTATACATGTGAAAAAAAAATCCACAGCTGTTTGGTTACCAACTTTCTTGGAAATATTTCCTTTTGTGTTCTGCGGACTAAAGAAAGAGCAAAGATTCCAAAAGCATGAGCTGATGGAATAGAAACCTGACTTCAAATCGCAGCTTAAAGTGATAGCCTTCTGTTACTCTTCACTGTTCTTTTAAAGTAAATGGAAGTAAAGATAAAAAGGCAACTGTCTCTCTCCAATTTTCTTATTTCAGAAAGAGCCAGCTAGGACCATTTGGCACTACCAATACCTAAGCTGGCCAGATCATGGCGTGCCACAAGAACCTGGTGGAGTTCTTAGCTTTCTGGAGCAGGTCAACATAAAACAACATGAATTTTCCTCATATGGACCAATGATAGTTCACTGCAGGTACTTCAAAAAGAGAGCTTTTAAAACATTTAACTTTTTACTAAAATTATTTGCACAAAATTGTTGGCATGTAGAAAATACTTGAACTTTTCATGATCCTTTGTTCCCAAACTAAGCTTTAATTAATAGGTTGTTTAGACATTAATGTTGACTTGTGCTGTAGGACACTTGTAGTATCTCATGACCTCTGCAACATTATGAGATCAACCTCAATGTGTGGTTTTCTGATGTGTTTTCTTAGTGCTGGTATTGGGCGAACAGGAACTATTGTGGTGATCGACATGCTTATAGATGTACTTGATACTAAAGGTGAGTCTTTCTATATTTAGAACCTTATCAATTCTGTGACGTGTTTTAAGTCATGTGACACTTAATGGGACAGTTTACCTTGCATCTTTTCCTCACTGTGACATGCACCCAAACCTGTATGACTTTCCTTTGCAAGACCAAGAAGATGCTATTTTTAGAAATAACTTTAAAGTCAATGGGGTGCGATGGTTTTGGTTAACAGCATTCTTTGAAACTTTTTAAAACATTAGAATTAAAATTTGCTCAGTTATAGTTTTTGTGTTCATATTTTGACATTGACCTCTTATGATACTCTTAAATATAAGTCCTTGACCAATTCTTTAAATGTAACTATGTGTTTGTCAGGTCTGGACTGTGACATTGACATCCAGAAGTGTATTCAGATGGTTAGGGAGCAGCGGTCTGGAATGGTTCAAACTGAGGCTCAGTACAAGTTCATCTACATGGCCGTGCTTCAGTATATAGACTCATCAAAGGTTACACGTAAAGCCGTCATGGTACGTATAAAAAATTGGTGTATTTGGGTCACTGTTGTGTGAATTATTTCTTAAAATATATTTTTAATCTATATTTGTCCTCAATATAAACAAATATGAATATAAACCTGAAGACTTCTTTGCATGTCTCTTGGTTGTATTAGGTGTTTCTGAATTTCATTTTTCACTTTCTGTTACAGGAAACAGAAACTGAATATGGAAACCTCTCAATTCAACCCAAACACCCAAAAGCCGTTCGAAAAACCTCTGCAAAGTGAGTATGCATCAGGGCCATATGAAGTCTTTAGTGTATGTCTTAATAAAGGAACATTTTAGGAAAAAAATGGGTTTGATTCAACCATAATAACTTAAAAACTAACACAATGATACACAATGTTACAACTATACTCCCAAAACATTTCTTGCACAGTCCCTTATCTTCCCCCAACTAAAGACCAGTTAAGTCGGCGGTTCAAAGTTCTCTTAGTCCCACGGGTCATTCTGCTTACACATGCAGTTTGAAAGCCTAGATTTGTTGTGCAATATCCCGTTTAAAAGAGAAAGAGTGGGATCGGGCGAGGCTTCTTATCTCAGATCTGTTATAGTCCCTGATTTACCCTCATGTAATCACAGTGGATCTAACTAATCTTTTACAATACAATGTTGGGAAAGTCTATGTGCCTTTTTACTCATCCCTGTGCTTTGACAGCATTTACCATTAAAAATAAAAATGATGCATGCATACATGACCAAGCCTGTTAAAAGCTAGAGTCCGGAAATCCAATCAATCCAAGAGATAATGAGCATTATTTTTATCTATTAATTTCCAAATCATTTCAATCCTTGTAGTATAAATATTTAATGGTTTCATTGTCATAGAATGTTCATCGAACAGTAAATCACAAAAAATAGACTTAAGCTGTCTTTTCATATTCTGAAACACATATGTAGTAGACTACAAATAAATACCATGTGACGCTTATGTATCACATGGTGTTTTACATTTAATATTAGATATTTTTAATGGTTTTTACATGGGAAAGTAATTTCTTTTGAAGTGGGGTGTTTATGGTGACTACGATTGGGATTCATCAGCAATCCTTTTATTTCAGAAAAAATGATGAACCTTATGAGAATCTGGGAGCAAAGGGAAAGAAGGATGTCAAGAAACAGAAATCGGAAGATAAGAAAAGCAGCTCTGTGAGAAAACGACAAAATGAAAACAGATGAGATGTATTCAAACTTGCTTTTAATTGGACAGCTTTTTAAATCGATTATTTAGCAGTTAATCGATTAAGCAGAGTCGAAGGTTATAAAAAAGGCCACATTTCTGATGATGTTTATTATTGAACATTATTATTTGTATTTGTTAATGTTTGTTATTTGGTAAATAATATTTTTTTAATCTGATATAAACAAATCTATGATGCTTTTTACCATGATGTTCTCAGTTTTAATAAAAGTGATGAAGTTATCCCTGGCCATTGGATTTATTGACTGTATGAAATAGACATGTTTGCATAGACCTTTTTCCGGGGAGATATTATTTCAACAGGAAAGGTTGATGTCCCGGAGAGATGATAACGACAAACTCTGGATTAATGCCAGTGAGAGTCAGGTGCCTCATTCATATTCTGCACATCAGAGAGCTGCACACATATGGGTCAAACATGGCTCTTGATCACTGAACCCCAAACCGAGCTGACCCCATTTAACACTGACGCACGGCAGGAGAAAACCATTAGATAAATAAATGAACTTTACAGAGTGCCACATAAACAGCAGCATGTCAGAGAGAGAAGTTGGTGTAATTTTGAGTACAAAATAATATATGTTGCTAAACATCCTTCAAAAAAATGTAGGTTTTGATTC